>VZRJ01011099.1:247994-399067 GCA_013397565.1 Ptilonorhynchus violaceus | reverse complement strand
CGCTCCCCTCGGGGGCCTCGGCCGTGGCAGCCCCGGCCGGGAGAGCCGCCGGCCTGCGGGGGCTCCGGTGACTCCGGCCGCGACCACCGCTCCGGGCGCGTTCCCTGCTGCGGAGGGGGCCGGGCCCGGGATGCGGGGCTGGGACAGGGGCAGAGCTCCAGGTATGCCCTAAGAGCCGGGAAGTTTTGCCTCTTCCAAAATAACGGCCTCGCGGGGGGGAAGTTGGTTTTTCTTTTGTTCGTTCCGCGCATTTCGGTGTCGCCGATCACGGCTCTCGCGCGGTGGCTCGTGCTGTTCTTCCAGCACCTCTGGAAACGCTGGTTATGAAATGACTTCAACGGGAAGCGCCCGCCGGAGCTTCCCTGCTTTTGTTCCTGGATTTTCCTTGCTGTCCTCTGGCAGGTGAACAGCTGCGAAGGGTTGGGCGGTGGGGACCGAGCGAGGACAATGCCTGCATTTTCCCGGGGTTTGGATCTGAGCTGACAAAAATGCACGGCTGGCCCTTCATCCAGCCTGAATGCTGGATACTGTGTCACAAAATCTGGGGAAGGCCAGTGTTAACCCGGAGAGCTCCGAGTGTCACGCCGTGCGCTCAGAAACGGTTTGAATCCCTCATGTTTGGTGTGTTACGGGTGTATCTCCAGGGAATCCAGGCTCCCCACTCAATGTCAGCACACCGCATCCTCATCAGGTTAATTGGCCTTTTGCCTCATTAAAAGCAAGGTACTTTGTCAAGTTATACTTAGCTCTGTAATGACCATATGTGTACTGCTTTGTCGTGGTGGTTGTTGTGTTATTAACTGGGTGTTTCTGGGGCAAATACTCTGCCATTCGGGACTGCTGACCCCAGATTGTGAAAGCCAGACCTGTCTCTTTTTTTAGTTATCTGAAAGATAAATTTAGAAGCTTGCATTTCCTGGGAGAAAGGTGGAACCTTGCATATCATAATATGTTGTTGAGGAAAATGGGCTAGGACTGCGTGCGAAAAAACTAATTTGGGAGACATTAATTTCATGTGCACCTGTATGTGGGCCATCGTGAACTGAAAGGATTTAGTGAAAGAGCTGTGGCAGAGTTAAGAGGAAGGTAAATGGGGGGATTTCTCAGGACTGTGGTGTCATTGTCAGGGGAAAACACAGCAAAAGGTGCGTGGCTTTTATGTATTTTATCGGGGTTTTCTGAAATCAAAAAGGATTCCGAACTCGCGCATCTCTGAGCAGCAGGGTTTGACTTTAAGGGGAACGGAGGCTGCTCCGTGGCATCCTGGCTCAGGCTCAAAGCGTTAACGTGTGGGCTGATGTAACAACAAGTTAAGGGTTGTCATTCTGTCGTGACACCTTCTTGGAGCTGATGCTTTTGTTTCTGTGTGGCTCTGATGGGCTGATTTGGCTCCCTGGCTGAGGGTCGCTGCAGGTTGGTGGGAGCGATGTCTCAGCAGAGCTCAATGGCAGATTCCACAGGAAAAAATAAAAGCTGGTGGTTGGGAACTGTCATAGCTGTGGTTTGGTTTGGTGATGAAGATGAAATGGGAGCCTCAGCTTGCTGAACTTGTGGTTCCCTGACCACCTCATGCTCTCGGTTCAGCTGGGAGGTTACTTCTGAAGGTGACTTTCCTGGCAGGATCTTCTGATTTGTAGCACCTGAGCTGCTGGAAAGGTGTATGAACTGGGAAGCCAGGCCTGGAAGCAGGAAGCAGGAAGTTTGCCTTCCTGCTCTGTGGTTTGTGCTGGGAGGGAAGATTCAGAGGGGTGCAGGGATTTCCCATTCTTGCTGCGGATGAGGACTGTGAGAACCCCAGAGCTGACAGGGGGTGAATGTCCAGGCACAACGTGCGCTCTGAGGGACAGCTGGGCTGCAGCCATGTGAGGGATGTCACAGAGCTGGGGGACACATGTTGGAGTCACTTCTGAGTGGGAAGGGAGTACCTTGTGGCTCTGATCACTCCAATCCCCCCACTCCCAAAGATGGAGGCCTCACAGGACCATCTTTTCCCTGCTCTGGCTCTGTGCCTGGGTCTGTTTTCCAGTGATTCATCCCTTCTCACCGGCTAAGATGCTGTGTGTCTCCTGCTCTTGCTGCTTGCCGAGGTCTGGGATGCGATGCAGGATTAGACCTGTGATGGGAGCATCCATGACTCTCTCCAAGGAGCAGTCTCTGCTGTCTGCACAGCTCACTCAGAGGAGATAAAGTGGGTGCTGAGGCTCTGCATGGGACCCAGACCATCATTGGGCAGGGCCAGGAGGATTGCAGGTGAGGGAAGGACGGCATGGGGTGTGGGGGATGGAACAGGAATGCCAGTCTGTGCAGCTGGTGGGGGGGGGAGCTGGCCTGGGATGCTTTGGGTGTGCCCCTTGAGCAGGGATCCAGGGAGGCTTTGGCCATTTCACTGCTGGGCAGGCTCTGGAGGCTGGAACTTCCTCACCCAGAAACCCCAGAGGGGTGCAGCCTCTGGAGCTCTGCCCAGCCATGGGTTTGCATCCCTCTGGCACACAGCGAGCAGCTGGTCCTCGGGTCCAACATCCTGCAGGTCTCACCACCCACTTGTCCATCTTAGAACCTCTTCTGCACTGGGAGTATTATTGGTTTTTTTATACTGTTATATAACGATTCCTGTTATTGCTTCTCCTCCTGTCTCTTTTCTTTGTATCTTCTAGCTCCTTAATTTTGGATGGTCTCATATCTCCTTTGTACCTACATGTACAGACCAGGGAGGAGGAAAGAGGTGCAAGACACAGCACTGGCTCTCACTGGTGGGGGAGCTGGTGGCATTATCCCTGCTGGGACGACTTCTCATCTGAATCCAGAAAGAGGGTTGTGGTCCTCATCCTCCTGGTCTTTAGGGGTAGCTTGTGTCAGCATCTGCTTCCCACTCTGTACGAGTCCACGCTTTCCGTGTGGAAGATACATGTGCAGATATTTTGCACACAGGAGAGTGGGGATTTAACCTGTCTGGGCTCTGATTTCTGCTTTCACAGATGAACAAAGGTCTTCCTGCCTCCATATGCAGGGAGTTGCAAAGTAGCTTTAATTAGAGCTTGTACTTCTCCTGAAGCACCTCACCGAAAACGCAGCCGGGCTCCAGGACGAGGTCTGCGACTCGCCTGTAGGATTAGCTAGCTTAGCCTGGGCAGGTAATCTGGTGGTGGCAGATCCCCGGGAGGATTTGCAGGCAGAGGACCTGTTGTTGTAGCTGGTACTTCTTGTGAGATGAGGTATTTATTTTTTCTCCAGTCCGAAGGTGTTTTGGTCCCAGCGGGAATCAGGAACGTGCTGGGGCTCTGGCGCTTGCCTCGGTGGCCACATAATGCTGGGGGCTGTTTGTCCTGGAGTCGAGTTGGTTAGAGTTGGCCTGTGAGGGGAGGAGGGAGGCTGGATTTTGAAGTGCCCGCTGGAAAATACAGCCCTCTGGATTACAGTGTAGGTGTTGCTGCCTGAAATAGCACTGGCAACTTTGGACCAGCAGCTCATGCAAAAATATCCCTCTTCACTATCCTGCAGATCATCGGACTCACTCCAAGCCGGGCAGGCACAGGGGAGGGGTGTGGGTGGGCTCCAGCCACTGGTGACGATACTCTCCCTTCATCCCAGGACAGCTGTGGAGCAGGGAGCAGTAAAGCTGGATTTTCTCACACACCACCTTGCTAATTAGAGCTGTCTGAAACTATTTCTCACCACCTTCAGAAAATCACACTTCCTTGGGTTTGCAGAAGAGCAAAAACTTGCTTCCTTCTTGCCTTGAGTTGCTGCAGATGGGGAATGGTCACTGCGCTGCAGAAAGCTTTGACCCCTTGCAAGGATGGCACATTTCTGGGTGCTCTCTCAAATCCTCTCATACAGGATTTGGTCTGGAGTGGATCTGGGGTGGCTGGGTGCTTGTGGCCGGGTCAGCTCCTTATCTCCCAGGTGAGCCACCCAGGAACTGGCAACCGGAACTTTGCTCGGCCGGTGCTGCAGGTCCAGGTGACTTCAGTGGTGCCTGACACAACTGAGGTTGTCCCCTCCCAGGCACATGCTGTGCGTGGAGCAAAGCCTGGCGAGTTTCTCAGTCCCCCTTTCAGAAACGTTTGACTAAATAAAGCATCTCCCCAAGGATCCCTATGAGTAAGAAGAGACTAAAACAGCTCCTGAGTGATCCCAGCAGTGCTGATTTCTCTATCTAGGGCTGCTCCGCGCCCAGCCCCTGGCCCCAGCTGCTGCCTGGTGGCCCTTTGTGCTCTGCCAGCTGACAGCCCTTAGATATGGGCCCTGAGGCAGAACGCCCTTTCTAAATCACAGGCGACACCTTGACTTGGGTTTGGATCTGGATCAGAAACTGGTGCATGCTTGGGAGCACAGAGGCAATAAACTCCATCACCAGGCAGAAAGGGAGCCATGCTCTGCCGCGGCTGAGCTCCCCGCTCCATCTGGGCTGTGCAAGGCAAGATGCACCACGGTGAGCAGGGCCTTGAGCCTTCAAGCACTTGTCACACCCCAAAATCTGCTGCAAGGTGCCGCAAGGGATCGGTTTTGGTACTGTGCTGCCGGGCTGAGGGTGCAGACCGGAGGGGGTGGCCAGTTCCCCTGCGCATGTGGCACGGCTCCTACGCAGAGTGGCTGCTGCTTTGCCGGGTTTGGGGCACTGGATCCTGGTGCTGAAATCGCCTCATCTCCATTCCCTTCCTGAGTCAGTGGGACACTGCTGAGCGTACCTGAGAGCTGTGCCTGCCCTGGCATGGCACCCGGGCTTCCCCCGGCGAGCTGTGCTGGCCCGGGGCGGGTGAGGGTGCAGGTGCAGGGAGAGAGATGGAGCTGAGTGACGCACTTGGCCGGGAGGAGCTCCGGGAGACTGATCCATGGTGGGCAGCAGGTTTGGGAGGCTGCGAGCCCGTGGGCGACTCTGGTCGTCTGAGGAATTCTCACTGCAGAGGAGCCTGAGCGACAAAGTGCTGGGAGGTGAGGAAGTGCCTCCGCGGAGCCGGGAAGCGCCGGGGCTGTCTGGCAGCTCCTGCCGGTGCTCCCGTGCCCGCTCCGTGCCCTGTGCGCAGCGTGGTCAGTGCTGCTGGCAGCGGGGCTGGGGCTAGCAGAGCCGTCGGTACATCCCGCCTCTCTCTGCTGCTCCGAGGGGGCTGCCAGGATGCGAGCTCACCCCCACCCGAGTGCTGGACCGCCCCGCCGTGCCCAAGCGGTGCCGCTTGAAGGCGAGGGCTCTGCCCCGCTCCCCGGTGAGGTGTTCTCTGCGCTGGGAGCTGCTCTGTCCGGTGCAGATGGCAGAGGACGCCTGTCCTCGGCGGGGGCTCGGCGGATGCGTGCGGCGAGGGGAGGCTCTGGAGGAAGCTCATCTCCCTGGAAACTTTGGCAGCCGGGCGTCTGCTTGCCTGCTGAACTGGGTGTGCAGCAATCGAACCCCTGAAGGAGCCAGCGCCTCGCAGCGCTCACCTTCTCCGCTCTGGGCGGAGGTGCAGGGGTCTGCCAACTGCCCAAAATTTTGGGGACAGAGTACTGAGTCTGCAAGTGTAGGCTGGAGATCAAAAGGAAGGTTAATCACTGTGCCGCTCTTTCTCTGCTGAATGACCGTGCTCCCAGAGCTTGGCTGCTGCAGCTTGGGGCTGGGCTGTGTGCTGCAAAGCCTGGGCTGAAAGGCCAGTAGAAACTGCTGTCGTTGAATCCCCATGGTCCAGCTCCATCCTGGATAAGACCCTGACCAGTCTGGAGGATGGAAAATATGAGGTACCCCAGAAGATGGGTCCTAGAGGGAAGCAGATGGTTTGCATCTTGAATGAAAATAATTTGTTTAACTCCAGGCAGAGAAAGCTCAGGTGGTCAGGTAGGGAGGAGGTTCAATTCTGTGCTCAAGGATTTGGAGAGAAGTTTTGTCTGGAAGTCACAGCAAACAGCACTGAAGTTGTTCAGAGAGGGGAGTTCATTTTAGGGAAATGAGAAAATAAGATGTGGTGGGTTGGAGGAGCACGGGAGATGCTGCCTTGGAGACCCAGGGCACTGCTCTTGCAGAGTTTGTAGCCATGCGTGGCACTGCTGGATGATTGCCTGTGTCAGGGAACCCTCTCTGGTCTTCTTGCTTTTCCTGTCTCAGGGTCTCACCCCAAGCAATCACTCCCTTAATGCACCTCTGCAGTGCAAACCACGGCCAAGGGTAATCTGGAAGTGCTCCCCAGTATGAATCAGGGATTGGATCTGGGCTGGGCTCACGGTGGTGGCATGGGCTGACCCCAGCTGGTGTGGCACTTGAGGATGGAGCTCAGTGGGCTGATGGGATGATGTTGTGTGCAGAAGAGAGGCCAGAAGATGACAATGGTCCTGACAAGGCTGTGGGAAGTGCAAACCAGAGGTATCTGCCAACCCCTTGTCCCTGGTGGCCTGGCCTGGAGCTGGTGAGAGCTTCCAGCAGAGTGATTTGGCAGTAGGTTGGGCAGACACCCATGAGGAATGACCCCGGTGTGGGTGACAGCCTTGCAGGCAGGCAAAGGAGCCTACTCAGGAGATCTGAGACCAGGGATTAGATGGGTCCACTCCCACTCTGTTGTCTGATGTTGCAGCTCAGGGACTGGGTGCTTCTGCTCACAACTCTCCCTGGCCTGGGCAGTCCTTGAAGTTCTCTTGGTTGGAGTTGGTGGCCACAGTGGTTCTCTGTGGTCCCCCGCCTGCCCCACACCCATTGCCTGCAGCAGGACAGTGCCATCCTTTCCTGTATTCCTGTCATTTACTGTTTGCTGGCCCATGGAGGGCAACTGAGTTCATCCTTGCAGGCTGTAGCCTGTGTTCTGGTTTTGCAGGAATAATACTTTACCCTTGGTGAACCTCCTGGAGCAGAGCTGGCTGCTGTTGTCTCCGGGCACAGCATCTCTCTGGGGTGGGACACGTGGGCCTGATGAGCAGGGAAGTGTCACACTTGTGACAGAGCACCCAGCTCCCACCCTGCTGACCCCCACTTTCTCCTTGTCCTGGCATGAGAGAACTGTCCTTTGCCCTCTTGATGAAGCTGAGGAGTCTGGGAAAGCCTTCCCAATGGGCTCAGGTGCTGGAAATGAGCCTGTAGATCTGTGGGTGAGAGCAGGGCCCCAGGGCTGATGGAAAGCAGATCTTGGATGTGATGGTTTTCTAGGGCAGGTCTAGATGGGCAGTGCTGTGCCTGATGGCTTGTGGAAAAGCTGAGGAGGATGGGAATGCTTTGCAGAGCCTGTGGAAGGACACGCTGTACTACTTGGTGGGAGAGCTAGTCAGGTCCTGCCAATCCGGGGTCGGAAGGCAGGTATTTGCATTCATTATAATCAATCACTGCTCATCCACTTTCCGTAATGGCTCGGTAATGATGAAACGCCGTTCAGCATCCTCTCGGTGGTCTCAGGGCAGGCAGATGGCTTGGCAGGAGGGTGGGGACTGGAATTAGGTCTGCTTTCTGGGCTGCCTCAAAGTTGGCAGCAATGCACGAGCCCTGGCTGCTGCCCTGGCCGGAGCCTGTCCCCGCCGGACCCCGGCTCCCGCTGCCGCACCGGCCGCTCCCGCTGCTCGGGGTGGGCAGCCTCGGGACAAGCCAAGGGGAGGTCAGCATCAGGCACAGCCTCTACTGTGGCCTCTGCCAGCAGGATGTGGCCTTTCCTGTCATGCAGAGGTGTGTGGGCGTGTGATTAGCAACACACTCATTAGCCCTGGGAGTGTGACAGGGAGCAGGATCCATAAGTGAGGATGCCTTGCTTGGGGTCAGATCTTCCACATGGGTCCATGGGATGGTAGTAATAGCAGTGGTAGGAGTGAATGCTTCTACCTTGTCTGGACCTGCTGCTCTGGGTGTTCCCTCCATCCCTCTGCCACCCCTCTGGTCTTCCTCAGTTGCCCTTCCGTGTGTCCTGGTGCAGAGGAGAGGAGGAGTGGGGATGTGTGTGGCTGGGTCTTCCCAAGGCTGCTCTCAGCCTCCAGCCAGGCTGGCATGTGCTGGGAGTCCAGCTGAAGTCACCAGCATCCCTGGGATGTTCCCCTGCCATGTGGGGTCTCAGCCACCTTCTCCATGTATCTCTGCTGGGAAGAGAATTCGTCTTCCCATCCTGGCTGCCAGGTTGACTTAGCCCCAGCCCTGAATTCCATGGGGAGCTGCCTGCTGAGGCTGGTGGGATCTGGGGGACATCAGGAACTCTACTCATGTGGCCATGGGATACTTGCTGCCTGCCTGGGCTGGAATGAAGCAGAAATTCCTGTCCTGGGGGGAATTGGCATGGCCAGCTTTGAGAAGACCTGGAGCCCCTTTCTTACAGTGCTGGAGAGGGCTGTATCCCACAGATCCCCAAATACGCAGAGCTGAGGCAGCAAGAAGGAGCTGGAGGAATTTCCCTGCCAGGTCCCTCCTGCGGCTCCTGGCTTGTCTTGGCACCGTCCGTGTGCACGCAGGAGGAGCCCGTTCCAACATCTGCACACTCAGCCCTGTGCATGGGGCAAACGCTGAACGAGTGTCCCACCACCCAACACTGCCCTGACCTTAGGCATTCCCAGAAGATGCCTTGGTGTCAGTAAATGGGGCTGGTTTGTGGGATGGAGGTCTGGAGTACACCAGGATTGCTCCCCTCTGGCACTTTCTGCCCAGGTTGGTGATTTAAGCTGGTCCTCCTGGCGTGGGGGACACAAGGGGCTGGGTGGCTGCTGGTTTGTGGGATGGCTGTTGTTCTTTCTTGGCTGCTCGGGCACAACAGCAAATGTGAATTCTGGCAAATGCTGCAGGACCCCCAGGTCAGACAATGCTCAAATGAGCTCACAGGCAAGGAGGTGAAAATCTATTAGGGGTCAGGCATTCTGGTGGATTTGGGAGGCTCAGATGCAGCTGAGATGCTGGAAAAGGCCTTGAGGGTTTTGAACACTGGGTAGGACATAGCGGTACATGTAGGACAGTGTGGATGGGAATTAGGAACTATTCTACACCTCCAAGAACTGGGCTGATGGAAGGCAGCAGGCATTGGGTCACACAGAGATCCTTCTTCACACAGCACATGGCTGCAGGGTGCTGCTGGGGCACAGGGGGGAAGGATCAGGGGCTCCCCAAGGCCATGCCTGTGTGTACAGCATGGTTGGGGTGCAGCTGCTGATCCTGCAGCTCCTCAAATGCCTCGATGCCAGAAGGGATGGTCGGCAGTGGGAGAGGCGCAGCACGGGCTGAGGCAGTTCTGGGGTTTTGCCCCAAGAGGGGTGTGCTGTGATCAGTAATTCCTCCATGGAGCCTGATCCCCCTCACTCAGACCATGCTCCAGAGAAGGAGCTTTGTGGAATATCCAGCCCATTCCAGCGTGGGGATGTTCTGTGTGGGGGTGCTCTCAGCCCTGTGTCGGTGCAGGGGTGCTGGGCACGTTCACTGCGGTCAGGGGTGTTTGTGTGGCTTTGTGCTCTGGAGGGAACTGGTGCAGGAGAGGGCGGCCATGCTTGGAGACTTGGTTCGGGTCCCATCTGTGCCACTGATCACAGGAAAGCTTCTTAGCATCCCCACACTGTGATTCCCCGCTTGGCAAGCAGGAAGGATGCTGCCTTGCGTGCTCTTCTAGGGAGCAGGCAGAAACTGGTGGTGTGCTGGGTTCCCATCTGTGTGTCAGCACCAGAAATCGCCAGAAATGGAAACAAAACCCTCCCTTCCCTCCAGTGCCTGTCACTGATGCACCTCAGCACAGTCCATGCCCCGGGGTGGGGGCTGTCCCTCTGCCAGCTGGTCCTCCCTGGGTCCGGCAGACCCTGCTACAAAGGAGGCAGACCCTGCGGGGGTTCTCTGTGCACCTGGGAGGATCTGAGTCAGTGTTTGGGGTTGGAGGGCACCTGCTTTGTTCCTGGAAAGGGTCTGCAAGGGATCTGCAAAGTGTCAGCCATCAGAGTGTTGTCTCTCCTTGGGTGGCCATCTCGCTCCGAATGTTTCCCAGCCAAGCTCAGCTCCCAGCAGAGGTGTTAGATCCACAAGGACAGAAACTCGCGGTCCCCAGCCCTGCCTCTGATCCGCAGCAGCACACTCCGTCTGCGTGGGGGAGCTGTGACGTGTGAGGAGACGATTTCTATCAGTCCATTCCTGGTGACATGCAGGCTTCTGGCATCCAGGCTGTTTTCCTGGTGCTCAGCACTAGCTGGGAATACTGGCGGCGAGCACGGATTCCCGAGGGCACTCGATGCTGTATGATGGTGTGGAGAGAGGATTTCCCAAGCTGTTAGAGGGCTGAGCAGCTCTGTGGTGCTCGCTGTGATGAAGGATGCCCGGGTGAGGCAGGCGGATGCATCTGCTGATGCCTGCGAACTTCTGTAGCTGCTGCGTGGGGCTGGGAGATTAGGGTTGTGTTTTGCTGCTTGAAACGACCCTTAGAGCTGCCCCCAGGACCCGTTCCCCAGTCCTCTGGAATGCCACGTGTCAGTAAGTGTCACTGGGAGGCGATCCAAACCCAGCCAGGCGGGGGTTTGCTTCTGCAGGCTCTTCCCGGTGAGAGGACAGACAACTGCACCGTCTGCCCGTGCTGAGCCAGCGGATCCAGGAGCCCTCCTGCCTTGGGTCGCAGACGGCTCCAGGCTTCTCCTTCCTTCCCAAGCACCGCAGGCTGGATTGCCTTCTGCTCCGTGTCATCAGGGCAAGAGCAGGGAGCGCAGAGCTGTCACAGGACAGCACAGGTGCAAGGAAGCGCGGGGGATCCTGCCGGAGCTGTGATACACCTGTAGAGAGAACAGCTGAATTTGCCAAGAACACACATGGCGTCACTGTAGCCAGACAGGTATCCGGGAATTAAATCACTGCTCCTGCAGGAAGGAGGCTCCAGATGCTTCTTTGAGCAAGGAGACGAAATACCCTCCTGTGGTGAAGCTTGACACAGGCTGATGGGCACTGAGACCACAGAGCCTCATATTTAGATGTTGAAGCATCCAGGAGAGGAGCTGGTAACTCCCAAACCACAAACACAGGAGGAAGGTTCTGGCTCCAGAAGGGCAGAGGGGCACACTGGAATATGCACTGGGAAGCTGCAACCTTTTGAAACCTTCCTGCTGGGATAATGGCTCTGGTTTTCCTGCACTGGCTGATGCTGACAGCTGCCTGTCGTCCGTGTTGTTGGATGTTGGCCGGCTGGAAGTGTGCTGCTGCCAGCAGGAGCTCCTGGGGCTGGTGGGGGTGGCTCCTTGAGTGATGGTGCCAGACAGCTCTGAGCTGGGGAGAGGGGCTTGTGCTGTCCTCTGCTCAGGATGCTGGGGAGGCATGTGCTGTGTGCGCTCTGGTCCAGGGTGGCACCTCTGAGAGAGGTCCCTTAGTCCCTGCCCCAGCTCAGATGTCTGCAGGCCTTGTGTGTGGGAAGGGGGATGCTGAGGCCTTGTGGGTAGAGCTGTTCTCCATCTGGGATGTTTTTTCATGTTGCACAAGATTTACTGAAAGCCTTGTGTGAACCTGCTGGGAGGGAGTGCATTGATGAGTTTCCCTTCCCATCATCTATTTTGTAATTCTGTGCCCTTTCCCATCACTCTGCCTTCGGGGAATTTCCCACCCCTCAGGCTGTGTCCCAGAGCCAGGAGAGCAACACCAGCCCTTTTGTCACCTGCCAGCAAGTGAGGCTGGGAACAGGATTTTGTCTGGAGCAGTTTTATGCTGGGCTAAACTCATCTTCTCTTGGAGAGCAGGGGAACAGCAGAAAGGGGGGGGTCATCTTTTGGCTGCAGCATCTCAGGGGAACCCTGCTCCTTGAATCTTATTTTCATGGCCAATGTTCTTCAAAATAATGGGATTTTTTTTTCTCCTTCTCTGTGTAACGGATGACATGGGAAACCCTTCTGCAAGGAAGTAAATTCTGCCTGTCACGGTGGCTTTCACTTGGCAGTGTTGAATTTCCTTCCATGCTGCTGTTGTCTTTCTCTTTTCCCCCTTCTCTCCCGCCCACACACACTCTTTTCCATCGTACATCCTCAGCTTTCAGAATGATAATTGCAGCTGAGTGAAGAAAACCCTAACATGTTTTGAAGGATGGCTTTGGTGCCTTTTCCTGCAGTGTTCTCTGAGTCTGCACCCTGTTTGAAAATGTGAAGGTGTTTCAATGACCTTTTTTCTCCATTTAGACTTATTTTTTTGAGGAAATTTCCTGCAAGTTCCTGGAAAGCTGTTTCTTTCCTTTTCCAAAGCAGCTGAGGGAGCTGAGGGGGCTCAGCCGGGAGAAAAGGAGGCTCAGGAGGGACCTTCTCATTCTCTACAATTCCCTGACAGGAGGGTGGAGCCAGGTGGGGGTTGGTCTCTTCTCCCAGGTAACAAATGGCCTCAAGTTGTGCCAGGGGAGGTTTAAATTGGATATTAGGGGAAATTTCTTCACTGAAGGGGTGGTCAGACATCGAAACAGGATGACCAGGACAGTGGTGGAGTCACCATCCTTGGAAATGTTAGAAAAACCATGTGGATGTGGCACTTGGGGACACGGTTCAGTGGTGAACTCAGCGGTGCTTGGTCAAAGGCTGAACTCGATGGTCTTAGAGCTCTTTTCCAACCTCGATGACTCTGTGGTTCTACTTGTGGTGGGACTGGGAGCACAATGATGCTTCTGCCTGGGCACCATGTCCTGGGGCAAGCAGGACAGTGGAGTCCAACAGCCCTGCCTGGGCTTCTGGTCCAGTCTGAAGCTGCTGCTCAGACCTCTGAGTGAGCAGCTGCTGGACCAAGAAGGTTTGTGGAGAGGGGCTGTGCCTGTCCCAGCCCTGCTGACCACTCCTGCCAGCCTGGGCCATGGGTTGTCTGTGCCCCACGCTGCGTTGTGGCCAAAGCAGCCCCTTTCCAGCCCAGCACCCTGGATGTGCTTTGGAGAGCAAACCCATGCTGGCCATGGCCATCCTGTGCTCAGCAGCTGAGTCTGGCTTGGCAAAAGGTGCAGGATGGTTTGGAGAGGAGTGGGACAGGGAGCAGTGGGAGGGGAGAAGCCAGGCCAAGCAGGTGGCCGTGGTGTCTCAGTACACGAGGGCTGCCCTCCCCCTGCCACTGACCCTTCTGTGCCTCGGCCGGTGCAGTGTGGGCTTCCTGGGGCTGCTGGCAGAGGTGGTGCTGTGGCTGCTTTGGCTTTGCATTCCTCTCAGTGGAGATCAGAGTCCTTGGAGAAGCCTTCAGAGCCACATCGGTGTCGCTCTCCTGGTAGCTGAGACAGCTCTGTGCTTCGGGGTGAGATTTACCGAAAGGAAAAAATACCCTGGGGCAACCCGGGGAACAGAAGCTGGCATCAGCTCAAGCTGTACGGTGTCGGGTGACCTTTCTTCTCCCTGGGGCAGTCTTGCTCCGAGGGAGGTGGGGGACCCTTCATGCTGGGATGCCGCGCTGAGACACCCAGCAGCGCGTTCCGCGTGCCAGAAGCCGCCGGCAGCGTGCGCGGGTGTTCACGGCAGGGAACGAGGCGGCTTTGCCTCTACCTGCTCCCGAACCGTTTCCAGTTCCACCTGGCTGCCTACCCAGCCGGCAGAGGCAAGGGAGCTGTGCCTCCCGCCCGTGGATGCGGGGATGTTTCCCTCCCCTCCCCCTGCAATCAGATGCTTGCAGAGCAGAGCTTGCGGCAAGCCAAGCAGCGCTCGCGCTCCATCCGACGTGGGTGTCTATAAAAAGCCTCCCTGGGGTTGCGATTGGGTGGGTTGGCTGTGCCACGTGGTCTCTCGTAAGGCCTGTGTTGCTGAGCAAGTGGCATTCCACTTATTTTTGGCATTAATAGTCTTTAGTTAATACATAAATTCAGCTTAAATTCTGGATGGAAAATAAATCCCAAGTGGAGGCTCTGCTAATAAGACGACAGACGCTTCGGGGAGCCTGGGACGCCTGTCAGCGGAGCGGTCGTGGCTGCCGAGATCCAAGAGCGGCAACACGCGCAGGCACGAGGTCCTGAAAAGTTACCACGAGTTGTCCTTCTGAATTACAGAAGGATTAGGCAGGTGGCTGAGGTGAGCTCTAGCTTTAACTGCTGGAGCTGAACTCATTACAGCAAATGCCCCAGTGAGATCCCCAGTCGCACCTGGCATGTGGAGGAAAGTGAGGTAAAGCATCAGTTCGGGTCTGACCACTGCAGAACAACCTCATCTCTGGCTGTCTCCTGACAGGCAGACCTGGCCCAAGGTCCTCTGCTCTGCTTCACTCTTGCTGACCCGCTGTCAGTCCCCCCCAGGGATGCTTCTCCACATCCTGGTTCATCCTGGGAAACTTTCACCCCAGGTCTGGGTGTGTTGAGAGCTGCTGCTGTGTCCTCACAGCATCATACATCCCTGTGAGCCTGGCTGGGAAAACCATGGCCGAGCCATGGAGAGTGTGAGACCTCAGAGCTCTGACCCTCGGCTTTGCTCCACGGCTTGATGCCGTCACCCAAAGGAGGGTCTGGCTGGGAGAGCAGATCCCAGCAGGCTGTCCGAGGGTTTTGTGGCAGCTTCCTCCCCAGTGAGTGCCATGAGGCTCTGGAAGTGTGGCAGGATGGAGGGTCCCAAGCCTGAATTCACTATGCCCACAATGGTTTTGGGGGTTGAGATTGGAGCTGACTCTTGTCCCTGTCCCAGTAGGCCCCACTCAGCAGCACCAATACCTGGTGCCTTGCTCACCCTGGTGCTGCCACCACACCTACACGGGGGCTGCCGATGGCTCTGCAGCCCAGCAGTGGAACAAACCCCACCTCATGTCCTTCACATGACCATGCTGGAGCTGTTTTGTGCCTGTGTGCCAGACTGACAGGCCGGGAGGGATGTGCTCACTCCCATCTCCAACTGCTTCCTGAGCTCCTCCCCACATTTATCTATCTGCTGTGAGATGAAATCCAGAATACGTTGGATGCTTTTTGAGAATTGCCCTGTTCTTGTGAAGAAGCAGCTTTCCAGGAACCTTTCCAGGGGGGTGCTGCACTGATGGTCTGCCAGCATATCCCGCTCCAGCCCTTCCCTACCCTGTCCCTTCCCTTGGAGCTGGGGTGCAGTGTGTGTGACACTTGAAAGGGAAGATGTCTGGGTGACTGCGCCACAAACCCCATGGCTAAAGGGTAGCTTGCCACCTCCTGACAGGGTCCTCATTGTGTTTTCATGAATTTCAACTCTTATCAGAGTTGAAAAGGGAGGTTATCCAGCGTTTAGAAGAGCAGCAGTTCACCCTGGTCTCTCCTGCCTCACCTTGTGCACAAGGTCAGCCCCTACATGCTCAACACATTAACCCCCTGCCAGGAAGCAAAGAATTTAAAGTCATTTTCTAGCCTCAGAGCTGGGGAGCTTCAGGTCTCAGCTGCAGCCAGGACCAATGTTCCAGCACTGGCCTCATAATGTGGGGAGAGTCTGAGGGAATTCCTTTCCCCACGTTCCTGGCTGTGGATTTCCACCTGACTCTCTTCTTTCATCTGAAGTTTCCATCTGAAGAAGAGACAAGGGAAAGCTCAGTTGTTTTGTTTTTGTGGACAAGGTTTTGCAGCCACATTGTTTTCCCATATTTTTGGTGCAGGGGAGGTGGGGCTCGTTCCAAAGCCCATGTGTTGCTGTTGGGAAAGCCCTGGCTGCTGGGACTGGTGGCTGCCCTGATTCACAACTCGAGGGGGTAAAGTCCCAGCTACTGCCTCTGGGCAGGGTGTAACAAGCTAGAGGCTCTGTGCAGGAGCTGTAGGTGGATGCAGCTATTCCTCTCCTCTCTTCCCCCACACCTGTGTTCCCATCTGGGACCTGCCTTGGGGACGCATCACGCTGCAGTAGAAGCTGCAGCATAAGAGGATGCGGGGGTGGCCCTGGGATGCTCCTCTCTTGGAGCAGGGGCCTCAGGGAAGTCAGTCCGTGTGTGTGTGTCCCTGTGCTTGTGCCAGAGGCTTCCTTTGGAGCCAGAAATGATCAATGCTGGAGGCTGGGGAGGTGGGAGGGAGGAATCCCAGCATCTTCCTACCCGGTAGCCGGCAAATCGCCTCTTGGGATTGGCCGTTGCTAGGCACAGGGCCGGCCAATGAGTGCAGAGTGGTCCAGGCACGGGCCGGGACATCCTGGCTGGGACCAGTGCCTGTGTCCCGAGAGGACAAACCATGGCAAGGGACAGCAGTGCACAGGAAGGAGCACTTGGCATGCGGAGTGAGTCTGGGCTGCCTGAGCAGAGCTGCAGGTTTTCATCCCTTGGTTTCTTGCACCCCAGCTGCTCCCTTCCCTGCTGCCCTTCTGGCCCCTGTTAATCCAAATCCCTCCATCACTATCCCATGTATCCTGAGCCCTTGGGAAGCTGAGTGTCCTCCCTGCACCTCTATTCTGTGTCAGGGAGAGGCGACAGCGAGGTGGTTCTTACCTCAAAAAGCCCACCAATAACTCTCTCAGTAAGCCAGCAGAATTAGGCAGAAAAAGGAGTGTATTAGTGAATCTTACACCCTTTACTAGTATTTAGTAAATCTTACATCCCTGCAGATGCTGGGCACCCACATCTGTGCAGCATCAGACAGATCCTGGACAGATTTATCCCATGTCTCAGAGCAGATCCAAGCCATGGAGGGAAGCTCTCCCTTTTGGCCATTCATTATATAATTTTCTTCCAAGAAAACAGCTCTCAAGGATGTTCTCACCAGGACTTTTTGCTGCACTGTTAGAAACAGGCAAGGCCAGGCAGGTGGCACAAGGGCTATGGTTGAGTGGGAGCTGGTATGGGCTGCAATATCCTGCTGAGCTTTTCCCATGGCCAAGGGATGGGTGTGGCAGAGCCCAGCCTGGAATGTGCTCAGTACATCCAGCACAGCCAGCACTGCCCAGCACGGGTGCACTCAGGTTGTGGGTACATCACTGACTCCTCAGTGCACAGTGGTCTCCTGCTCAGGATCAATACATGCTTGAGGCTGAAGCACTCCTGAAACGTTGGATGCATTCCTCCAAATGCTGGGTAGGAGCTTTGGACAAGGGCATGGAGGGACAGGACAAGGTGGAATGGTGACTAGGATGGTGTAGAACACAAGCAAGGAGAAAGGAAAATAACTGATTTGGCTGGGAGAGAGCAGACAGGGCTGATGCCACGGCAGCCTCTGTGACGGCCCCACTCCCAGCTTGTGATGGGTTTGGATTAGCTATGGAATCAGGGCAGGGGCACAGGGATGCGGGGAGAGGCCTGTGCACAGGCAGGGCCAGCCAGTCTTGCTCTGCCTTTGCTCTGTCACTGTCTCTGCTCCGTGGGGCTGCGCTAATCCCCACCAGGAAAAGCAGGGAGGGAGCCACGCTTTGATGGAGACAAGGAACGGTTTAGAGGGAATTAGAGGGGATTTATGTTGGTGGAAGAAAACACAGTAAGCGTGGCTGGCCTGGCCTGGGTCAGGGCACTGGGCTGTGCAAAGGGGCTGGCCCGTCTGGGCAGGCCCCTGAGGAGCTGCTGTGCTGGCAAGGGGGCTGCTCGCAATGGTTTCCCTTAAAGCCCCAGTTCCCAGAGCTGCGGGACTGCACAGGAATCTTGTTTTCCCTGTAGAAGTTTTATAGTGACTGGGAGAAGCCTGAGAGAATGAACGAGCAATGCTCATCCCATCAGGAGATGAGTGAAAATGTCCCAGCATTTATTTAGTATTTTTAATGTGTGCTTGAAATTCACCTCCTGGCTTGAGGTTGCCCATCTCTCAGTTCTGCACTGTTTGGGATTAGCTCTCAAGAAGAGCCCCAAAAACGTCTGTTTGCAGGTCTCACTGAAGGTTTCTCCCAGTTCAAGCTTGGTTCCGGTTGTTAGACCATGGAATGGTTGCTTTGGGTACCAGCATCTGCTGAGAGCAGCTCAGAGTCTGTCGTCCCAAGGCTCTGTCGTGCAGCGTTGTCCCTCCTGGCTGGCTCTGCCGTGCTGGCTGGGTGTGATGAGGCAGGATGTGGGATGGACAGGCTGCAATCCACCATCCTGGGAACCTCCAGGGGCTCATAGGCATCATCAGTTCCTCTTGACTTGCCTGGACAGGAGGCAGAGGTGGTGCTGATCCCGACCGCTCTGGTTGCTCATGGTTATGGAAAACATCCTGCTGGCCTGGCAGGTCCTGGCTGTCATCCCCAGCTGTGTCTCTGCACCAGCAGCTGGGCCGAGTTGTTGGAGCAGTTTCGCTTCACGGCTCCGAGAATGCCAGGACGCGGCAGTGTCTGGAAAAACACAGGCAGGCTTCTCCGGAGGATCCAGGGAGCCGGCGGGTGGGCAGGAGGCTGACAGCATCTCCAGCTGAACCTCAGCCTGCTGCAGAGACCACTGCCACCTTCCAGGGCAGTGAACTCCCAGCCTGTCAGCGAGATGTGTCGGAGCTCCCCGTGGTGTCTGGCAGGACTCGCTCACTCCGAAATCACAGGGCTTGTTGGTCTTGGCAGGCAGGGATTTGGGATGCGGCTGGGCTGTACTTTGGACTTGCACCTCAGTTATGTGGTGCGGGGGCAGGAGCCAGGGGTGGGTGTCCTGTGTCCCAGCTATACTGCACTGCATAGTTTTCCTCGTGTGCAGTCAGGGATAGAGAGGGGGAGGGCAGGAACCTGCTGTCAGGGGGAAAACCTGCTGTCCCCGGGGTGGGGCTGCAGGGAAAGCTCTGCCAAGGTGCTTAGTGCCTGGAGCACTGGGAATGCTCTGCCGTGAGCACTGGGAAGGTCCCTGCTCTGCTTCCTGCTGCTCTTCAGGCGGCATCTTCGGGAGGAGATAGCAGCACAGGAGGGAAGAGGATAAGGGACAACACATGCGGGGAAGCAGCAGAGAGAGGGGTGCAGGAAAGCTTGTGAAGATGTGATGGGAGAAGACAAGGGAACCCTATGATTGTTTAGTTTATGACAATGATTTCCCCTGATTCTGCAGAAGGATCAGCCAGGCAGTTGGAATCTTGGCATGGCTTGCCTCAAGGTCATGAAGCAAAAGCTCTTCTGGAGGAAGGGCTGGAGCCAGTGCAGTCCTGGGATGCTGCTGGGCATATTTGGCTGATCCCAATGCAGAGGGGCCTCTGCTTCCCTGGGCAGAGTCTTGGAGTCTTCCTCCAAAGACTCGTGTCCAGCACAGCCAGCCTCTGACAGAGCTCCAAGGTGACAGAGCGATTTGTCAGTGGCCCTGTCAGATGCTGAGGCCTCGTTCCACTGAGAAAGGATTTTCAGCTGCGACATGCACTCAGATACCCATTTAGCTGCCAGCTCCAGCTGGCTGCTGTTTTCCTGCTGTTGGAGAACAGGGTGAGGGAAGGACTGACCTGTGTTTTATTGGATCTACTTAATTTTTTAATGCTTTATTTGCAGAAGATAAAACAAGCTGGGGCAGGAATTGGGCTGCTGAGATATGCAGTTCTTGTTTCCCTTGCAGACTGGCCCTGCTGGGGTTCTCAGTGCTGCAGGATGAAAACTTGGCTCTCTCGTCCCACTGGGTGCTGGGCATCCCTTGCCATGGCTTATCTCGAAATCCCTCCCTGCGTTGCCGTGGGATTGCTCTCTAGCACAGACACCCACACGCAGCTGTGGAACAGAACCACTGGAACAGGGCTACCTGCAGAGAAGGGATCTTAGTCCTGGCAGCTCTTGAGCTGTGACCAGGAGTTGTTTTGCCCCAGATAAAACGATGTCAAGGAGTCTGCAACACTGTCAGAGTGCAGGTGCTCTTATTCCTGCACAGTTTAATTTACTGGTGTTGCTGGGTCTTGGTGTCTGGCTTTCAGGAGATCACAGCTAAGAGCAGCAGCTAGACTGCCCTGGGAGATGACAGGCACTGAGAAGAGCAACAGCCTCTTCTTCCAGAACAGTCTTCTGGGTTTCCACAGAATTTTTCTGTGGAAAGGCTGTGGAGACCTCAGACTGGGCCTCCTCTCTGCCCTCATGGCACAGGGCTGCAGGAGGGTGGGAAGCTGTGGCAGGCCAAGGTGCGTGGAGAGGTTTTCATGGGATCCGATCCTTCTCCATGGTGAGGGCTTCAGAGTCCTTCCCTTCCACAGGGTCTGGAAGAGGGAGAGGGACCAAACTCTGCCAACAGGCTCCACAGAAGGAGTGGTTTGCTGTGGCCAAGACAGAGCAGGAGCCTAAGCTGACTCTGGGGGTGGTACGAGCTGTCCCCAAGGAGGAGCAGGTTCTCCACGGCGTTCAGCGTGCTCTGAGGAGCTCACAGCTGGAACACGCTGTCCTAGAAAATGGCACACGTTAGTCCCAGAGTCTCCAAGGCTTTGCTCCCGTGTAGTGACATCCAGTCACAGCAAAGTGGGACAGGAGAGACCTGGTGACAGCTCTGACGTGGTGCCAGCTCGGTTGGGAGGAAGTGACGAGTCTGCCAGCTCCCATTTGCTTGCTGGTCTGAGCCTGATGTGGGTTTTCGCCATGGACTTGGAAAAACATGGAGAGGAAGCCAAGGTGGGGAGGATGAAGGCTGGGCTCTCAAGCTGGGTGAAATGGTTTATTTTTCAACGCTTAAAATTTTTTCAGATGCTAATTAAGGACCAATTAAGTGATTAGCATCACTGCATCTTAATTAAGGTTAAATAGGCAGCACCAGTTGCTAATGATGGGCCATGATGGTCTTCTAAAGTGACCTGTGTCACCTGTAACCTGCTTGGAGTGGAGTCAGTGTTGTGCAAAAATAATCTGCCTGAGTGGGGGTGTTCAGCTGTCACACAACTTCCACTTGGTGTGGGAAGGGACTCTCGGATTAAAACCATACCTGGCAACAATGACATGTTCCTTTGCACTTGGTTGGAACAGCCCAGAGGATGCAGTGAAGTCAGGGGACATGTAGGAATCAGGTGCTCTTGTCCTTGCTCTTATCCCCCCCCGTGGTACTCCCTCATCTTCCCAGTCCAGTCTGGGATGCAGGAGCAGCCTGGGAACAAGTCTCCCAGGCTTGTTCTCCTCCTCCATGTCCTACTCTTGTTCTGCCAACTGAAACCACCAGGATGCATTTCTATTGGGGTAAAATTATACATCCCTAACACTTTTGATTGTTAAAGGACTGTTTGAGTTCTATGAATGCAGGGGAATTGAAGCAGCCCTTCTGCTATTTCGATGGGTGTTTGTGCACTGTTCGTTCCATCCCTTTTAGCCCGACTCTGCTTTGGCAGTGCCGACACCAAGAATCCAATGCTGGTTTTTTGGTTTGCCACAGGAAATGGCTGGACACAGGACACACAACTGCCTGCTCTGTGGTCGTGCCTGTGCAGACTCCATAAATCTATATATTCTAATTATCATAAGCAGTGCCTTCAGGGAACGCTGCTGACGCCTTCCCTTTTAAAACTACAATTTCTGCTCTTTGTGTGGTTCCAAAGAATTTCCCATGGGAGTGTTTTCCAGGGGAGGGAAAGCCAGTGATGAGCAGCTATTGCACTGTGAAGAGCTTGCTGCAATGTCCAGCTGAGTTCCCGTGCCCCTGCTGTACAAAGTGGCCTTTGCTTGTCTTGGTCCCCAGACATGTCCCGTGCAGGGATGCTGATGAGTGTCTTGGTAAAAGACTGTGCCCAAAGAAGTTGTAACAACAGAGGGGCTGGAGGCTTGGAAGGGCCCTGCCATAGCAGAGCAGTGCTGTGGCCCTCCTGATCCCCACTTTCACCCGGATACATGGAGGCTCCTTACGCTTTAAGCTGCTACAAGATGAGGGACCGGGTTCAAAGCCAACTGTATCCTCTTACACAAACACCAGTGCTGGGAATTGCAAGGGATCGTGGAGGATTGAGTGGCCAGCTGAGGGAAGCTCTGAGCTGGGGCAGGGACTTGCAGGGACAAGGGGCTGGAGGGACCTGGAAAGGCAGCATCTGTTGGAAAGGCCTGCTCCACACCTCCCTGGAAGCAGTCCTGTGAGAAGTGCCGGAAGATTTTGGATGGAATTCAAGAACAGCATGCCTGGAAGTGTTCAAAAGGCATGTGGATGTGGCACTTGGAGTTATGGTTTAGTGGTGAACACAGTGGTGCTGGCTTAACAGTTGGACTCGAGGATCTTAAAGGCCTTTTCCAACCTTAGTGATTCCACGATTCTATCTCCTAGCAGGCAAGAGACTAGTCCTAAACTAACGTTCAGCAGGGAAATAATCTGCAAAACAGGTGTGGAAAGGGATCTGGAGGGCTCCAATCCAGCCTCCCACCCATAGGTTCCTGGTGCAAGGTGCAGCATCAGCTGTATCTCAGGAGAAATTCCCATGAAAACATTCATGTCAGCAGCCACAGTTGTAGTTTCGTGCAAAGTCATTTGTACAACTTGAGGATTTGGTTTGATAAGTCAGGGAAGACTTTGGGCATGGAATAACAGCAAGTTCTGACCTGGGTGAAGCATTTTCCAGTCACAAGCTGATCTCTGGGATCAGGATCCAGGCATGGAAGTTGCCAGGTAGGCTGGAAGTGTCTTGAGGTGTTACCTGGGACACTCTTTCTTCCCTGCTGGGGTGGAAGAATGTTTGGAGGTAGGTGTGGCTGGGGACCTGCATGCCTCCTTTCTGCACCTCAACAGCAGCTTTAACACCCAAGCTGCAGCAAGGCTGCAGGACCCCTGCATGGTCCATGTGGGAAGGCAGATTGCTTAGCCCCACCACCCTGATGGGATGGAAATCCAGGGCCTTGGCAGACTTGCACTCTTTGGAGGCACAATCCCTCCCCAGTGCCTCTTGTAGGGCACCTGCTGAATCTTCCACAGAGGCCTTGAAGAAGTTACATCAAAGAGTCTCAGCTCTCTGGGACCGCTTGGACTGCTCCCGGTGCCTTGTTCCAGCCCTGTCCTGGTGGATGGGCTCCATCCACCCTCCGTTCCCTCCCTGCTGGCCGTCCCTCCCGGGCAGCGCTGCCCTGCTCTGGCTGCTCAGGGATTGCCCGGGTGGCGGGCGGCTGGACGTGGCAGCCGTCCCTGCCCTCCGCCTGCCTGGAGCCGCCAGACACGGAGCAGATGGCTCCATCCGCACCCGGACGAGGCTCTGTTTACGGGGCTGACATGGGAGACAGGAGGGATGAGTGAACAGCCACACATTCCCCTCACCGCTGTCTGCTTCCCGCCGCTGTGCCGGGGCCGGTTAGGACTCCCGAGGGATAAAGCGAGGGGGAAACCTGTGGGATGGCTGAGCGCTCGGAGCCCCTTGGTCCCAGTCCAGGCCCGTGGAGGCCTGGCAGAGGCAGGGGGAGACAGGGACCCGGCGGTTGTGCTCAGCAGGGACTCTGCTTGCAGGGGGGTGCCGGTCACACACTGGCCGTGGTGCTCGCCAGCTCCCGAGGGAGGGAGCAATCTGTGTCATCTCGCAGCGGGCTCCCTTAAATCTCGGCCTGATTAAGCCATGGCAATATGGGCCTGATATGAAAGAGCCTTCCCTGAAAAGGGCCGATTGTGTGTGCAGAAATAGCCTGTTTAATTGTTCGCACGGCCCTGCGGTCGGAGGCACACGGAACCACTGGATCCTGCCTTCAGTCCAGCGGGAATCTGGAGATGAATAGTGTCCATCAGTGACTGGCGCTGCTCTGGGTACACACCGACCCTGCTGGCCATTCACCTGGGAAAGCTGCGTTTGAACACTCAGGGTTTTGTTTTCAAACTCAAGATGTCTGAGGGATTTTGGGAATATCCGCTCAGCTTTTGACCTTTTGTTTGTCCTTGAAAAAGCAGTGTGTGGCTTTCCACGGTGATGCTATCGACTATAACATCTGTGGGGGCACAGAGAGATGCTGGGGCTTGCGGGGTGGCACTGCTGTGGGAAGAGAAGGTGGCTTGGTAGGTCTTGGGAGCAGTTCCTCCTGGATTCCTGTGCTAGATTTTAGACCCACTTGTGAGCGTGGCCGGTGGTTTTCCATCGACACATTTGCTGAGAGCTGTGTCAGAGCAGGTCTGCACAGAGTTTGATACTGAGACATCTGATGAAAAACTGCTGTGTGTAGTTACGTCAGAGTTATTTATTCATTGCATAAAGATAAAAGCTTTTTTGATGGAGTGCAGTCATCTTAGCTTGTGGCTGTTTTTCTTAGTTTCTCGTGTATTTTAGGAATCTAATTAATTATAGGGAGTGATTGATGCTCAGAAAAAATACACTTCAAGCTGAGCTGCAGTTTTCTTCATGATTTCTTTGACTTCATACCCAGAAAGCAGTGAGCCAGGACCTACCTTGGCAGCAGGTCTTCAGTATTCAACAGGCAAGAACAAAATATTGTCAACCGCAAGTTGAGCAAGAGAGGGAGCGAAGCTGTTGGGTAGCGCAGGCACATCCAGAGGGAGCTCAGTAAAGCCTCAGGAACTGCCAGAGGGGGTTGCTTGAACCCCTCTTAGCTTTTACTCTTGCCACCCTGAGGAGCACTGCTCTGGACTGCTTGGGCATGGAGGTCTGAGGAGCCCTCAGTTTCCATGGAAGGGTTTAGTTTGAGATCCCAAACTTATTTTGAGGTAGGGATTAGGTTTTAGAGCCACTGTCTGGCAGGGGGGAAGCTCCTTCTCCTTTTGAGTTGTGTTGGACTCACCTGCTTCACTCCCCAAGACCCTTTAAGCCTCTCTAGAGCCAGATGAACAATTTTAATACCTTTGGATTTAGATGATGATGTGTCATGCTGAGGGACCCTTTTCCATGCAGATGCCAGCTGTCACATCCAGGCATGGTGGGACCAGCCCTCTGGGCTTTTGCTGAGGGAAGCAGGCCTTGCGGGGGGTGCAGCACTGGGGGCCAGCTGGGCTACCTGGCCTGGAGGTACTGCAAAGCCACTCTGGCCTCATCTATTTCTCATCATTCCCTCTGCCCTGGGGACAGGCTGTGCACCAGCAGGGCTTGATTGCTGTGATCATTTGGGCTGCTCAGAGTCTGAAGGGTCTCACTATCCCTGGACTCTTCTAGGACCTGACAATCCCATCCCCAAACGCACCTTTCTAACAGTGTTAGCCCTGTTATGTTCATGTCTTCCCAGTCTCCTCTGGCCTTCCCCACATGTGCTGACCATCCCTGCCTTCACTGCCTGCCCAAATCTCTCTGCAGCTCGTCACCGCCAGCATCTCCTGACAGGTCGGCAAAATCTGCAAAATGAAAATATCTTCTACCACATTTTTCAGTTTTGCCACCAAATTTTGACAGAACCAAGAGGCTGGAGCTGCTTCTGCTGCCCTGTGTGTGCTCAGTGACCTGGAGGGGACCTAGCCAAGTGTCTCCTCCGCAGTTCCCAAGCTGTTCATTCTCTCATGTAAGTGCTCTGACAACAATGACCTGGTCCTGAGCAGCTGCAGGAGTTCAGCTGTGAGATTGATGTCTGCCCCCATCTCTTTCTTTCAGACTGTTGCTGCTCTGGGAGGAGAGGGCAGCTCTTGGAGGACACCAGTCCTGAGGAAGCCTGTTGGATAACAACAGCTCATTGGACAACCCCAATCCCAAATTCTGCTGTTTTTAGAATAAGCAGTAGGCTGGCAGCTGGGATGTGTGAGAGGGAGGAGGTGAGTTCATGGGAGGGAGACAGCCAGCAGTTCAAGGAGCTGGGAAGCAGCTGGTGTTTGCTTGGGACCCTGTGGGGTTTTGCTGTAGGTGAGAAGGGGCTGGCCCAGGGAGCAGGGGTTCAGGAGAACTGGGGGGCTGTCATTTGCCATTCTGGACTATGCCTGAGCTGTGTCTTCTCTTTGCACTGGGTTCATGTTTGCAGATGTGCCCAACCTGTTAGTTTGCCCAGGCTCTGGGCTGTGCCAACAGCCTTAATGACAGGAGTTTTTTGTAGCCCCTTCCTTCCTGTTCCTCCAATCTCGGTGCCTATCACTTTTTGCGTTTATTTCCTCTCCCCATTTCTAGACTTGTCTCATGCATCACCGCCTAGCTGAGATCACCACCATGATGGGCCTTTGCCTTGATTTCAGGGTGGATAATAGAGCATCCAGCATCTGATTTAATTTTTGCAGGGATTTGAGTTCCTGGGAAAACTCCCTGGAGAGATGCTCAGCTTAATCATGATTAAGGCCAACAGAAATCTGGTGGCTGATCCTCTGAGCAAAGAGGGGCTGTGTTTGATCAGTAGGTGAACCTGGGGCATCTGCTGGAAACTGATAGGTTTGAGGGGCCTTACTTGATCTGCTTTCACCATCTGGGCTGTCCTACACTGGGAGACCTGCTGGGAACACCGGTGTTCGTGAGGGTGCTTCGATCTAGAGAAGCCTCCATCTATTCCACAAGGTGTCATGGTTTTCTCTTTAATATCCTAGGGATTGTTTTCAGGCTGAGGGTATGTGAGGAAGGAAGAGTCTGAGGATGCAGATGGAATGGAAGAAAATCTAAGTGATTAAACGGCTGTAGATGAGTGGAGATATGGCTTAAGAGATTGACGGTCGCCCGCTGGGTGGAGAGATGGAAGGAAAGATTGGATTCATGTGCACCAGGATTGCAGATCTGTCCCCCCACCCCCCCGTGTTAAATTGCATTTGTTACTGGTGTTTGTCCTTCCCCTGTGCAAACTTTCACACAGCTCTGTACCACACCTTTATGGCCCCATTTGCTACTTCCACCTCCCAGACTCTCTGGTCTGTTTTGGGGGGAAAAGGCCCGTAAAATAAACCTCGTGCAGCCACACGAGCTGTTTGCTGAGCCGGTGTTTCCCTCGGCTGACGCGAGCGCGATGCGTTCTGGTGTGTGCATGGCTGCCTGTGTCAGTCAATGTGCACGGAGGAGGGAGAGCTCGCAGGAAAAATGCACGGAGCATCGGTGTGTACCCCAGCACACGAAACAATTCTGACTCTTTCCAGAGCGGCTCTGACGCTTGCTGGAGGCTGCAGCTCACGGCAGAGCTGTGGGTCTCTGACCAGGTCTCTCCGTGCTCACCCTGTGCGGGGTGAACACCCAGGGACTCGACAGGACTGGACTTGATGTGATTAACGAGCTGTACCTGGAGTAAATTCCTCTGTCCCTGCCTTGGTGGTGCTTTACACAACCTGCAGGGATGAGCGAGCGNGGTGGCACTGGGAGCCCTGCGATGGTGTCCCTGTCCCCCAGCACAGCCTGGCCTGCCCCTGCACCCCTCCGGGAGCTGGACACAGAGGGATCTGTGCACTGCACTCCATCACGATCCCACTGGGAGCTGGGTGCCATCTGGGAGCTGGGGTGACACGGTGCCAGTCATGCTAGGAACAAGCGTTTCACACGTGTCCTGTGCTTCACATGCTGACCTGGCCACTCCCGGAGTCACTGCAGGACGTGTGTCTCCCGGGAACTGGTGCCCGGAGGGAGCCGGTGGGAGTCAGAGCACGGCGTGTGTCCTGCCAGGAGCTGGGGCGGCACTGGCAGCTGCTGTGTGCCACACTGGGAGCCGCTGCTCTGCTCATCTCCTGCTGGCAGTCACCGCATCCCCGGTGTGCTGCTGGGAGCTGGGGTGTCACCGACAGGTCTTGTTCTGCCGGGACCTGGTGCGTCCCCCTTGTCCCGATGGGACACCACACACCCTCTGCTCGGTCTGTGTGTCCCACCCTGCTCTGCCTTGCGGGGGTCGGTGTGTTTTGCACATATTGTGCTGGCAGCTGGTACCTTGCACACTGGTTCTGCCCTGCTAGGAGTTGTTGTGCTGCCTGTGTCCTGCTGGGAGTTGGGGTGTCACTGGGAGTCTTGGCACTGTGTGCATCCTGATGGGAATCAGCCAGTCCATTGTGTCTTGCTGGGAACAGGTGCATCACAGGGGACTCAGCCCCACGGGGAGCTGGTGGCCGAGAGCTGGGGGTCAGTTCATCACATCACCCTGCTGGCAGTCAGGGCATCAGCTGGGAGCTGGTCCATGCAGGGACCAGGATCTAGAGCCACTGTCTGGCAGGGGGGAAGCTGCCACGTTAGCCCTGTGTGGCTGGGAGTCAGCAGTCACACGCTGGCCCTGTCACTACAGCAGTGCAGTGTCCCCTCCTCTCCATGCCAGACTGTTGCACAGGAGCCCATTCCTCCAGTTCAGCCTCCTCCCAGCCAGCCCAGCAGATCTCCTGCTCCCAGGATGAGGATCAGGGACACGTGGGCACAGCTTGCTCTGCTGAAGGTCCCTGTCTGCAGCGGGCACACGGATGTTGTGGCACTGCGATTATTTTAATTAATTTATTTTGAATATCTGTAGTGCTGACAATGAAATGGCATTAAATAAGCACACCATCCATCCCCTACCATGCTCTGCTGCAGTTCCCAGGAGCAGCACCTGGTGACAGATGTGTCTCCATGCCTGTCCCAGTGCCGGTGTCTGCCTGTCCTTTTCCCACCCACCCACCATGTCCTGTCTCTGGAACCTGCCCTGACAGCTTTGCTGGCTCTGCACTGCCAGCTGCATCCTGCCATGGCTGGAGCTTCCCCAGCCTTTGGGGGTCCTCTTCATCTCCACTCTGGGCCCAGCACTGCCCTGCAGTGTGAGTGGGAAGGGAGGCTGAGCGTGTTTCTCATGCAGGGGAAAGTTTATTGCACGCTGCAGGTTGGTGTTTGCAAGGAGGCGACCTCAGGCTGGTGAAAGGGGCTGGCAGGAAGTGCAGGCAGCTCAGGGAGCTACATGTGTGTGCTCCAGACTGCCCTGCAAGGGGCTGCCAGGCTTTGCTCCTCCACACATGGCTGAGCTCCTGGGCCAGGGCAGTTTGGTACCTTGGCAGGTTATTTGTTTGCAGTGGGAGAGACAGGTAAAGCAGGGATCTGAGTCCTCAGCACTGAGAGCCGCTGGATGACTCCCCCACAGTGGGATGGGGGGGGAGAATTGAAGGGTGAAAGTGTGATAGCTTGAGGGCTGAGACAAAGGCTGTAGTAGGCAAAGCAAAAGCCACGCATGCAAGCAAAGCAAAATAAGGAATTCATTCACTGCTTCCCATTGCTGGCAGGTGTTCAGCCATCCCCAGGAGAGCAGGGCTCCATCACACCTAACGGTGGCTCGGGAAAACAAGTGCTGTAACTGTGAACATCACTCCCTTCCTTCTTCTTCACCCTGCTTCGTACGCTGAGCAGGATGTTGTGTGGTCTGGGATATCCCTTGTGTCATTTGGGATCAGCTGTCTTGGCTGTACCCCCAACCTGCTTGCTGGTTGAGAAATTCCTGACCCTGTCAGCCCTGCTCAGCAGTATCTAAACCAGCCCTGTGTGATCAACACTGTTTCCAGCACAAATCCAATGCACAGTTCTATACCAGCTACTGTGAAGAAAATTAACTCCACCTCAGCCAAAACCAGCACACCAGGAAATATCAAGAAATAAATGACCCTCTTTCTCCTCAGCTATCTGCTTATGTTTCTTCTTCACTGGAAAACAAGCATGAAGGCCTGTGCAGAACTGTTATGCACCAGGGTCTGTAAGATGCAAGGTGGTTGCAGTCTCTTGGTTCACCTGGAGCCCTGGGTATTCACCTGTGCCACATAGTGGTCTAGAACAAGTAGAAAAGCGATGGTTATGTTAACTTCAACCTTCTTTTTGTTGTTTTCTTTGCCCAGTTTAGTTTGGTTTTTTTTCCCCATGAAGCTGTACTATCCATTTGTGTTCCTAGCTCATGCTGACTAGACCTGAGTGCAACAACCTTCTGCTGTCCCTGGAATGACCGTGGGAGCTGGAATGCTGGTTTGAGCTCGATTTTCTGTTGCGTGGCTGCTTTCAATTCTCCAATGTGCTTTTATTTGATCAACGGGTGCCAGTCGCAGGGTGCACACGTGATGACCCTGCTCAGGTGACCGCGGCCACCCAGTGCTTTTACCTTGAGGTCACTCTCAGCTCAGACCAGATTTTCAGTGGGGACTGCTGAAGCGCTGCAGATCCTATTAGCAGCCTCTTGAGCGTGGTGAGACCTGTGTGTGCAGAGCAGCAGCCTCTGAGAGAGCAGCTCAGGTAGGTTCGGATATGCCAGAGGCATGAGAGGAAGACTAAGATGCCAGAGAGTGGGTCCTCTGTAAAAATGTTGCCTGTTGTGCCTAAAACCAGCTCTTTCAGGGATGCCGTGAGCCATGGCCAGGCTGCTTAAACGTGCTCAGGTTGTCACTAGAGGGAGCAGCATGTGATTTTTTTTTTTTTTTCCCCCCTAAATCTTGAAAAAATGACAGGATGCAGAGACCCAGCTGGTGGAGCAGTTTGGCAGGAGGGATGTAGGAGAGATGCTGCAGTACCTTTGCCTTAATAAGCAGATGTGTTTCTCTGCTGCAAGGGGATCTCTCGTCCCACTCACCCAGCAGGGTCTGGGGGGAGAGGCAGGAGAGAAGCACCTCAAAATGGTCAGTTTGCTAAGCGGGAATGACTTCTTGACTCTCCTTTTGGCTCTCAGAAGTGCCAAGTTTTGAAGGTGGACAGGGCCCTGCCAAGTGCAGGCACTGTGTGCTCTGCAGGGGAGAGGGCTGGAGTGGCAGGGATGTGGGATTTAGTTGGCTTTGCTGCTACTGCGAGTTAACTGGGTTTGCTGTGTCTGTGAGGGGCCTGGTCTGACGCAAGCAGCTGCTGGAGATCTCCTGTTCCCAGATCCTGGTACCTGGTACTGCATGGCTGGGCAGGGCTAAGCTGTGTCTCTGTGCCACTCGGAGGTACCCCCCAGGCCCGGGATCCAAATACAAGATGAGGAGCGAGGGATTAAGAGACAAAGCAAGGAAACAAAGAGCCCATAATGGTATCCTGCCTTGCCTTGAATTGGACAATTCCCCTATGACTAGTTGATGGGCAGTGGATTACTCAGTGGGTGGAAAGGGGTCTGGAGTCAGTCCTGTGGACTCGGTTCCCTCATTTGTAAGATGATGTTGTGAACATCTGGCTCACACATGGAGCGTGACACTTGGCTCGCAGAGGCACATAAATGTTTTCAGATCCTTGAATGGCTGTTGCTGAAATGCGAAGGCTCATCGTTAATGAAGTCTGCAATAACACTGAGGGAGCGCTTGTGTTCGCTGCAATTTGTAACCATGTTCTCACACTCGTTAACCAGCGCTATTGTGGGCTGCACTGCGACCAGGGAACACTTGAGGATAAACACGACCGAGTGGTTGCTCCTGGTTTGTGCTCCCATTTATCACTGCAGGTGTTGAAAGGTGTCATGTTGTGCAGCAAGGCTTTAAAAGGGTGACCGGGGTGAGAGGGGAGACTCGGCTACCGTGACTTCCTTTGTGGTTTTTCCATCTGCTCCACTGACACAGCACATGCAGGCAAATGCCACCATTGCCTGGTGTAAGTGCAGTGGTGGGGAGCTGAATGTCCACATGACCTCAGGGAAATCCAGCTGGTCGGCTGGAAGTTGGTTTTATCACTCCACGTGGCTTGGAGTGTTGTCAGGCATGTGCTGTGATCCTTGGGGTTGTCCTGCTCAGGGTCAGGAGCTGTACCTGATGATCCTTGTGGGTCCCTTCCAAAGCAGAATATTCCATGATTGTGTGAACACAGCTACTCTCCATCAAGAGACCTAGGTGAGGGCCCGGAGAAGCAGCAAGTGCTCAAAGTCGAAGGGTTAGAACTGAGATTAATCAAACAAACGCCCGCATGGCTGAGCAGGGAGCTCACAGCTGAACTGGGACATTTAAAGGAGGCAGACGAGAGGTGGAAGCAGAGGTAGGTGATCCAGGAGGAGTACAGAGCTGCTGCCTGCTCTTGCAGGGATAAAGTGACCTGGAGTTGAACCCGGTGAGGGGTGTGAAGGGTGTCAGAAATGATTTTACAAATACCTCAACAGCAAAGGGCAGACAATGTTTAATGTGGGCCTGCTGCTGAACAGGGCCAGGAACCTGGTAGCAACAGACATGGAAAAGCTGAGGTACTTGGAGCCTTCTTTGCTTTTGGTAAGACCAGATTCCAGTAATCACAAACCCCTGAGTACAGGAGAAAAGCCTGGAGCAAGGAAGACTTACCTTCAGGCTCAGGACCACTTAGGCAAACTGGACTTGTAAGTGTTCAGAAGACTGAAGCACCTCTCATATGAGGAAAGGCTGAGAAGCTGGGACTGCTCAGCCTGGAGGAGAGAAGGCTCAGGGGCACCTTGCCCGTGTGCACAAACACCTGACGGGAGCAGTGAAGAGGGGGGAGCTGGACTCTTCTCAGCAGTGTCCAGTGACAGGACCAGAGGCAATGGGCACACAGGAGTTCCATCTGAACAGAGTAGAAGCCTTTTCTACTGGGACAGCGATCAAACACTGTCACAGGTTCCCCAGGGAGGATGTGGAGCCTCCATCTCTGGAGATATTTAAAACCCGTGGGACTCCTTCCCCTCCTCCCCTGTGCCCATCAGTGGAGATGGATTCCTGTGAAGGCTGAGACCCCCAATTCCTTGTAGACCCTTCTCTGCCTCTGGGGCTGACTGCCCTGCTGAGGGCTGGCATGGTTGTTTCTTATTTCTTTCCTGACTGCGTCTCCCAAGTCCTTGAGACTGGTCTGACTCCAGCGCCTGTCCTGGGATACACTGGCAGCTTCTGTGCTGGCCTCATCCATGTGGAATCAACCTGCCTCCTTTTCTGTTAGAAAGGCTAATTAGGATTGGCCCAAACCTCATTCTGTGAACCCTCACTTGATGCCTCTTCCATCAGACAGCAAGCCATTTATCTGTTCTTTGAACATGTCTTTTTTAGATGTTTTCCCGTCATATGGACTTGAAGGTTCCTTAACTACCTCAGTAGACTGTCACCAAACAAATATCAAAAGCCTTACTAACATCATGAAGTGATAACTGTTGTTTTCCTTCATCTACAAAGTTCTTTGGCCTGGCTGTCCAGGGAGCTGAGTTGTCTGAAGAAGTTGTGTTTTTTCCTGCACCCTTCCTTGCTTGCCTCTCATGCTTATGGTAATGAAAGCTAATCTAATGGGTCTGTAATTGCCCAGATTTTCTTTTCTTTCTTTTTCCTTCTATTTTCCATTTCCTTTGCCCTCTCTGTGACGTTCTAAGGATACTTGGTTGTCTCTGGAGCCCAAACCCCAGAAACCTGCATCAGTGTCTTGAGAAAGGCTTGTCAGGCACATCTCATTGGAAACCCTTCTCACAGGAGAGTTCTCCTTACTCTCCTCTTGCTGTATTTGAGGGTTAAATCTTGTGTTCTTGTGGGCAATGAAAGCAATGCTGCACCAGCTGCTGCTGTGTTCTCACAGTGGTCTTTGTGACCTTACCAGGTATCCAAGACAGCTGATCTGAGCTTTCCTGCTCTGACAGGTGGACATGCCATGTCTCCCTCTCTCAACTGATGGACTAAGAAGTTTTCCACCCTCACTGTTTGTGTTCTGCCCAGTCCTGCACGCTGGGTCACTCCTGAGCATGGGTCTGCACTGTTCCTGTCCAAGTGGATCATCCTCAGTGTGTTCCAGTTCGTCCTTTTGTCCCCAGAGCTACTTCTCTGCACTGCTGGGACTTTCTGTAGGTCTGAGTTTCCTGTTCTCCCTGCAGCCCATGCCTGTGTCCTCACAGCACACAAACAGTATCCCCTGCTCTTCCAGAACAGGCTGATACTTTTCTGGCTTCAGTTTGAGTTCTCCCAGACAATCTGTTGCCCCTAGTAAATCATAATTCTGATCACTTAGAAAGCTTTCCTGTTTATTTTTAGCTGGCATCTCCAGGGCATTTTGCAGAGTGATGCAAGGTTCCTGCTGCTCCTTCTATGGCAAGTGGGACTCCTCTATCAGCCTTTTCCTGTTGTCTGGACCTGTTGTACTACTGCTACAGTCTGCTTGCTCTGAGTTCCCTCTTATGTCACGATCACTCAATACATTCTCCTTTCCAGGATGCCAAGCAAATTTAAAGTATGCACATTTAGCTTTGCTAGGATGACTCGATCCAATAGATTTTCTCTTATTCCATTAGACCATTTTGGTCCCTGCCCTTTTCCTTTCCCTTGATTGAAAGCTTTTGAACTCTTCTTGCAGTTTTCAGTCTATCACTTGCTTCATCTCTGTGTGACATCCTGTTCCCTGTGAAGGTGCTAAGCACTAGGAATGCCATCCCTCAGATCCACAGGCTATGGGTTGCTGAATCCGACCCTGACCTAACTCTGCATAAAGAGAATTTCTGCCCTTTTTTCCGCTTGCTCTTCCCCTAACGGACTCAGTTACTTTCAGTTCCACTTTGGCTGCGTAAATCACTAAATTCCCGGGTATGGCATCATTTAATGATGACAATAAATGTGTAAAAGGGGACTGGTCTTTTAGTGTAGGTGATGGACATTTGTTTGGCTCCTAAGGCTGTTAGGCAGGAGATGCATGGCTCGTGTTCCACCAGGAGCTATGGAAGTCCACAGAAACCACTGCCTGGGGCCAGGGAGGAGCTGCAAAGGAGATTCTGTGATGAGAAGAGACCACTGGACAGTGCTAGAACAGGCACTTCCCATCATCTCCACAGCTCCTCACTGTGCACTGCAGGGCTGATGCTCTCCGCAGCGTGAGCTGGAGGGGTTAACACGATCCCGTGAGCTCCTCCAAAGCAGTGTCAGTGATAACACAGCCCTTCTCTGACATCCTTAGCCATAGACCTGAGATCAGGGCACCTTCCCTTCAGTCAGACCTAGGGATTGCTGGTACCAGCCACAGGTTATAAACTAATTCTGGCAGTTGGCCATAAAACTGCTCCTTCCCGTGAGACACGGAGGCGTCTGGTGTCAGCCTGACACAAACCATTTGACCAGGGAAAGGCCTCTCTCCTGGTGGGATTGCAGAAGGGCTGATGCTCTTAGCAAAGGTAGAAGTGTAGAGAGAGGGGCTCATAACCCTGCACTAATAAATATTAAATGCCTGTTATCAGGCCTGGCATTTGCTTTGTGGCTCCAGCTTTTTCGCCTGCTTTGGAGGTTATCCACTGAAGGCAACAGGTTTATCAGCAAGTTCAAGCATGTTTGGACTGCAAGGTCTCTCCTGGTGTCTGGCACGTGAAATTATCCTAATCTGCCTTTAGTATCCCAGCCTGTACTCCGGGTGCCATGACACACAATCTCTGCCCTGCTCCTCTGGTTTGGATTACTGCTGCTCACAAAGGGCTTTAATCCTCTCTCCATCTCTGTAAACACTGCTGGGTGCTCATTTCCCCCAGCAGTGCAGGGTGCCGGAGCCTGTGGGCTCACATGGCAGCAGAGGCTGAGGGGCTGTTCTGGGGAACAGGGTGGGCTGTGCTTTTTAGGTGAATGGCAGCTCAGAAAAGAGCACAGTGGTGCTTCATCCCTGTGCTGCCCACACGGCCTCAGCACTGGTGGCAGAGACGTGGAGCTGTGTCCTTCCAGCCTGCAGGCTCCTTCCTCAGGAGGGTGGGGTGTGGATCAGCAAGGAAGGGAGGTGGGCGATCTCCATCACTGGAAATTCCTGGATAATGGGTGCAGGAGCTGCAACAAAGCAATGGGAGCTGCAACAAAGCTACCCTAAGGTGAGGAGTCTGAGATCCTTTGAGCAGTTGTTGTAGAGTCCTCTCTGGAAACACTGTGTGCTTGTGGATAGCAGTTTTGCCAGGACAGAAAATGAAGGATCAGCCTCCTTCTGACCTCTTGGCGCTGAGATCATGAGCAGCACCCGGCTCTGGCAGTTCCTTTCCCTCTCTGCTCCCAGGGAGTGCAGCTCCACTTCCCATACCCAAACCAGGGACTGAGACCAGCGTGGTGGTTGCTGTTGGTCCACCTCATTTCAGCAGCTTAACAAAAGTAAACTGGGGGGAAAGATCACTTTTTTATAAGGTTTTGTTATTTTTTTTTCCTGGCTTACTGGCACAGGAAACCAAAACAAACCAGTCTGGAGAGTGGCAAGGTGACTTATTAAAACCCAAAACAAATTGCAGAACCCCACCAAAGCTAACAGGTCGCTAGAGCAGCTTCCTGTCTGAACGCGACCGTGCTTGTCTGTGGCAGGGCACCTGGAACGTGTTTTCATTGTTTTTCCTTCTTGCTGCTGTCAAGGAAGATGGTATCCTTGTTTCTCTCCATCTCAGCGTGTGAGGCTCTAGGAATGCTTGGGAGAATTCTCCCTCAGCTGCTAAGGCAGCAGTGGTGGTTCCCATCTCAGCTGCTGGGTGTGCTCTGGTGAGAGGATCACTGGCTCCCAGGACACCCCACCAGGAGAAAATGCTCCCAAACAGGGTCCGCAGCCCACTGGGAACAGACAGAGCCAGTTCAGAACTGATTCTGTGCTCTGCCAGAGGAGTTCAGTTGGGATAATTGCAGCAGATCGTTAGAGAACAATGGGAGTGGAGAGCACAGATTAGGGCACTGCTATTTCGACTGTATAGGTTATGCACAGAAGGGAGACAATAGTGTCAGAGGGACTCTGGTACAAAATACTTTTCAAACTGGCTGTGGGCAGCAGAACATTTGGACAGAACTGCTCAGAGATCCAAACAGGTTTGAGCCCAACAAAGGGCTGTTTGGAGCTGGTGAGGTGGGTGGGGGCTTCATTCTCTTTTCCCAAGACAGACACTTGACTGTTGCTGTTTATTCCAGGAGGGAAACAACTGAAACTTGAGTTGTTTGAAGCATTAGAAATCTGATTTCTTGTTTGTGTGCTAGACATCCCCTCCCCACTTGGTAGAACAGTGTGAGATGTCTTCAACAGGTTGTCACTGTGCTCTGAGTATTTGCTTTAGTCCCTTGCCATGAGCTTCTCCCCCACAACACGTTCTGGGATCTACACTGTGTGTGTGAGCATGTGAGGAAGGATTCTGTGCCCTGTGTACTCTCTAGGGAAGAAGCTTAACTGTGTGGAACTAAGAAGGATGTGGTTGTCTTTACAGAAAATGGCAGGACCAGCATTAAGAACATTATAGTCCTCCTGCAAGGAAGCCTGGATTTATCTCAAGTTAAAGCACAGCTCAGCCATTAAATTATATACCAGAAACACAGTCAAGGGCCTGAAGAACATGTTTATTGTGCTTTGATTTGAGGGACATGGCACTGGTGCCGAGGCATGTAGGCTGACATCTGTATCTCAACCCCACCAGCTCACCCTTATGCAAGACACATGCACCTGCAGTGGTGTAAAATACTTTGGTTGTCCTTAGTCCCCACTTCCAGGCTTGTCTTCTGTTCCTGGCTTCTCCCCATACCCCAGATGTAGCAGCTTGGAAGAGAACATAGATCTGCTCGCCTGGTGCACCATCTCCAGGAGAGCTCAGCCTGCTTGTTGGGCCTCCTGCAACATTGACATTCTCACCATCACCCTCTTGTAATGCCTGTTTAGCCTTGTCTGCTGCCCAGGGCTTCCTGAGCCCAAGGTGGCATCTTCCAGGGCCATTGCTGGCAGACCACAGTGCTCAGGTTGCCTCTTCCCATCAGATTTCCTGGGAATTCTGCAGAGACCTGTGCAGAGGATGAGCCTCAGTTCGTTCCCAGAGATAGAAGGAAAGCCATGTGCATGTCCTGCCGAGCTGGGAGATGTCTCAGGGCTCTGTCTGTCGCCTCAGATGCTGAGCTGTGTCTGCTCCTTGGCTACCACATGCGTGCACAGTGTAAAGGAAGACAGTGATAGGAAACACTGCAGGATGCATCCCTTCAGGCCACTCCAAAGGAGTTCCAGAAGCTCCCAGGGGATTACAGGGAGGGAATCTGTACTCCTGAGGGCTGGAGAAATGATTTTTCCATTAGCTCAGCTCCGGAGTCTTTTGCTCAGACTGAAAGAAAATGTTGTGTCCTGTACAAACAGACCTTGGCCAGTCTCTTATTTCAAGGCAGATCAGGAGTTGGCTGTGAGGAAGGAATATCTGCTGATCTGGACTCCAGTACAGCATGGGGAACTGAGGCTTGACTGGCCAGGAAGAAGCAGCACATTGAAAACTAACCCCAGCCTTCCAGGGCCAAATTCAATGCCATTGACAGAGTGACAGGAGGAAGGACACAAACTCTTCCCCGTTGACTGCTCGGTCCATGTGGTCCTGAGATCGTTGGCTCCTTTCATTTGGCCTATGAGCACAGAAATGATATCATGGCAAAGGAATTGCTAAACCAGAACTGCCGCCTCATGTGAAGTTATTTAAGCGTATCTTATGATATATTTTTATGCGCTGGTAATTATCATCCATACCCAGATTGCCCTACTTATGCTTTCCTCTTGCGTCGTTACTTGTTCCTGCAGGAGTGTTTTCCCCGGGGGGTGTCATCAAATACATTATAAAAGTAGAAAACACTGAATTGTGTTATATAGAACATTTTGCATTTTTGTTACAACTGGCTTGTGTGCAATTAGCGTAAAGTACTTTATAATCAGAGGTTTCCTGGTGGAAGAGATCAAGTGGATTTTTAACAGTCTCACTGTCCCAGGTAGAAACTTCACCAGGGGAGATCATACCAAACAGCCCCATTCTGCACAGACCTGGCTCACTAACCAGGGCATGGGACAAGTGCCTGGCTCTGGAAAGTGCTCTCTGAGCTGGGTAGAAGATGCAGGTGTCAGAGGGGATGTTCTCACTGAGATTAGAACCAGAAAGAAGCAGAAGACACCACGGGAGAGGAGATGGTCTGCTCTGGGGACTGCAGGTCCTTTAGGATCGAGGAGATGCTGTTGCCTGTTGGGCAGCCCCGTGAAGGCTCTCGGCAGACAGAGGTGGTTTGTGCAGAAATGCTGTAATTCTGTAGGATTCTGCTCTGTCAGGATGCAGGTCTGGAAACCCATTCCCTGGCCACCAGCTTGGCTGTGGAAGGTAATGGAGCGTGTGGAGACTCTGCAGAGGCCAGTACTGAGGCAAACAACCCAGCTGGGAGCTGTCCTGAGGAGTGGCAGAGTGAACAACCTCATTTTGTTGCAGTCTGGGCTGACAGGGATGCACTCACCATGTTGATATCTCTGTCATCCCAGCTGTGAGACCAATCCGACATCTCCATGGCATTTGCTCTATTCCTGGCCTCAGCATCCCTCTCCCCATGTCTGCAGATCCATCTCACGGGAGAGGGACAAAGGCATGGAGTCACAGGACAGGGAGGAAAGGCTTCCTACTGCCAGAGGGCAGGTTTGGATTAGATATTGGGAAGAAATTCTTCCCTGTGAGGGTGGTGAGGCCCCGGCACATGTTTCCCAGAGAAGCTGTGGGTGCCCCATCCCTGGAAGTGTCCAAGGCCAGGTTGGATGGGGCTTGGAGCAACCTGGGATAGTGGAAGATGTCCCCTGCCCATGGCAGGGGGTGGAATGAAATGAGCTTTAAGGTGCCTTCCAGCCCAAACCATTCTGTGATTCCACAATCTCCCAGATGGCTGCACTGGCTGCAGGGGTCACACCGGCAGCTGAGAGACTGAAAAATTGTTGTGTGGGGTTGGGCACAAGTCCCTCCTTCGGTGGCTTTATTGACTTGGGTGTGTTGTGTGGGTGGTGGGTGTGGGAAGAAAGTCACCCAGAAATTCGTCCTTGAAGAAATTGTTAATGAGCATTAGGGCCAGCGGAGCCTGGCTTGCTTCAGGAAGGTCTGATCGGGGATGAGCATCACAACTGGTCTTCAAGAAAATTTCCCCATCAGGCAGAGTTGTTATGGGCTTTACTGGACAGCAGTGTCTCAGTGAACAGCTGCAGCCCCTTCCTTCTCTCTGCTCTCTCTTGGTCCTCTCCAGAATGCCCTCTATAAGCTCCTTCTGCATTAGTGAATTCCGTGGGTTGGGTGCAGGTTGCTGGCTGAGCTGGGGTCAGGAACCCGGAGATGAGGATGGCTGTGGGTGTGTCACCTCTGGGGCAAGCTCATCACTGACAGCAGACCCTGCTGGTTTGGCACACACAGCCTTTGCCTTCAGTGAATACCACGCCGCTGAGCGAGTTGGGAAACCTCCTCTGATGGTTTTTTCTTAGTCCACTCCAGGTGTTAACTACGAGCCTGTGCAAACTCCCAGAAATGGGAGGAGGATGCTCACTGCTGGCTCTCGTACAATGGCTTTCTACTCACAAAGGGTGTCTGCTCCACAATGGGAGTTCTCACCTGTGGGAGGTACAGAGGGAAGAAAACAGCACTCCTTGGCTTCCTACACCAGCTTAGGAGGAAGAAGAGGGCAGGAATGCACTTGTCCAGGTTTCTGACTCGGTGGGATCACTGAAGTGGTCCTAACCCGTGTGGACTGGTGACACACCAGCTCCTCACTCCACAGCACAGGGACTCTGTGGGGAGCGTGTGAAGGGCTGCAGTGGGTGGTGGGACCACGGGCTGCTTCTCTGATGGGACTGGCTTGTTAGACACCCCTGTGGTGACCTCTGGGGGCCCTAAGGAGGGGAAGGCACGAGTGGAAAAGACAGGAGAGGTGCCAGAAAAGATTCTGGGGTAGACTGGCTGTCACAGAGGGAAGCTCATGATGTGTAGAAAAGGATGTGACAGCACTTTTCTCGGGTTTCTGGACAGTAAATGGAGTGAACTGAAGGGGGCAAGCTTAGAGCTTGACTGCACAGTGTGAAGAGAAATCAAAGTCCTGGGTGGAGAAGGGGCCTGAGAAAGAACGTTCTAGGAGGAGGGGGAGAAACTTTACACAGAGAGTTGTGTACTGGATGAGAGCCAAGGTTTTGAGGAGATGTTTAACTCATTTCCCATCTGACAATTCAAAATATTTTTTTTCCAAATTTAAATTTTAGATTGTCCACATTTAAGTATCCAGGCCTTGGATAACATTTCCTTAGTTTTTGCAAGCACCAGGGCCTGTGCTGTTCTCATCAAATCTCCCTTTTATAACACCACCTGGAAACTTTGCTTCCCAAAACTCTTGCTGGAGATTCCCAGTCGAGCCTAGAACATCTTCATGCTCTGTTCCTAGTGACCTGGAATCTGACTTGGGCACTGCACAGAAGACCTCTATTCACACCTGGATAGTGCCAGCACTCCAAGAACTGGCTAAATGCGTAACCATGGCCCTCTTTGGGGCAGACCCACAGCTTGAGGTTCTGGGACCTTGACAGAGATGCTGAGGGTGGATTTAGGGCCCATGTCATTGGATGCTGGTGTGCCAAGCAGAGCTGAGATCTGATGCAGAACTGGCTCTGTGTCTAGGGTAACATGAACCTCAAGGTTACAGTACCATGAGACGTAAGGGGCTAATCCTGCCGCCCTCGCTGCAGGAACAGGACCTTGTCCGTACAGCTGCTGACCTGAAGGAGAAGGATTTGCTGGTGCCTCCATCTGTCCTCAGTTAGCACTGACAAGGTTTTTCAAGGCACCTGTTAAAGTGGGTCTCTAATGCCTTAAGAATTCCTTTAGTTCGTAATTCTTTCCCAAAAGATCTCACTAAAAAAGGGGGAAAGCTACAAACAAGTAATTATTGCTGAAGAGCAGAGCTGTAAAACAAGGAAGGATCTAAGCAAAAGGGCATGTTCTCCCCTTAATATAACAGAATTTCATGCCATCAACTTCTAAATGTCTAGTACAGGACTCCTAACAGTCTGCAAGAGTGTCTTAATGGATATGTACAGCTGCTCATCCTCTACATACAAATGCATTGAGATGTTTTTATTGGATGATTGGGAAAATCCAGTCCTAAGCCATTTGAGGGCTAGGAAGGGATCTCACTTCTGTGCTCTGTGTGCGGGTAACAGGGATAGAAGTAGTGGGACAAAATCCAGTGGGAACCTGGCAGAGGAAAGAGAGGTCAGTGTGTGAATGACCAATGGATGCATCACAGTGCTAAGGCTGAATGGTTGTGCCTGACATCTCTGCACACCTGGACCACATTCAGCAGCATATTTGGAGAGCAGAAAATGTATCCTGGCAACTTGCTTTATTTAGCTGCAGTGTGCAAACGTGAGACTGTTCCTGCCTTTCACTCCTCATATGTCAGCGTGACTTTGAAGTGACAGATCTCTCCAAGATATGAAAGTGTCAGCAATGCCACGAGCAGCAGCCCAGAGCTCAGATGAAGCTGTGGGTGGTGATTTTTCTCAGCATGTATTTATCTGACTGCAGAGAAACATTTCTTACCCTGTTCAACACATGCTTTTGAAACAAGAGGCTGAGCATGATGTTATGGGAAATCCCCTCACAGACCTCTCCTATGCAGGTAATATTCTCTGCTCCTTTGTTTTTAAATCTCCTGTGTCAAAGGTTTATTTCTGTCTTCCAGTGTCTCCTAACAGTGCTGCTTGCAGTTATCAGCCATCAGCTTTGCTACTCCAGCGTTACAAGTTCTGTGCTTGGGGGTCCTTGCTGATGGAGACAAAGAGGTTTTTGGCCCCCTCGGCCAGAGGGGGAAAAGAGTCAGACCTCCCCCAGATGTAGCTTTTGGGAAACTTCAGCCCCCGGGGCAGGCGCTGATGTTCACCCATCACTCGGGCTGTGCTGGTGTGCGTGGGAGCCCCGGGCACGCCGCGCTCGCAGGGCAGGCTGGACGGGACATGCGCTTCCAGGCACAAGCTCCTGCTTGCTGCAAGGCACGGGAATGCTGCTCTGCGTGGAAATGGCCCTTCTTTGATTTCCCGGCCCTCCCCCGGCGCTGTCACGCTGGCTGCCAGCTCCTGCCGGCCGGGCTGCCGCGGGGAGCCGCTGGAGGAGCAGCCGGGGCAGCCCGGCACGGGGGCAGCGGGGCTGGCGCTCGCCGTGCCCAGCGCTTTTGTCTCCGCGGCTTGGGGAGGTGCTGCGATTCGTGCTCTCGGTCACCGACAGGTCTCAGCTGACGGCTCCCTCCTCCTTTTGTAAAATTTACCCGCGGAGCGGCTAGTTGAGACACGACAAAGTTTTGAAAGAGGGAATTTCGTTTCCCATAGGGTTTCATGAGAAAAGGTCACCGTTCCGCCCGCGGTGCCGCTCCGGGTGCGCTGAGCACACACAGCTGTGCCCGCCGCGCGGGGACGAGCCTGGCACGGGCACGGCGTGCAGCGCCAGGGACCCGGGGCCGGGCACACAGGGCAGGGATGGGGCTGGGCTACACCAGGGGCTGGGGACGGCAACCAGGCTGGTGCTGCTGCACGACGGGGTTGCTCTTGTATGGCAGCTCTGAGCAGGAGTGCGGCAGCACGTCAGCCCTGTGTGGCACTGTGCACCTCTGGAAAGGCTCTGGACTAACTGGAACTAGATCCATGGGGAGCCCTGGCTGTGTGCAATGAAGACTTTACCTGTACCGTATCTGAGTATCAACAAAGAACCCCGAAGCTTCTCTCACCTGACTCAGCATCTCCATAAAAACATGCCTGTTTTGAATGGTTGTAACCAAAGAGGGGAATTGGTCTCTGATGGCATTTTGCCCCTGTACCTGGCTCGTTTCCTTATTCTGCACCTGAGCAGATGTCTGTCAGTGTAAATCACACAGTGCCTTCAGCTTGCACTTGTAAACTGTTCCCCTTGTGGGCTACTTGTGGGGCAGCTGGTCCTGCCCTGCCCCGCCGTGACTCCCAGTGAGCAGATCCTTGCCTTTCATGGCTGAACTGGCTCCCAGAGATCGACTGGACATCAATAGTTGTTATTCAGAATGACTCAGTCTGGCATGAAGTGAGTGAGGGCCGCAGCCCTGGGCTCAGCAGCCAGGTGGGAGGAGCAGCAGGTATCCATGAGATATCCCTGAATGCAACAAGGGCATCCAGCCAAGGCAGCAGAGAGGCTCTGAGCCAAGGTGCTCTCTGCCGAGGGGGCCACTGCTACAGAGACCCTGCTTGAGCAGGAACATTGGATCCAATGGCCCAACATGGTCCCTTCCAACCTTCTCCATTCTGTGATTCTGTGATGGCAGTGAAGTCTGTCACCCTTGGGTCTGGGGAAGAGCTGCTTGCTTTGCCACCCTGCTTGGGGGAGGACAAGGTGCTGCCTCTGTTATGAACCTGCAGTGCTCTGTGCTGGTTTTGAACTTGCTGCTTTTTGTGGTGGTGGCACCAAGAAAACAATGTTAACTCCAAAATAGCTGTGATGTGTCTGTCTGCCAAGCCCCATCCTCTAATACCCTGCTACGAGCCCATGGTCTCTGGGCTGGTATGGTTTTGGGCCCATGGTGCCTTCGTGTTCATTGTACTCAGAAGCCTTTAAATTCTGTTTGGCTGGAACATGGGTTCAAGGACTGTGCTTGCAAATATGGTTCAAATGGTTCTCAGATACTCGTGTGTTCTGCAATCTCCCTCTTGCTTCCAGTTGCTTTAGTTGCCTTAAAAGGCAGTAGAAAATCCTCTGTGCTTTCCCCAATGTCACATTTTCCAGGTAAGATGTGCCCAGAGGGCTATTAGCCTTCTCTGAATGAAAGCAAAGGGACCTGCTCCAATAGGAAGCAGATGTTCTGGGAAGTCCCATCGATTCGAGGGAGGCTGATCTGAGACCCAGTCCCTGATGTGTGTGTGCATGTGTGTGCCCTTTGCACAGTTCACTCTGTTGTCAAGGGGCAGGAGCTGAGACGAGCATCAAGGCTTCAACACCTTGAGCATCAGTCGTGTTCCACAGCTGAATACTTGAGTGCTGTGATGGGAAATCCGCTGGTCTTGTGTGCCTTGATGATCCCCAGGCAAGTGAATACAGCTGTGTCTCATTGCCTGATCCCAAGCCAGCTTACCCGAGGTGATTTCTGCCTTTTGGTGGCCGGAGCAGCTCAGCTTCCCTTCTGGGGGAATTCTTGTAAGGAGGTGAAATGTGAACCAAGTGTAGCTTGGCTCCTTCAGCAAGACGGGACCAAAGGGATCGCAGCGCTCGGAGCGTCGGTGAGTGCAGAGGGGATGTGGGTGAATCAGAGAGCTCTGCCCCGGATGTCAGGATTAGAAGTGACTTTTATGCAAAGGAGAGGATGACTCAGGTATATTTGAATGATCAGTTAAAAATTGTTTTTTTCTTCCTTATTGAGTACTGGTGTTAAAACATAGCAGGACTTTAGTGCTGACACCCCTTTGTGAGCTGTGCAAGCACGCAACCCATGCTACTGTTTTTTGTCCTCTCTGGAAAAACCTCTCAGTTTACATGTTTTTAGGACTCAAGGTTCTTAGAACTCAAATGAATGCAGGTCTGAGACTGATGTTGGTTTCCTCCAGGAGGAAAAGGCTTTGTTAAGACTTCTGGGCCAGAGCGGTACAACCTTCTTGTCCCTGCTTTGGAGGCTTTGGAGAGACATCTCCCAGTGCAGAGAGGCTGCCCAGAGGCTCTGCTGGGCATCCTGTACTTGGGAAGCTGCTCTTGTCATTGTTAGGCCTGGACAAATGAGATCAAAACCTGGGTATCTGACTCCATGCATCCTCCTTTCTCACTGAAACTTAGTTCTGTTGAGTAAGTTAGGCCTGGACAAATGAGATCAAAACCTGGGTATCTGACTCCATGCATCCTCCTTTCTCACTGAAACTTAGTTCTGTTGAGTAAAGCAAATGCTCCCAGGGTGGTAGAAGAGAGATAGAACCACAGAATCATGGAGTCATAAAATCACAGAATGGTTTGGATTGGAAGGGCCTTAAAGCTCATCTCATTCCACTCCCTGCCATGGGCAGGGTCCCCTTCCACTAGCCCAGGTTGCTCCAAGCCCCGTCCAGCCTGGCCTTGGACACTTCCAGGGCTGGGGCAGCCACAGCATCGCTGGGCAACCTGTGCCAGGGCCTCCCCACCCTCACAGGGAAGAATTTCTTCCCAATATTTAATCCAGATGCCCTTGCTCGCCTGGCTGTGCTGAAGGATCCAGCTGAGCTCTGCAGTGCAGGGCTGTGCTGGGGGCAGCTGGAGGAGCGATGCCCACTAGAAGGGAGCAGGGCTTGGTGCTCTGAGCTGCCCGTCCCCCTGGTCACCCCTGCCCACACAAACCCAGGAGCAGGGGCAATGATCCATCAGCCACTGCCAGCCAGCGGGAGCAGGATGGGAGGTGGCTGGGCAGAGCTGTGGGTATTGTCACTCAGGTGTAAAGTTACAAGAATTGTGTGGGCACCCTCACATCCCGCTGGGCATGTTTAGGCAGATGGAAAATTCAACCAAAGACAAATGAAATTCCATAAGAACATGTAAATTGCAGCATGTTCCTCATAAAATGAGCTCAGCAGCACTTGTCAGAAATGCCCTGATCCCAGCTGGGCACGGCTGAGTACGTTTGGGGTTTGTGTTGGGAGCCTTGCAGAAGACATTGTCTTGGAGGAGTCAGTGATCTTGAACGTGCCGTGTATGCTCTACTGCTCCTCGTCCTTCGGGCTCGGGAAACCTGTATGTTATTAACATAATCTGTAACTTATCCTTCCTTTGGACAGGCAAACTGTATGTGGATCAAGGGGTGAATGCAGTGATCCTGATCGGGAGCCACTGAGCGTGGAGAGTCAGTGATCCACGACAGAGGGACCCGTGCTGGGCTGTGCGGGGTGCCCAGCATGGCCCTGGCTGGGCTGTGCCACGCAGATCCTGTGGCTGCAGGACAGACACATGGTGATAGAGGAGCCACTGGGAACCTGCCATCACACTGCCTGTGTGGCCTGCGAGCATCCCTGCTTGTTTGGCAACACACATGGTGAATACTTTTCTTGTAAGAAAATGGTAGCTCAGATGACCAAAAGCAAGATTCTCTCCAGGGACAGGATCTGTGCAGCTTTGTAGGAACCTGGGCTCTGTTGGATGCTGCAGGAGCTGGAGGGATGTCAGATTTACTCACTAGCAATATTTCTCTTTAATTCTATCTTATTAAAGCAGCTGTTAAATTAAGGGATTTGCTGTTGGACTTTTCTTATTGGGCTCAGGACAGAGCCCTGCATCAGCTTTCTGTCTCTCACCTCACCTGGTGCAGAACAGGTTTTATAAGCCCCAAACAAGTGCTCTATTTCTATGTTTTTCAGTGAGATTTGCTAGCAAGCCTAGAGGATCAGTGCACACAGAGGGCTTGGGGGTGGCTCAGCTCTGGCTCTGCAAAGTATCTGTTTCACAGGATTTGGCCATGCAAATAGTGGAAAGGAAAATGAGGTGAGTTTGAGTGAATTTGGGCCTGGCACTGCACTTTGCTTGAAGTGAATGTCATCTGGCTGGTAGAAGATGTAGGACCAGCAGTGTTTGACAGCCCAGGTGAAAGAGGACAGCCAAGTTGTGATTCCTGCAGAAGGGAGAGGGAATGCTCTCCTGGGTGTCTGCTGAACTGAGTGGGAGTTTCAGAACCTGATGGGAGGGTAGAGTTGGCCCTTGCTACCTGTAGGAAGTCCTCACTGGCACAAAGAATTGCCTCAGAAAGGGGATGTTCTCAGGATCTGTTCACTGCTTGCAACCCACGTTCCTACCTGGGCCATCCAGCCTGCTCACCCTCCTGGCTGTGCAAATCCATTGGGCCCCTTGCTGTGGTATCCAGCAATTCCAGTGCCACTTCAGGAACTGTGCCCTGCTTTGGTGGGCTGGGCTGGGGTTTCACTCTCAGTTATTGGAACGGCAGAGAGCAGGGGTCAGGGTTCTGGGAGAGGTCTAGCCACCAAACTGTCTGCAGCCACTCCTTGCTCGGTGTCACTCTCATACTCCATCCCCTCCATGTGCCTGGGGAAATGACACAGCTCCAGAGAAGCAATTTAAAGGAACCCCTGGACAACCAACCAACCACCACGAGCCCCAGATGGTCGCACCTGCAGCTCATGACATGAATGAGTGTTTCAAACAGGCACCCACGTCCTCTCAGGCCCTAGAGAGATCAGCCTGCAGGACCACTCAAGCCAGCACTGAGAGCTCAGCCCGTACTTAGCTGGGGAACCATGAAGTTCTGCTGGAGAAAGGCTTTGGCCATGCCCCAGTTGCCTGAGTAATGTGCTTTTGGCAGGGCAGAGCTGAGGCTGAAAACGTCCTGAGGCTGCTGGTGTGAGCATCCATCCGGTGCTGCCATTGCTCGTTAATTAGAGTTTGACTGGCTGGCTGCTCTCAGAGCGACTCTCCTGTTCATTAGTAATTCCATCTCTGTGGTGGTCGGGCTTCTTTTTGGTGTTTGTGGGCTGCCCTACAGGGAGAAGCTGCTGGCAGCACAGTAAGTCAAGCTTGGTTTGATTTACAGAAAGTTCCATCTTGGATCTGTAGCTGATGAGGATTGAAAACGGATTGTTCTTCCCTCATGGGCTAAACATAGTCTCTCTCAGCCAGACTTTCTAATTCTTCCTTTGACTGCCCTTGGACACCTCCCGTCTTCACCGCTCAGTGCGCTGTGCTCTCGGTGTGGGATGTGAACGTTTGACTCCCAGCAGGTCTACAGAGCCCTTGCACTGCCAGGCCAGCACACCCTGCTTCCATTCCTCCCTCCAGAGCACAGGCTGAGTCCTTCTTAGAATCCCAGAATGGTTTGTGTTGCAGTGGATCTCAGAGCTCACCTAATTTCACCCCCTGCCATGGGCAGGGACACCTTCCACTAGACCGGGTTGCTCCAAGCCCTGTCCAACCTGGTCTGGAACACCTTCAGGGATGGGGCAGCCACAGCTTCTCTGGGCAACCTGTGCCAGGGCCTCACCACCCTCACAGGGAAGAATTTCTTCCTAGTATCCAATCTAAAAGTCCTCGTTTTACCTGCTTTTTCTGTTTGTGCTGTAAACAGACTGGATCTACCCAGCCCCACCTGGAATCAGAGCTCCCTTGGTGCTCTTAGATGTGCCCAGAATAAACCTATACCCTGGTAACAGTACAGTTCTCCCTAGAAATTACTGTTGTTTTTTCAAGGTCTTTCCAGCAGGTGTATCTCCAATCCTAGGCACTGACTGATGTAAAGTTTTTTTCTGAAGTCCAGGTTTCTGAGTCATCTTGTGCTGTAGTCAGAAGGAAGTCCAGGAGAGGTAACTTGTTCCTGGGATGCTTTGTTGTGTGTGCAGCTCTGGGACCTATGCAGGCGATGCACTAGTGTGTGAACAGAGACCTAGGGCAGATAAAGGGTTTTTGACTGTCGTGCTCTCAGTGGATGCAGCTCTCAAAATCTGACCCCCTCTGCTATTGCCTTTGCCAGAACATAGTATTAAAATTACCCCTGGCAATTGGTTTACCCATTGTCATAACACAGGGTTAGATGAGGGGGAACTTTGCAATGACTTGTAGGATCTGAGATTCATTAGATGGTCTCACTTTTTTGGATAATGAAATGACCTTGACAGTAAAGTGCTTCAGAGGAGACAAAATCCTTAAGACTTACGAGCATCATAGATTCCTTCATTCCCAGGGTTTTCAGAGAGCTGAAAACCCTGCAGAACAAAGTAAGGGACTGGCAAATTCCCAGTGCCACTCAAAAACCAGCTGTTCCAACATTCCTTCTGCCCTTTGCCTGCCAGTGCTGAGCAGGGGGCTCTGCAGCCCTTGGCTTGGTGGTGAGAGGGTGGCAGAAAGGCTCTCCCTTTTCAGTTGGAACATATGAAATAAATTGAAGTGTGTTTCCCACCCTTTGTCCAAGTAAGTTCATGCTCAGAGAACAAGTGCAGAAGTGCATAACCTCTAGGAAGATGCTTTTGAAGACTTGTCTTTCCTACAGGGTTGGCCTGCATTGGGGAGCAATTAGAAATGCTCTTTACTGGTCTTTATTTCATAACTTGCCCTGGATGACTCGCTCTTCAGTCTCGTTCTTTTTGCATCCTCCAGCTGAAGTTGCAGCAAAGAATTGTGGTGTGACTGGCAAGTAGCAGTTTTTCCCATGGATTTTCCCTGCTCCTGGGGTTGATGAGCTTGTGGAAAGACTGAGCTTAGATCCTCATCCCCAGCAAATTCCCAAAGTGCTGGTTGAAAGGTGAAACCAAGTTGCATGAATTTTCCTGGCAGAAACCTGGGTAGGGTTTGTTCTTAACCTTGTCCAGAGCCGATCTTTGGCTTTGTAGGCTCAAAGCAGAACTCAGCTTTCCAAAAGTGTTTATGAAGTACAAAATGAGTGCCCCTGGGCTTTGCCTTGCACCAGCCTTCCAGAAATACCTATGCCTCCTCATAGGGATTAATGGAGATGATTCAGTGATGTTGTCAGTAATGGTTCCAGCAGGACAATCTGGCTTTGCACCATCTGTGAAGAGGCAAAGATGCAAGTTTCTGAATGCTTTTGCTAAAAAACAAATAAATCAGCCTCTTGAAGCCAGCATAGGCACTTGCTGTCTTGGTTTTGTAATGCTCTGTGCTTCTTTCTGTCCCCTCTTTGCTGTCACCAAGAGTCTAACTCAGCCTTTCGGCCTGGAAAACTGTCTTGTTCTCTTTCCCAGTGACTAAACAGAGAATGTTTGTTGTCAATATTTTAAAATATTTATCTACATAAATTGAAGTGGTCTGGCTGCCGAGAGCTGGGAATGCTGGTTACAGCTACTGCAGCTCGACACCTCTGTAAACTGGGTTGTGTTGAAATGTGTTAAATTGGCTTTGGGTGCTTGGTCTGATGGAGACCAAAACCCGAGATGCTTGACCACTGCAAAGTTGTTTGGGAAGGTCTGGCAGAACTGGGAGGTGAGTGCAGGCCCCATGGCCCTCCTCTCCCTGTGACACTGCTGTGCACTGCAGCGCTGGGGACAGGAGGCAATGTTTACCTATGTTTATATCTGCAGAACCCGTACAATTTTACGTAAGAATAAAATAAATATTGTTTGTTTGAACAACCAGAACGTCTGTTATTCCAAGAATTTGTTGGGGGTGGGTAGCGAAAAGTGCTGTGGTCAGTTTAAGTGGCTGGAGCTCTGTCTGGGCTATTTGTTGTTGGATTGAATCACCCTGTGCGTAGCTGGACACGTTTTGGGATTATTTGTTTACCTGAGTGAATTCCTGTAATTTGATTGTGCTTTCTGATAGGGGCAGATCTGTAGGTCTTCCTCCTATCAGACCCCGTTGAGTGTTTTAGTGCTGGGCTGCTCATCTCAGCCTTATCTCAGCCTCTGCCCAGATGAAAGCCTGAGAAAGCAGCTGATCAATTCATCCTTTGAGATCCATTTGTCATTGCTTCCCTTTGTTTTGTGTGAGGGGGAATTTCCGATACATTTTCCTCATAAAAGCAGATGAGGGAGGTATTAACCTGCAATGATCAAAACCTTCCCCATAAAGCAAAGCAACAGGGAAAGCCAAATTGGCTGGGAGAAAATATGAAGTAGCTGGGCTGTGCAAGAGTCAAGAGACACTGAGCAATTTTCGCCATACTGCTGAATATGGCATTTTCTCTAGTCCAGGTTTTCTGGCTGGGACTCTGGGGGAATCCACACCATTCATTGGGAATGGATTCAGGTTAGTGGGCATGACTGAATTTGCAAAGGTTCCTAAGCTAATATACAATAACAAAGGTATTGAAAAAGGCCTGGTGGGTTTTGGGTTGTCTTTCCCCTGCTTCAAGGGGAATCCAATTTCCATAAGTTGGTGGGGCTGGAGCAGATCTCCTCCCAGAGCAGAGTTGTAGGATGGTGCACGGCTTCGGAAATCCCAGCTCCAGCACAGAATGTAGCCAAGGGTGTCATTTGGACAAACACCTCCGCTTCTCATCGTGGAACTGGCAGAAGTGCTTGGGATGATGATAAAACATCCCTCACCCGTCTGGTGAACGATCTCTGCCAACGCATCGTCTGCAGTGGGCCTCATCCCACGGAAAGAACAGCTGCTCAGGGAACCAGCAGTGCTTAGATAGGCGAGTGTCTGCTCTCCATGGGACCGCTGGGGAGCCCAGCAGGGCTGGGAGGCCGGAGACAAGTGATTTACACGGCACACAGATCTGTTGAGTTCCTGTTGTGTGGGTAGCTCTGAGGAGCAATCAGGAGACAGCACTTGGTCATCAACATTGTGCTGAGTCTCCGTGGGTTCCTCCTTTGCTGATCACAGTTTAGTGCCCCATGGGGCATCATTTCATGCTGTTCAAAGTCTTTCTGCTGCCAGAAATGGCTCCCTAGCCCAAACTCTTCTTGCCCTTCTGCTGCTACAGCACCGTGGAAATGATGGTTGTGTTCAGGGTTACAGGGATGAAGCCAGTGCCCGGGGCTGCACATGGAGTACCTGTGCATCCCAACGTTCCTCACTTCCCAAGGCAGTGCTGTCATACCCTGTCACAGCTGCAAACAATGGCAGAGAAGGGCCAGCTGCATCTGTGGTGGAGCGGGGCAAGATTTAGCATTACTTCAGGCAAGAGACCAGATCAGAAAGAAGAGCTTTGACAGACCAACCAAGAAGAGATGTGAGCCCAGGCTTTCAAGTCAGGCATGGCTGGATTGGGAATTCTGGTATATGTGAGAGCAAAAGAGCTCTAAATCCAAGTGACGAGAGCATTGCAGAGGTGCCAGCAAAGATCCAGGCCTTGTCTTGGTGTAAACTTGAGTGAATGCTAATTGAGTTAGGGAGTAAATTTGATTTAGAGGCTGGGATAGTGGGATGGAAAGGGGCCCATTTGTCTCAGGAAAGACAGTTTTTATGAAGACACCAGCTTTTTACTTCAATGCCCTCCCACAATTTTAAGGACTGGGTGTCCTGCAGAGCTCGGTGCAGCAGCAGGGTGGGAGGGTGCTGGCCAGGAGGGCACATAGGAAATGCCCATTTTGCCTTAGGGATGCGGCTGTTTACAAGCTGCCGGTGCTGGTGGATTGTTTCTTTAGGTCATGGCGTGCCAAGTATTGTTTAGTTTAATAGCCCTGTTAATAGGATTATATTTGCCTGCACTATTACGTGAAGGAAAATGATTCCTGCTTTGAAAGGAAAAGACACTTCAGTAGCGATGTTGCAAGACACACATCTGTCGTCAGATGCTGCTACCGAGCTCAGATGTCTCTGGGCCAGCGCCAAGGTTCCCTCTCATGCTGCAGTGCCTGGGCTGGGGTGGGACACACGCACGGCACAGACCAGCCCGTCGGCAGCTCTGCACGCAGAGCTGGTGCTGGAGGTCTCTGCTCCCCGAGGAGACGTCCTGGAGCAGGGGGTACCAACCGGCACAACCAGGCTACAGTCGGCAGGTACCACCCGGGGCGGCACTGGTTGCCCAGGTAAAGCTGAGCCACTCCACACTGGTGACACTGCGGTTCCTGGAGCCTGTCAGAGCTCCTCCGGGGCACGAATCTACTGCTTGTTCTGGGAAGGTCCAAGGAGCACAGCTGGGACCTTGGTGCAGAGCGCAGCTCTCCAGCCTGGAGGCTGCCAGTCCTGTGTTCTCTGCCCACGTCTGCCAAGAACATCTCTGCTCATTTAAACGCTTGGCTCCGCGTTTCTTCTACTTTACTCCCGCCACCACCCAAGCAGGGTCAGGCAGCTGCTGGCGAGTGCGAGCTGTGACAACTTGACATATGGGGTAGAAAGTGCAGTGAGCAGAATAAGAGCCCGGGAGAAGTGGTTTTCATTTGTGGAGCTCTAGAAATGTTTTCCCAGTAGACTCCTGAGCAGCTCAGCTGCTCAGCCATGAAGTCTGGCTTTCTGGGCTATCTGCAGCAGGAATCAAACACGGGCAATTCCCCAGCAAGCAGCTAGAGGAATAACGCATCCCGGGACTTAGTAATTGATTTATGCCCAACATTTGGAGCTGGGGAATGTGCGGAAGTCATGGCCAGGTCTTCATCAGAGGTGAGCGATTGAAAAACGTGGCTTTTCAGCATGAGGTCAGCCTGCTACTGTCTTTGTCCAGGAAGCCAAGAATGCCAGCTAGGAGATGCAGGGAAAAAAAAAAAAATCCCACTGTAGGTTGCACTATTCAGCCTTACTCCATAGAAAGGGACTAACAAGCAGCACCCTGAGGGCTGGCAAGAAGCTGCTGTTTCTAGATGGGTGAGGGTCTGCAAGTTCCCAGAGGAGTGTAGGGCATGCAATTAAAGAGTGAAAAAAGATATTCATGCCCCTTTTTTCAAATGCTTTTCTTCCTGGCAGTTGGAGAAGGGCAACAGGCAGAGGTGTTTTTAAAACCAAGCCCCTTTATCCTCCAGTTACCCTGAACAATCTCAGATGGAATCATCACTGGGGTGAGTGGTCAAACTCAGCAGTGGTGGAAGGCAATCAGTTGCCTGGGTGTGGGCACTCAGAACTGGCTTCTACTTCTAAAAATACTGAAACTGGGCTGTGGGCACAATCAGATCTGTGCAGTGCATAAATCTTCTGTCTAGGCTAATGTGTGTGATTTTAATCTCTTTCCCACTGTCCTCCACCCAACACTCAAATTTTTCCCCAGCCCAAAAGTATCTGCTGCTCCTTCTGTCTCTTCCAGTTATTCTGCTTGAGCCAGGAATCATAAATGCCAAGTGGCTTGTGTTCCTTGTGCCTTCCAAGGAGTTCTCCTGGCCTTCCTGGCCCTTCACCTGCTGAACTTTGTGTGGGAGAATGTCACCTTAGTGATTTTTCTCCTGGCATCACCTCGTTTCCCTTTCCCTGGGCTGTAAAATGGACTGCTTTGACAAAAAATTGGACAAGCACTGCCTGCAATATGTCAGGAGCAGAGAACCCTGCCTCTAACCCCACTTGTGTCACAGAGACCATGACTGGGCACTTCATTTCACCGTGCCAGCTAAGAAGGTTGTGCCCTAGGTCCTTCCTGCAGAAAGGGAGAAGTGTGTCTGGAGAATGATGTGAGCCTGAAGTGGGTTCCTGCCCCTCGGAGTGGCCGACATGGACTTTGCCTCACCTCGGCTGTCTGGGTTGACTCCGAGCTCGCGTGTCCCGAGGACACCCATCATCCTTTGACTTCCCTATCGCTTCCCAGCTGCCAGGCTGCGTGTCCTGTGGCTTTGTGTGGCACAGGATGTTGTGACTCAAGGTGGAGAGTGACTCCTACACAAGACCTCCCAGGAGAAAAATTCGATCAGGAGCATAAATCCTGGATGTAGCAGATGTTGTGAGGGGGCTCTGAGGTCTGTGCTCAGTGGCCTGGCCACTCTGTCCCCAGATGCTGGGACAAGGATGTGGGAGGCAGGAAGGGTTGGTGATGTCTCCCAGACCAGGCCAGGAGGAGGTGGACTGGGGGAACACCAAAGGGCTGAGAGGCAGCAGGGGATGGTCTACCCTGTTCCATGGAACTGAAAGAGCCAAGGACAGAGAGTGCTCTGAGCTGCTGCTGTGCCTCTGAACCGTGGGAATCTCGCTCATGGATTGGGACACTGAGGGAACACAGGGGGATTGTGTTTCTCTGTGCGACGTGTGATGTCTCAGGGCAGGATGGGGCCTTGGGTTATTTACATTGCAGCTTAGTCATCTGCACTGAGCTTGCCTTTAAAGCTACCAGTGTACCTTTGGGGGACCTGAGGACAGGCTGAGTGGCGGGATCAATCCAAATTCTGTGCCTTACATGACAAGAGAAGCAAAACATCTCGGCTGTGCCCTAAACAGGGGCAGCTGTGACAGGCATTTCCACTGCTCATGGATCAAATTGCTCAGGGTTGAGTGATGGCCAGAGAAGGTCTTTACTGTTTTGTTATGGCACAGGAGGCAGAAAATCCACTCCATTGTGTTAGACCAAAGAATTGCAGAGTCCTAAAACAGAGACTCTGACTGGGAATGGTGGAAAGAGGAAGGGAAAGAATTTCCTCCCCATAAGTGGGGGGATGTATGGAATTAAAATCTGTTGTTCTGCCAGAAATCCCGCCATTTCTGCTTGTGTGCTTTATAGAGGAAGGTACTAATTTCTGTATACACTTAACTGTGTTAACAGAAGTCTCTGAGACAAAGCAGAGACCCTTTCATCAGGATAGTGGGTATTTAACACCATAGAAAAGTTCAAACACTGCCCTGTACCCTCTGAATCCCTAGTGTGCCAGTCTATTTCAACACTAGCCCTTTTCCAGTGTTTTCCCACTACTTGAATGCTTGAATCATTTACTTGGTGCATCACAGGCTTTCACTTGAGAGCCTGGCTCTCTCCCTAGGGTTCCCTCCTCTATCCTCCAATTTCATCTGTGCTCAAGGAGGTGTATTGCAAAGGGCTCCATCATGGAACTTCCCTTGGGCCTGAATGAGGCCACTGGAGATCGGACAGACTTGTGAACCAGCTTATTTTTCAGCAGTGCTATCAAAGCCAGCTTGTTAGCAAGGCCTGAATAAGGTTGGCCAGGCTTTTGGGTGCCTCCTACAATTCCAAATTTTGCATTTGCCAGAGTTGTAGGTGGTCATTAACGGGGCTGTTTGGTGGTTGGGGAACTGCTGGGACTTGCGACCTTGCCTTGCCCAGCACACGGGCATCTGGAGCAGGAGGGATGCCAAAGTGCTCCATTATATAATGCAAGTTTATATCTATATAAAAATAATAGCTGCAGGGAGCCAGTGCGAGTCTCCTGTGCCCAGGTTTCTCTCTCTTCACCAGTGCCCTCCCCTGTGCTGGTCAGACCCAAGCCCACAGCCACATGTGCGTGATTGTGGCCATCGCATCTGGGGTTGCTGTGTGGACAGAATGCGGATCATAATGCATGACCTGCGTCAGAGCCTGACATTTCCTCCTGTAAACTATCCAGCAGATGTTTATAAATGTATTTGTAATCTTTAGCTGGTAAGATCAGCTAAGAAACATTTTACAAACAGGAAGGAATATCTGGTTCTTCAGTGGATTTGTTTGCGCTCTGTAATTTGTCCAGGTGTATCTGTGAATGGTCTCCTGGCCTGAGACCCCAAGATACGTCTGCCTTCAGATGAGTTCTAAGAAGTTAATTGACACGGCATTCCAGAAGAAAACTCTTTTCTTTTTGTGGTTTGCTATGAGAAGGATTTTTCTCAGCTTTAATATCTGCAGGGGGTAGTTACAAAAGCAGCTGGTCTGTCATTAAAGGAGGATGGAGGAGTCCTGTCTGACTGAGCAGCGTGTTCATTCTCCTCCATTAACTCTCTGCTGAGATCTACAGCTGAGCTGACCAAATGGTGTCAAAGTGGGATGTTTTTTGGTGTATTCTCCTCTTCTCTTTTTCTGAAGTCTTATCAACTTTTGGCTTCCAATGAAGACACCAGAATACTAAAAGGAGAGGCTGCTTTATGAAATGTCTAGACTTAATGAAAGCAGAGAGCATGAGGCCTCTCGTGGGAGAACCCCTTTCAGAAATATCTAGAGAAAGATGGTTAGAATTAAATTTTATGGGGACATTTAAATTCTCTTGTGGAATACTACACCAGAGATAAAGCCATGCGAAGCTTAATAACACATTTGGTCTCTTACCATGATCAACAGTTGTAACAGTTCTTACCGCGCTGTGTCTGCGGCCCAAGTCAAACCAGCCAAAAGCTGTACTGGAAATTCAAAATGGAAATTAAGCCTGACATAAGTTTCCTCTGGATATCACCATTAGTCAGGCTGTCCGTGGCATCCAGCTTTGCAGTAAACTCCAATTTATTTTTGTAGAAAGATCCCTTCAGTCTCTTCTGGGAGACAAGGTGCACAGTGCAGATGTGCTCCTGGCATTTGTGTGTTCCTGCCTGGAAGAGTCAGTCCCCTGAGCTGGTGTGTGCCCTCAGCTTTGGTGCTTGCCAGGATGTGGGTGTCACAGGACCAGGCTGACTGCTTGGAGCTGGGAAGGAAAACACAAGGGAGAAGCACCACCAAGTTGAAGAAAAACTGAGAATCTGATGCTGGGAAATGGCAGAGGGGATAGTCAGAGACAGGAATAGATCAGGAAGGGAAGCTGAGCCAATGGATAAAAACTAAAGGCCAACCCAATCATTACCACCAAGCCTAAACCCCCCTGGCCCATCTTAAATTCTCCCTCAGCTCTGAGGGAGGGACCCTGTTCACCCTGAGGATGTGCATTTGCTACAGTGAGACAGAGGTAGATCCTTCAGGCAACATTTGCTGTTGGGAAGGTCCTTCTGCAGGTGTCCCTGTCCAGAGGGATGCCAGGTGCTGCTGCGTGAGTGCAGCCTCCCACTGCCCCTCACTCCCAGGCCTCTGGGGATCTCACTTAAGGTTTCCTTTGAGGGATGAGGTATTTGAGGGATATGCTGGCACAAAGTGCTGCTGCTCAGCAGTGCTTTTTCTGGTCTCATCCAGAAAAAGCTGCTGGCTTTGGGACTCTCACCCTGCCAGTGGTGGTACTGACACAAGGCAAGGCTGTAAATTTTTTGGAAGTCATGTGGTGGCTGCCCTGGTGTCCCTTTGATTACTTTTGTCTGCAAGGAGGGAAATTCCCTGAAATATTTCTCAGGCCGGGGAGATCTTCTGGCACGTTGAGCCTTGGGCAAAGCTCCCTCCAGCCCCATTGCTGACTCACATCAGCCTGGCCTAGCCATCTCCCACCTCCAGCACAGCCCTAGAGGAGCCTCCATCCCAGGGACCTTGCTGCTGGGTCCAGAACCTCCCCAGCCTGCCCCAAACACCCTGTCCCCACTCAGCAGTGGCTCATGTCTGCTGTGCCACCTCGAATCATTTGGCAATAAGAATGTCCAGGCAATTTTGTGGCCATCAGAAGGTCCACACTGGGGAGGACCATTGTCCTGGTGCTGACCATTGTCACTGCAAAATAAGAAAGATATTGAGCTATTAGAGAGTGTCCAAAGGAGGGCAATGAAGATGGTGAAGTGTCTGGAGGGGAAATGTAATGAGGTGTGGCTGAGGGTGCTTGGTCTGTTCAGCCTGGAGGAGATGGAGGGGAGACCTCATTGCAGTTACAACTTCCTCGTGAGGGGAGGAGGGGGGACAGACCCTGATCTCTGCTCTGTGGTGACCAGTGCCAGGACCTGAGGGAATGGCCTCAAGTTGTGTCAGAGGAGGTTTAGGTTGGATATTAGGAAAAGGTTCTTCCCCCAGGGTGTGGTGAGGCACTGAACAGGCTCCCCAGGGAATGGTCATGGCCCCAAGGCCGGCAGGAGTCTGAGAAACATCTGGACAACGCTCTCAGGGATGCACAGGGTGGGATTGTTGGGGTGTCTGTGCAGAGTTAGGAGTTGGACTCGATGATCCTTGTGGGTCCCTTCCAACTCAGCACATTCTGTGATTCTGTGAATGCCGCTGCCCACACCAGGCAGGGGATGGTGGTGGCACCCACGGTGTAGGCTCCTTCTCTCTGGAGGGGGCTGCTCCGAGCCCAGACCCGTGGCATGCCTGTGGCAGGAAGCTGAGTCTGAAGCACGGGCTTTAGTTGGTGTGTAATTGCTCAGACGGCTGAGCCTGGCACCCGGCAGAGAGCCGGGATGAGCACAGAGCCTGCCTGTCTCCTTGCGGGATGGGCTGAGCAGCGCGGAGCCAGCGGCACGGCCCCGTGGCAGAGGGTGAGGTGCGTGACCCCGCAGGCACCCGGCGTGGGACAGCTCACTGACTGTGCTCTGCTCCTGGGGTCCCACCAGCCCAGCCCCCCGAGCCTGGGCATGAGCACAGGGCGGGGAGAGGCTCCAGAGCAAAGGCACCTTCCCTGACCTGAGCCAGCCCGGACACAGCGCTTGATCTGCTCCTGGCCAGAAAGGAGGGAGCAGTTGAGAAAATGAATACAGTATTTGCAAGGACTTCAGGAATTGTTCCCTTGTTAATAGAACTGCAATTTGTGGAAATATGATGGAGGGTGAAGGTCTGCAAATACTTAGAGGAATAATGAGCATTGTAAGCAACATGCACCACAGGGGAGTATGAGAAATAGATTGTACCAGACAGGCCATTTCTGCATAATTACACAATTAGTGGACTGGGGAAGACAGTGGATAACCCTTCGTAGTGTGCTGTGGTGCGGCGCAGGCCGTGCGGGAGGCTGGAGCGCCAATTAGCTGGAAGAGCTTGCAATCTGCGGAAAGGCTGGAGGAGGGACGAGCGGCCGTGCTGAGTGCTCGTCTGGCACGGGAGAAAGGGGAGATGCTGCCCGGGCGAACGGTCACTCCCCCCATGTGATGTGCTGGTGATAACACGGGGGACAGGCGAGGAAAACCCCTAGGCTGGGATCTCAAAAGGCGCAACGCAAGTGAGAAGGGAGAGCCGGGAATGAACGTCGGGAGGGACGGGTTTGACAGCGAGCAGAAAAGGATAATTTTGGTAATAGTCTGCAAGAAACACAGCTCATACCTTTGGGCAAGAGCAATTATAGGCAGAATTATGTAATGAGAAGGCACTGCTTGGGAAGCAGTAATTTGGAGAGAGCCCCGGCTGCGCGAGCAGATCACAAGAGCGCGGCGGTGCTGGGCTCTCCGCTCCGGGCACCCGCGGGCAGAGGCGGCAGTCGGTGGCATCTCCCTGGGCCTGCTGTGGCCTCGGCTGTGCAATGTGGACAAGGCAGAGGTGAACTGGCAGCGACCCAAAAAGACAATGGTGAAGGGTGGGAGGCCTTCCTTCGGCCCGGAGGAGACAAATACGTGGAGTGGCTGTGAGAAGAGGGAGGGAACCAAAGTCTGGAGATGGCTCCTCTCGTGCTTTGTGCCCTCACACCTGCACAAGAGGCAGCTTGTTGGGGAGCACAAAAATAATAACGTGGATTTGCTGCTGCTTCTTCCCTGCTGCAAAATCAAAATCATCCCCCCAGGCTCTTCTGTCGCTGGATTAGAGGAGTTATGCAAAGAAAGTGCTCTCTGCATTGCCCTGATCCTAAGGCAGCCTAGAGCAAGGCACAGATTTGCACCCCACTCCTGGTGGAACAGAGGCTGCCTGGGATCCGTGCAGGCTGATCTCACCTGCCTGAGTAGCCGATGCTGTCAGTTCAGGCTTTTTCACACTGAATTATTTCTGGGAATCACCAAGGACTCCACTCTCTGCCTTCTTCCCCACACATCCTGGAGGAATCCCCTTTGCAGCCTGTTTTCTGTGCTGACATCACCCGGCTTCCCTGGTTCCTACCTAGGGAGAGGATGTCACCATTCTCACAGCTGCCTGAGCTCCCCCTTTCCCTTCTCCCGTGGGCAGAGACAACAGCAGACGCTTTCCCTGCCCATCACTCTCCCTGGTGCACGAGCAGCAGGGCTGGCAGCTGTGGCCCTGCTCTGTTGCTGTCCCTTGGCCACCCGAAGCACGGAGTGGCACAGGCGGCTGGGGGTCAGTGCCAGCAGACCCTGCTCGGGGGGAGCACGGCCCACAGTGCTGCACAGGCATGGGAACACCAGTACTCTCCCTGAGCAGGGTCTTGGATGCTCTCCTGGACTGGGCCTGGAAAGGATAAAGTTAATTTTCTTCACAGTGGCTCAAACATTGTCGTATTTCAGCTTTTTGACCAAAAATTTTGTTAGAGTAGATTGGGGGCCATGCAATGGGTTGAGAGGGGACCCAGGCAGGCAGGTGCCCTGAACACAGATATTCCCGAACACAGTGGTATTCCACACCATTCAATGTCATTCTTGGCAATAAATGGGTTAACCATCTGCTTAGGAACTGGCTGGGCACTGTGTATTCATGGAAGGGGATGAGTGATTGCCTTTGCATCACTTTTTTGTTTTGTTTTCCTCTCTTCCACTCATCCTTCACTTGCAAAACAGTTATTATTATTTTTATTTTTATCCTGACCCCCAATTCCTCTTGTTTTTATTCTTCCTTTTCTCTTCCCTCATCCCACTGGGGGTGGGAAGGAGTGAGCCAGCTCAGTGTGGTGCTCAGCTGCCCACCGGGGTTAACCCTCAGCATCTCCTCCATAGAATCAAATGCAGCACATCCAATTACTCTGTTGCTTCAGGCACATTTTCACCAGGCAAATACAACACAGAACAACATGTGCCCTGCGTAATGTGCTCGTCCATCTGATCGTGCTCTCCACCCACAACATCGCAGTGAGTGATGCTGTATCTGCTTCTCTCGGTCTTTTAAGGTCCTGGAAGAGGTTTCTGGGAAAGAACCTCCATTTGCTATCTCCAATTGCTTTTTTAAAGACTTCTGCAAGGCAGAACTGAGGTGTTCCAGTCCATATCCTTGCAGAGGCTTTCCAAGATGCAGCTGTGTCACTGGTAGGACTTGCAGCTGCACTCTCTGGTGCTTGCACAGAACCAGAGGCAAGCAGGACCCATGCTGAGGTGAGCTCTTGCTTTATAAACCCTCCTGAGCTCTCACACATCTGGGATCTCCTACATGTGGACTCTTGACCAAGATCAGATCTCTGGAAACTACAAGAGCAGCTTCTGATTATTTTTGCTCCGGGTAGCCTCAGCTTCTCCAGTCCAGCTTTTATCCTGACAAAGTTCTCTTTTGAATGGGGGAACTAACATAAAAGATGTGCCCTTTTCTGTCCTTGGCCATGTGGCTGTGGTTTTGTCTTTTCAGACATCCTGTGGGTCTGGGCAGCAGCCTTGTGGCTGTAGGTCTGAGGAACTGATGGATGTATGGAACAGAGAGGGGAAATCAGGGATCACGGGATGCACAAGTCAGAGTGGTTGCAGGGAAGCAGTACCTCCTACAGACCTCTCCAGGCTGTGCATGGGCTGGCACAGTGTTTAGCAGAGGATCACTCTTTGAGCTGCGATAAGCAGCTGAGGTGTCAGAGTGCCCCTCACATGGGCTCTGCCTCCACTTCCACTCCTCCAGCTCCAGACTGACCCTGCGAGCAGGCAGAGGGCTGAGCTGGAGAGGCTTCATGCTATCACTGCAATATAAACATTCCTAAAAGCAACTTTCCCATTTCTTTGTGGGAGGCTATAACCTGCTGGGGCCTTCAGCACTTTAGCAGAGTTGTCTCTAGAGAAAAAGAGACCATAAGAATTCATGGAATTTTCCACAAAACTTCCTAGCCTTTTCTGGCCAGACCTAGTGGAGAGGCTTAGGATGGAGGCGTGAATGGAGGACGCCCTGTTCATTGATTTCATGTGGAAATTGCTGTTGTTTGCAGGGGCAGGATGAGGAAATAAAGAGGAAGTTTTGAAGGAAACAGCAGATGTCTCTGGCTGGGATGAAAAACATCCAGGAGGATTTCAGAGGTGCTGAGGGCTGGGGAGGGGGCTCAGCAAGGAGCTGAATTCTGCTTTTAAGGTGTCTGGGCTGGCTCATGGACACAGACACAGTAACTTAACTGGAGCTGTCCCAGACTGAGGAGTGAGTTTGTGCCAGTTCACAGCAGGGCTGTTCTGACCAGCCCCAGAGGCTCAGTTTGTGAGATGGAAAGGGCAAACCTGTGATTTAAAACCCATCACCGAAGCCCATCAGCTGGGCCTGGGCACACACAAGCCCCCGGGGCTGCCCTTGCAAGGCAAGGATGGAGCCTGTGTCCGAGCTCAGCAGGGACTGAGTGTCAGGGCTGTGCTGGGCCAGGAGCACCCACGGCCACGAGGAGGGACTGACCTGCTGTGGGAGGCCACCCACACGCCAAAGGGCACCCACAGAGTCACACCCCGGTGCCCTTCTCCGGCAGTGGAGCCTGGTCTAGCCCCACTTCTCACCCACATGGAGCAGTTGCAAACAAGGGCTGGGATTCCTCCGCCCTGGCAGTGACTCCCCTGACATCAGTGTCCAAGAGATGGGCTTGCTGAACGTGTCACCAGTGGGTTGAGGACACCTTCAGGAGGTGCTTCCCTGCCTTCCTGCCTGCTTTCAGAATTAAATTCAGCTGGGCTTCCGTAAGATTTGGTAACACATGCTCACTTTTGTGAGCAAAACTGTGTGTGGTTGTAAGGCATAACTGCTCTGTGATAAATCCTGTCAGGATGAGGATTTGATTCCTTAAGGATGAAAGGGAAAAGAAGATGCAATGTGAAACATCCCACTAGGGTTGGCTGTGTCAGGTCTCTATCAATCACCCACAAGACCTGTCGTGTTTCAGAGCTGCGTTTGCACGTGCAGAGGGTGTAAGGCTGGATTTGGGAGCATGAGATGGGAAACTGAGAATGGTAAAAATGCCATTTGTGCAGCAGAGGAAAATCAGGTGATGCTCAAATGGAGCTTAGTTGTCCTTATTGGACAGATAAATAGCTGGACTTGCTGTGTGGTTTTTCTCTTTTCCTGCATGGCAACAAAAGATGTGGCAGCAAGAGCTGCAAAAAGAAGGATGGTGTTTTCAGTTTAAAATTACCTTTCCCAGCTTGTCACTGCCAGCAGACACACCTACAGCACAGCTTTTTTTGAGCTGGTGGTCCAGCAAGTGCCAGTATCTTGTCTTCTGGCATGAGATCCGTGTTGTGAGGAGATAACCCCTAGGGTCTGGTTCTTACCCTGATCCTGGAGGAGCTTTCTGAGCAGCAATGGCAGGAGGGCTGTGCTGTTTTTCAGTGGTTTTGCTTCGGAAAAGCTGCTGGTGGGACTCTGTGTGTCTCCAGCTCAGGCTGGGTCAGCAGCCTCAGCTTTGCTGCTTTCACGGTGCCATAATCTTTTAGCCAAGTAGGAACAGGGTCATAGAGAAATGGTGTCCAGCAGATTGCATTGGTAAACCACAGGGATGCTGACAGGTACAGTCCTACCGTGCCTTCTCTTATTCTACTACTCCAGAAAGAATGTGCAAGTATTCCCGGCTAACATCAATTTCGGGTCAACTCCACTGTCAAGCAGGCTCTGGCAGTTCCAGGACTGTCCGTGTAACGTGGCACAGAGGGTCCCCAGAAGCTGGTGGTCACCTCCTGGTGATGCCAGTGAGGGCAGAGTTAAGCCAAGCCTGGAAGCTTTTGGGAACGTCATGATTAAAACGGGTCGTCGTGCTCCCACGATCGCTGCCGCAAACACAGCCCCAGACGCGTGCGGAGCCTGCGCGCCCGACCGCGCTCCTGAAGTTGGGAGGCTGCGGGAGCTGGAATGGGCTGGCTGCCTGGGTTTCAGCTTATATCAACGAGCAGCGATGGCTCAGGGCTTTTTTATGAGTCTCCATCAGGCCGGGAGGTGTTGAATTAATCTCTCTCCAGATGCAAACCTCGCTGTTTTTCCCCAGAGAGCACGCTGCAGTTCCGCAAGGGAGCAGTGCCTTATATCCTCCCAGGAAAGGAGCCGGAGCGTGGAGCAGCAGCGTCGCTCTTATCCACGGACTCCCTTCTCCACTGAGCCCGTCTGGGATTTTGGTTTGAAGGAGTAATTTTACAGGATCTGACTGCAGTGGATACGATGTTGGGGAAGAGGTAGGGAGGTTCTCTGTCACCTGATCTCAGTTCTGATCTCCAGGGGATTATTAAGGATCCCAACTGGTTGGGTTTGCATAGAGGCAAATCCTAACAAGGGTGAGGACACTCGGCCTGGTAAACTCGCCCTGCTGCTCAGAGTGCTGGATTTCATGCAAGAATTATCTGTGCTTAAGGTATGGCTCGGTCTCTTATATAATTACATCCCTCCTCTCCTTCACGCTTAAGGCTGTACAGGAATTGTAAAGACTGAAAAACCCACGTGTTGATGGTGGTTTAGGTTATAACTCTCCATGAGGCTGTTTAAAGAAACAAACATTGAAAGCTATTTTAGAGTGAAGTATTAAGTGACTTGTGAGAGCACAACCATTAAATACACTCCGACCACCAGATGAGGCACCTGGGACACCAAGCTGGAATCCACTTGCCATTGGCCGGTTTTACCGTGTCAGGGCAGCCACAGCAGCACTGAAGTCGCGTGCTGAATTCAGCTCCTGCGTGTGGGTGTTGGGATTGTTCAGGAGAGAGCATATTCCACACGATCCACGGCAAAGCTGGATCTGGAGGGGTGGATCCCTACCCTGGGACAGAGGCCAGCCTGTTGGATAAGGTATCAAGATGTACAAGATGTACACCTGCCAAGGCAAAAATTAATCTGGGTGTAATATTCCTCACCTGTCACAGGTGAGACTGTGAGTGCGCCAAGGTACAAAAATAGCCTCGCTGGGTGTTGCTGGTGCTGTTTCTTCTCATCACACGTCCCAGGCTGCTCGGGACAGTGGGGCCAAGCCACACACTGCTTCTTGACTTTGTAATTTTCATTTTCTGGTGCTGAAGCTGAGCTGTGCATGGCTTCACCCTCTGCTCAGCGCTGTTCAGCAGTAGGGAATCCTTGATTATTCATGAATTTGGAAAAAGAGGGGAAAAAAGGTAGGACATCATCTTAGTTGCACTTGTTACCCTTAACAAACCTCTGCTAAACACAAGCACTTTGGAAAGATGATGCCAAGAACACAGAAACTTTGTGTCTTTAATATGAATGGAGGCACTGATTTGCTGGAGTGGAGGAAGAGCTATAGTTTATCTTCAGAAATGATGGGGAGGAGCTTAAAAATACGGTCTTCAGATGAAGGAACTTGTGGGAAAACATATTTCAGGATGAAAATCAAATTGCAAAGAAAAGAAAGGAGGAAATGTGTTTTTTATGAGACACATCCATTTGGGACACACGTGCTGGCAAGGCAGCTATTACCCTAGGAGTAAAACAACAAAGTCCTTCAAAATCCTGCAGATTGAACACCAAAAGCAAGAGAACTGGGTTTGAGCCTCATTATGCCTGGTAAGTGCTGGCTGATGGATTTGGGTGACTGTGATAATCCCTGGTGCTTGGCCTGGGGACAGCACCCATGGCAGGTTCCCACTCATACGAGGTAACAGATGGGAGCTCCAATCATACAGGTATAAAACACTCCCGAGGATTCAAAGGAACTGATTTCCCAAGGCTGAGGAAAACTGAGTGAAGTTGATTGGGTGTTAAAACATCTCCTAGAAAATGAGTGAGAACTGGGAGCTCTTTGAGCAGAGGCCAAGAAAGCTGAGATTTCAGAGTCACAAAAGCGGACAAGGTTTAGCCCATAGGTGTCCTGTCTTGGGACCACTGAAAGCAACAACTGGAAGCAATAAAAATATCAAAAAATTTAGTAAAGAGAAAAATAGGTAGCAATCTATCTACATCTGGAATTATCATGTGTAGACAACAAGCTTAAAGACATCTGGAGGGAAATGGCCTATCAAGCAGAGCTCGAGTACAGAATTACAGGACTTTACAAAGATATTAGATAAGAGAATATGGTGATGAGCCAAAGAGTGGAATAACCATATGGGAGTCATCATTCATAGTGACCTAGAAGACACTAACTGGTCAGTAACCACTATTACCTTGCATGTGGAAAAGAAACAGTGTGATGGACCATTGCTGTCCTATGACCAAGAAACCATGGAGGGGTCTGGAGAAGACAAGGCTTCAGGGAGACCTTATAGCAGCCTTCCAGGACCTAAAGGGGCTTACAGGAGAGCTGGAGAGAGACTTTTCACAAGGGCATATAGTGAGAGGACAAGGGGGAATGGCTTTAAGTTGAAGGAGGGTAGGTTTAGATTAGACTTTAGGAAGAAATTCTTCCCTGTGAGGGAGGTAAGGCCCTGGCACAGGTTGCCCAGAGAAGCTGTGGCTGCCCCATCCCTGGAAGTGTCCAAGGCCAGGCTGGGTGAGGCTTGGAGCAACATGAGATAGCGGAAGGTGTCCCTGCCCGTGGCAGGGGATGGAATGAGATGAGCTTTAATGTCCTTTCCAACCATAACCATTCTATGGTTCTATGTTAAACCAGTGTATATTGGGCTCAAACTCCAAATCAGCCAACTTGGGAGCTTTTATGTTATAGTTCAGAGCAGCTTTGCTCAGGTGCTCTCTGGTGTCCAGCTCTCAGCTTCTCATTAGGCTGTACCCAGGTGCTCAGTGTGGTGATGTCCTCTGCTCTAACTGGGAGTGTTGTAAGGTTTCTTCTGTACCTCACATACAGGCAAAGAGGGATTGACTAGCAGGTACCAAAAAGCCAGTGCTAGCAGGAGGTCACTGCTCCTCGAGGTGTTTCTGGTGAAATCATCGTCACCAGCAACCTGGAGGCAAAAATGCTCATAAACTCAGCAAGATGACACAGACACCGATGGGGTTTCAAGGCCAGTGGGAAGAAAGAAGCTGGAGAGGGTAGTCGGTGTGGCTTGGCACAGTGGCCCCTTGGAAACAAAATGAAGCTTCACCACAGAGACTGGGGCTGTGAAAGAGCAAAAACTTCCTGCTGGTGACTTTGTCTGGCAGAGCAGGGACTTGATAGGACCTGCAGTAGAAACACAGAGCGACAGATTTTCCTTGCGAAGCCCAGTGCCCAAATGTAGCATGTGGGAGTTAAAAGGCTGGGAATGGGTGGCAGTAGGGATTTTGCCTCTGTATTTTCCTCTGTCCACAAGAGACAATGGAATAGCGCCTGGTTTTTGTGTTCTTAGCTTAAGTAGGATATTGCAAAATGGGATAGCCACAGATATGATCCCTGAGCTGGAGAAAATGCCATACAGCAAGCAGTGGAAAAAAAGCTTGATCTGTTTAGCTTATCAAAAAAAAAAAAAAAAAGAGATTGAGGGGTAACTTGATTACAGAGTGTAAGTACTTCCATGGGAGAAAATACCAGTTGCTGAAGGGCTTTTTAATCTAGAGGAGAAAACAAGAGTAAGAAACAATGGCTGGACAGTGAAGCCAGATATTTCACTTCAGAGCAGGCAGACATTGTTAACAATGAGGGTGATTAACCACTGGGAGAGGATCCCAAGGGGGCTGATACCTCGTTCTTCTTGATGTCCACACACCAGGCGGGAGGGCGTCTCTGGAGGACACGCTTTGCTCACGAAAGTGGAGCTGGATTTGATTCATGGATGACTGGATCGAATGTGCTACCCAGTGCCCTACAGCTTATGGCCCCTTTGGGTCTTTGAAACCCTTCGCTGCATCTGGGAATGATTTGGCAGTACTCTGGGGCTTTCCAGCTGGGGATCCCGATGGACTTTGGAGGCGATGTCAGCATGGGCAGCCCTACAGAAGGGGACCGGGCTGAGTCACTCGTCACATGTTGGACCTGTGGAAAGGGCCTGGTTAACCCCCAAGCAGATGAGATGTGGGCTTAACCAACCACCTAGAGCTCCCAGAGCTGGAGGACAGAGAGAAGAGGTGCAGGTAAGGGTTTTCCAGCTATTCCTGACTTTTGGAAAGACCTCCTGGGACAGCAAAGAGCCTGGAGCAGGGGCAGGTGCAGTCACTCTGATTTATGGTGGGAACAACAATAGGAAGAGAAAAGCCAACTTAACGCCTCTTCAGGGTCAAAGCAAAACGGTTGGCAAACCTCTGCCCTTCTCTTTAGAGTCCTCTGCCTCTCCCATATCACTGTCTGAACCTCAGCAAGTCCCCAAAACACTGATTTCTGTGATGCTCCGGACGCTGTTCAGAACTTACTTTCAGCCAGAGACAGAATCAGCAAGTGGAAAACCACCTCTGGACTTCACGTGTCCAAGACACTCCCGGGCGAGCTTCTCCTGTCCCGTAGCACTGCCCCCCTCACCCTCCCGCCGCAACCCAGGGCATCTCTTCAGCCCACTGGGAGCAGTGAGCAAACGGTTAAAGTTTTGCTTCTCCACCCAGTGGTGGGTGTTGTCCGTGTCAGAAACAATATAAGAACAGTCGGAAGTTGCAGCTGGCAAGTAACATTTGGAGTAGCAGTCGTGGGGCATATAGATCTGGTGTGGACTGTCTTTTCCTGAGACTGTAAACACTTGTGCAGAATGTCCGAGAGCAAGAAAAAAGGGAAAGGAAAGAGCAAAAAGAACAAAGAAGGGAAAAAAGGGGAAAGAGAACCTGATCCAGGAAAAGGTACTTCCCATTTTTAACAAATTTTACTTAAAGGAAGAAGAGACAAGCCAGCAGGAAAGTACTTTTGGGTTGCATGAGGGTGCAAATGCCAGGGACTGTTTGTCAGGGGAGTGTGCAAATCTCTGCATCTCATTCATATTTCATGCTGTTACAGGTCTGCTTTTGTTATTGGTCTGCTTTCTTCTTCATATTCTCTCTTCTTTTTTTTCCTTCTTTTTTTTTGTTTAAATACCCAAACCCCAAGACTTTAGGGCAATATACTCTTTCATGAACAGCAGTGCTCAGTTCCTGTCACGGTGATATGGGAATTGAGGGGGATTGTGCTAATTCTCTGGGGGTTCTGTTGTGTTGTGATTTGCTGTTTAGTTGGTTGTTTTCTTGCTCCTTCCTGAGGTAAACATCAAAAGCCATTATTTTGGAGGATTACAAGGACTGTTCCTTGAGACAGACCAACTCTCAGAGATCAGATTTAAGTTATAGCCTTGGTTTTTGAGGTAACTGCAATGACCTGTAGTGAAAGACACGTGGGATCTGTGCTGATACGCTGATATTTGTGGAATCAGGCTGTTCTTTAGAGATCTGACTGTTCCTTGCTGACAGAGCAAGGCAATATTTATGGTATTGCCAGGATTAAATGTTTTAACTGATCCAGTTCGATTTCTGAGTACATGGGTAGTGCAAGAACTGTCTTGGAAAGGTTCAGAAGATTTGGTGGTAATGCAGCCCAGTGTAATTCCTTTCTCTCTCATGGTATCAGGGAGGGATTATCCCAGGCTGTTTCTTATCTGTGGTTTATCTGGAAATGCATTTGGAGAGAGCGGTAACTCTGTCAGACTTTGTGTTTTATCAGTGTTAAAAGAGGCTACAAGCTGGACCAGGTCCTGCCCTGCCAGTTCAGCTCTTCACTGGCCTGGGTGCAGTTCTGCTCTCGGTCCTGCTACCGTGGCATGAGACCACTCTTGGCCTGAGCAGGTTTGTCCTGGCTTCACACCGGCATCGCTGCTGGCAGGATTTGCCCCTTCCCTTTTTCATCCCTTTGCTCTGAGCACAGAGACCCTGCTGTGCCCAGCCCAGGGGCTCCTTTGCTGCTCTGCCCCAGCTGCCGGGGTGGGCTGGTGGCATCAACGCACAGCCGTGGCTGTGGGGTCGGGAGGAGGCTTTTGGGATAGCTTCAGGATGGGGAGCTTGGAATCGCCAAGCAGAGGCAACGGCTGCTTGAAGATGATGGGCTCTGCCCAAGGGGCTCAGGAGGGTGCAGGGGCTGGGGGCTGTCCCAAACCATCGCCAGCATCACCCTGCCCCTGCCTCCGGAACGCACAAGGGGATGGGGCAGTGCCTGCACCATGCGCATCTCCTCTGCTGGGAGCAGGGAGGAGGGGCTGGTGGGACCGGGGGGCACTGGCTGGGGCACAGCAGGGGCATGAGGCACACTGGGACTGCCAGGAGACCTGCCTGGGAGAAGGGCCGGGGTGAGCTGAGGGCTCAGGCCACGCTCGGTTCTGTAGTGCCACTTCAAAGCCCTGAAGTAGCTCAGTGCCCCGGGGGGAACAAGGAAAGACCCTTTACCTGTCATTACTCACTCTGACAACCGAGTCCTCTGCTGAGACACATTGTGGGGCTGTTCTGCCACATATAAATCCCACAACTGGACATCTTGGACAGAGTGTAAACCCCCTTTCACCTTACTAATGGATCCAGAGCAGAATCTGGGATACTTGCATTGATCATTGGGGATGATTGCACTGATCAGGCGGTGGAGTCACCATCCCTGGAAGTGTTTAAGGAGAGACTGGCAGTCAGTGCTCTGGTCTGGTTGACAAGGTGGTGATTGGTCAAAGGTTGAACTCGTTTGTCTTAGAGGTCCTTTCCAACCTAAACGATTCTATGATTCTCTCATCCTGTCTGTACCTCAATCAAAGAAACGAAAGGTTCTGTATTTGGCTTGCACACCGTCCTTTTATTGCATTCCTTGTTAGCTGGACTGTTCAGATCCAGGGCGCTCGTTTGCCCTGTGTTGCTGCAGAGGTTGCCCCTTGTTTGCTCTGTGAGTCCATTAGAGGAAGACAATTGGTTGTCTGTGGTGTCCCTCAAGCAAATCCCACTCTGGGTTGGGCTGGTTGGGTTCACTGGAACCTGAGAACATCTTTTCTCATTATGGGTCAGCTTTGCCGTGTGGTCTAAGGGGCACCATAGCAGTGGTTCCTAAAAGGACCTGTAGAAGTGAGAAGTTCCTCCTCCAACCACTTCCGACTGGATGCCCCAGTCCTGGCACACACACCTTCACTCTGGGCAGCAGATTATCCTGTGGATTATTTCTTCAGCTTGAGGCTGGACCTCAGACTGCTCCTTCAGCATGCCTGGGCTGATGCAAAAACCCAGTCCTGGCACACACCAGGCAACTGGCAGGGCATTGTGAGGGGGATTTGTGTTCTCTGTTTTCCCAGGCTGTAGCATTTCCGTGCAAATGGGGTGTGCTGACCCCTCTGAAACCAGGAGGCAGAAGAGGAATCTACAGAAATCTCATGCAGGGTGTACAGAGATCTGGAGAGGAACCCTCGTTTGATTGTCTGCGCAGGGGAGACGCAGGGAATGATGGCAGAGTGCAAAGCCTTCATCCTTCCCTCTGCATCCCTGAGCAGCCTCTGGCTGCTGAGGGCCAGACTTTGGTCCCTGTGGCAGTCTGACTGTCTTGATCTACCCTTGTGTCCGTAGGTGCCTGAATGGGAAAGTACCCCCAGACACCCCTTCGGGGTGTGCTCTGCAGAGCCCCAGGACAGCTCTGGCACTGACAAAGACTTGCCTGGACTTCCAGAGGCGATCTCCCAGCCCTGCCTGCTGCTCTGAGGGAATAGCCCCAGGTGGGAAAGCTCTTCACTGCCGGTGACTCAGAGCAGCAGGAAAACCTCTTGAAGGAAGAGAGAGATGAAACAGGAGTTTCAGGAAAGAACATCCATGTACCACAGGGTGTGCTAGATTTCCCCTGAGGTCTCTCAAACTCAGGGGAGAAGATTTGTCTTCCACTGTGGCTTTTAACGCAATTGTTTTGGCTTCTGTGAATGTGTAAAAGAGGATTGCTGATCTCATGTGAAGTGCTAGCTTTGTTCTGTGGACTAGGGCTATCTTTAGCCTAAACTCACATTTTTACGCCTCTAGTGATGCAGCTGTCCTAAAGTGAGTGCCTTGGCTGCAGTTCTAGCCAGTGGAAAAGCCTGTAAAGGCCTCCAGAGGGAGATGGTGTCCGCCTATGAGAACAAACCATCAGGATCCCTCTTTTAGACGTTTGTGACATGCATTGAAAAATAAACAGCCTGGGTCCCACCCAGCACACGTGGAAGGCACACCCTGCAGGGGCTACGTGAGCTATGGGATGTAGGGACAGACCCACAAATTAATGTGTAATGCTCCCACAAATCTCGGGTCTGGGAGAGAGCTCCCTCACTGTGAGAGCAGATGTACTTTATCAGACAGGGCATGGTGTGGGGCAGTCCAAGTCGTGACACTGAGGTAAGACCGTGAGTGTAAAAGAAGCTGCCCTGGCACATTCTGAAAGGTTTGGGGTAGACTTTGGGGAAATGGGTAAAGATGGGATGAGAAGAAAACAGCGCTGGAGGAAGCCTTGATAGTGGGCAAGGAGCAAGTTGAAGAGGGTTTGTGTTTCTTCTGTACTTCCGTGAGGTCACTTGGGGAGAAAAGACCAGAGAAATGTAAAGCATTTGGTTGGTTAAATTCTCCAGCAATTCCAGGCATTCCCTCTTATTTTTATTTGGTGTTGAGGAAAACATTGCGTGTGCTGAAGGTCTTTGTTGTTCGTCAGTGCTAATAAGCTGGCAGCACAGGGACTGTGCTTTCTCTTGAACTGCCCATGGCAATTGCTAATGCTGGAAAACTACTCGGAGAGCAGGTGAAGAGTCCCTGCGGAGATCATCTCATGTTTCAGTAGGAACTGACTTGACCTCAGTTCCCAGATGAGTCAGAATTTGGTAGAAAGGTTGTGCAGAAGGGTATTGCGATTGAAACTCCCAAAGCCCGAAGGAGAAGGTGCCCCTGGGCACGAGCCGGCGGTGGGATTGCAGCAGAGGCAGGTGCACATTGTCCATGACTACCAGCTCGGGGTTCTTCAGAGTGCAGCCACGTTCCCACAGAGTTTGGGGAGGGATGTGGAAGCCCCTTGCAGATGCTGAGTGCAGGCTGTGTGGTGGAAGCTGCTGGTCTGGGAGATACTCACCAGCAGCACAACCACAGCAGCTGCTGCACTGCCAGCCAAGGCACCTCTGCGTGGGCTGTGTCCACTCTGCAGGGTGAACACGCTCCTGATTTGTTCTTAGTCTTCTGTTCGTAGGAAAGACTCCAGTTCTAAGGAACTCGTAGAAATATTAGCCACAAGGTCTGTTTACAAGGAGAATAACCCACAGCGGATATCCTACAGTAGCAGTTCTGTTTTCTATAAACAGCCAGGCACACAAGGTACCAGATGTGCTCCAGGATCTGTCCACATGCGTGTTTCCACTGGCTGAATCCATGGGCTGGTGTTCCGTGTGGCTCAGAGCACACATGGGGACAGTTACCAGGCACCAGGGAATGTGCAGCGACTTGCTCAGCTTTGGGAATGGAGGGGGTCTGACTCACAAGCTCCAGTGATTCATGCTGGGGTAAAGGAAGAGGTACATCCCAGCTCCTTTCTGGTCTTCCCTAGAGCTCTGCTGAAGGAGGCATTGAACAGAGCACGCAGCTCTGTTGCTCCACTCTCCAAGGCTCACAGTCCCAGGTGTTAATACAAACAGAAGAGTTATGGGAGAGGGAACCAGCAGGGCTGAGGGATAACCCATCTCTCCACACAGGCAGACTACAGGGCTAGGAATGCCTGGCAGAGGGGCATGATGCAGCAGAACAATATGTTAGTAAGTAATCCCACTATGGATCCAAAAGCTGGTGAGTCAGAGCCCTGGGCATTCCATTCTCAATCCCTTTTTGGAGGTGTAAGTAACCTGGGAAAGGCAGTCTCTGGAAAGAGGAGGAACATCTGGAGAGGGGCTGAGCACAGCCTGCCTGCCGACCTTGGAGGTCATGTGCTCGGCTCATTCTGCTGCCTCATTAATGTGATGGGCTCCAGCTGCAACGGGGCTGAAGGAAAGCTGTGCTGCCATGAGCAGCCTGGCTCTGTCATCCTTCCTCCTGCCTCTGGACTACCAGAGCCCTGCTTTGAGTGCTGCCCTGAGCCCTAGGCTTGGCTCAGCGCTGAGCTGGAATGGAACTGCAGCCGAAAACCGGCTGGAGAAGGTGGGATGAGACATGGGCAGGTTCTCCTGTGGCATAAATCCCAAGGCAGTGAAATGGGGGGAAGATGAGCCTCCTGTTCCTCTGACCTCTTCTCATTTTCCCTCAGACTACAATGAGTGCTTTCAGGTGCATGAGGGGGGATGTTCAGCATGGGGGTTGTACGATCCTGTGCCTTTTCCAGTGCCTGAGAGCTCTGTTACAGTGGAGCCATGCTCTTGGAATGTCCAATGAGTGGAGCTTTGGGGAACACACGGCTCCTGCTTGGGTGTGCTTGTTTTCTTCTGGGAGCAAAGCTCCATGAAAAACACAGCGTCTCTTGAAGAGAACTGGAAGAAATTAAGTTCAAGTGGAGCTTCAGATAGGCAGCTAATGACTAGGACCCTAAACCCAGGCTGCTTCCTTTGGCTGTGAAGTCCCAGCAAAGGCTGGATGTCTGTGCTAGAAACGCTGTTCAGAGCAGAGGCTGAGAGACAACCCGGAGCTTTCCTTTGGGAAAGCTGCACCTGTGTCCCTGAGGATGAGGCTGGAGGCAGTGGGAAGGTGTTTAGGAGCCTCCCAGCACTGCTGGTTCCCCAGAGCTCCCCGGGTGCTGTGTCAGGCTCCTCGCCCTGGCTGCAGTCAGCGTGTGCTGCCCCGGGGGCTGCTCGGGGCCGTGCTGGCAGCGGAGGCGCCTTGGGAGGGCGAAGGCCCGGCCGGCCGGGCTGGAGCTCGGACATGCATCACCTGCTGCACTGACCTCCCGTCTGGGGCACGGTGACAAAATCACATGACTGGGGAAGGGGACTCTTCCCAAGTGGGAAGCTCTCATCGGACCCGCAAGGGACTGACCACAGCAAAACCGCCGGTTCCATCCCCATCCCATGGGAGTGTCCAGGGCAGGGCGAGACGTGCGTGGCCTCCCAGGTGAGTCCCGGTCCTGGCTCTGGTGCCGTGCCCAGGAGAAAAATGGTGTTTGAACCAACGTGACCTGGAGTGGTCTCCTCTCTGACAAAGGCAGCGCTGTGTGGTTGCATTTTTGAGATGTTTCAAATTGTAACAACAAATACAAGAGATAATGGTAAAAATTAAACATTTTAGGTAATTAATAACTCTGGTAATTAGGCATGGCAGACTCAGTCATCAGTTCTTACAATGGATTTTAGTTCAGGCATGTCTGGGAGACAAGAGCTCCTCAATACGAGGGAGAAGTGCTTTGCAGAGGAGATCAATAAGCCACACAGGGCTGTCTCCATGCAGCAATGGCATGATCAAACTTCTGAGGAGTCTGGTGGTCCTGGAGCTCTTCTACAGCTTGTTTCATCCTTACATTTTTGACTTAAATTTTTTACTACAAATAGAAGTCAGAGCCCAGTTTTTCTTGCTAAATTTTCATTCGTGGTGAGGATGAGGAGGGGAAGGGAACCACATTTACTCTCCAAGTCTGATATTTGGTAGCTGGCAGCTCAGAAAGACAGCCACAAATGTGTGAGAAAAAGTGTTCTTTAGGGAAGCAGTGAAACTTAAATTTACCTTAAGACGACACTAAAGTCATGTGCTTTAGTGTTTAGTTTGTGTTTTTGTTTTTCTTTAAAAAGACACTGAATTGAAACAGATTTCCTATATCATTGACCCATGTTTGGAAGCCCTTCAAGAGAAGCTTCTTTTTGGTGTCAGAATTTGCACATTTGCTTAATTGGAGGGTAAAATCAGGTTGAAATCCATCCAGCAGGTTCTCAGCAGATGCTTCTCTGACCTCTCTCCTCTGGCTTTGTTGGTGTATGTGTGATATGTACCAGCTGAGCATCCCACCCTCTGCTTTCAACAGTTTTTGATTTGGAGGCTGGGACTTTATTCCACTCCCAAGCTGTGTGTGTGTACATCTGTACATATGTTTGTGCTCACATGAGTTTTTTATTCCACTTTGAAGTCCGTAGCACTTCTCAAGAATTCCCTGGTTCCTGATGTGCTCCAGCCCTCTGGGGGTGTGCAGATGCAATTTTGGCTAGCATACGACTCTGGCAGAGCCTGTACTGACCCTGATGCTCCTTCTGTGTCTCTTGTACATCTCTTCCTCCAGTCAAACCATTGACAAAACTCCCATGCTCAGCATCCACGTCTCTGGTTCAAAGCACACCAGAGGAGCTCTTGGTGTTCCAGCTGCTTCCCAGCCCCCGGCTGGACCCGAGTGCTCCTGGAGAGGACTCTCCTTGTTCTGGGGGCAAACTGGTATTACTCCAGGAGCAGTGCAGGCGTGGGTTTGTGGAGTCTACTCAGAGCACCTGGTGCTGGCCACGTTCCTGATGTGAGAGGGCAGATCAGCAAATCAGCTCATGTCCCAGCAGGGAACTGGGTCTTGATGCTCTGGGGGGACAAAGGGCCAGGGAACGGAGGCAAAGGGGCTGTCCTGAACCTGGCCACGTCCCCCTGCCTGCACTGCAGGGGTGTCCAGGTGCCTGTCTCCCGTGCCCACTTCCCAGCTCAGGTGAGTGGGGCAGGGCCGGCAGAGAGGAATGCAGAGTTTGAGCCGGGCAGAGGGAGGGAGGGAGGATCCTTCTGCGCCCAGGGGAACCAGCTTCAGCTGTGCCCATGCAAACTGCTGCTCTCTGCAGGACAGAAACCTCAGCTGCACTGCAAAGCAAAAAAACCCCACCTGCCTGACTTCCATGGCAGAGCTTGGAAGCAAGAGGAATACTGGTGGGGGCAGGCGTTTGGGAGACACCCCAGTGGCTACAGCTGCGGGGACATTGCTCCCTGTTGTGTAGACAGCTGGCAGTGCCAGGCAGGGCTTCCTCAGCCAGCAGGTTTGCAGAGCCAGCCTGTCCTGCTCTGTGCCTGCTCCGTGATTCCATCGCAGATGGACACAGCAGCATCAGCTCCACATCGCACCAGATCCCAGCGCTGGGCTCTGGGGCTTCTGCCAAGAACAAGGTGCGGCTCTTGTGCCATGAACGTGAAAATGACGGAGGTGTTGAAGCGATTCGGATGCAGAAAGCCTTGCTAACAGGTCCCTTGCTCACAGGATCCATGGGTGGAGGTGGTGGAGCGGGGCAGGGAGTCTTTCAAAGGCCAGGAGTCTCCCTGGTCACGGCTGCCCCAGGCTCAGCTCGCTTCCCTTGCGGAGGTGGTGCGTGTTCCATCTGCTCGTTCAGGCTTTTGCCTGAAGGGCAAGGACAAGGAATGCAATGAACTTCTCCTTGGCATGGAAGTGTATTTTGCTTCGCATTTGTCAATAAATGAGATTAGGTTTCTGTATTTGTGCTGAGAGGCTGCGTGAGAGGCACGTTTAATGAATGCTAAAATAAACTCTCCAGCTAGCTGTGGGGTAACAAACACAGCTCAAACTTGCATCTCAGGAGAGATCCTGACATTGCAGAGATGCCAGTTATATGATCGAGCAAAAGCAAGTCAGCTCAAACCAAAAATTCCCCTGGATCTTACATGAAATGCTGACTTGGGACCAAAAGCAGTGTGTGTATGATAATGGCCATGCTGCTTCTCTGCCTGAAAGAACATTTCCCACTCAGTTCTGGGTTACCTCTCCAGTCCTTCCAGGTGTGAATAGTCTTTGTCCAGAATCTGAACCTTCTATCCTAAAAAGATCATCTCAGGAACACAGGAGGTGGTGCGAATTGGCTATTCCTGGTCTCCCTCCCAGTGCCCACCCTGGTGTGCCCTGGACACCTCCTTTCTGTCCAGCAGGGCCAGTGAGACCATTTAGGAATAAGGAAACCTCTCTGCTGCCTGAAGCAGACACATGTAGATCAAGGGAGAGACTTGGTAAACTCCTGGGGATCAAGGTTTAAGATCCATGAAGAAACATGGATGAATCTCAGGAGGGCCATCTTGGATCATAGAATCTTAGAATCACGGACTGGTTTGGGTTGGAAGTGACCTTAAAGCTCATCTTGTTCCACCCCCTGCCCTGGGCAGGGACACCTTCCACTATCCCACGTTGCTCCAAGACCCGTCCAACCTGGCCTTGGACACTTCCAGGGCTAGGGCAGTCACAGCTTCTCTGGGCAACCTGTGCCAGGGCCTCAGCACCCTCACAGGGATGATCTTCCTCCTGACATCTAAACCTACTCTTTCAGTTTAAAGCCATTTCCCCTTGTCCTATCAAATATCTTGGCAAATATGGTGAGAGTTGGGGGAAACAATGGTAAAAACCTGGAGGAATGGTTGTGGGTGGTTAAACGAGCACTGGAGGGTCCTGTGGGAGGCCAGAGGTGGAGGACAGTGCCCATGGCGTGGTGACACTCATGCAGCCCTGCAGCAGCCACTTCCTGACCGCCGAGGCTGAGGGTCTGACTCAGCTCTCCTGATTCACGGCTGTGCGCTTTCAGGCAGGAGGGCGAAGAGGTTTGTTGATAATCAAAGAAAAGCTGTTGAGTGAGGAAGGTGGTTGTGGGCAGACAGGCGTGGCTCTTGTTGTGAGAGACAGGGGAAGGGGCACTGCTGCACGAACACGTCCTGAGCAAGGTTTGCTGTTGGACGCCAGTGTGGGCAAAGCAGCAGTAAAGGCACAGCACGGCTGGGGCTGTGCAGCCCTAGCACGGTTGCAGTGTACGATTGTGCCTCTGCAGTGCTCCTCTCTCAGCTCGTCTGTTGAGGAGGGTTCAGGGGTGCCCCGACGCTCTAGGCGCTGCAGACCCTGCCCGTGGCGGGTGACCTTGGCTTCCACAGCCCTCCCGAGCTTTAATTCTTTCCAATAATACTTCTAGCTCCTCTCCTGGCACACTCCCAGGTGCACGACTGCCCTCCCAAATCTGCAGACAAGCAGTTGCAATGCTGCTCCTGTTGCTTGGGACTTTCCTAAGCTGCAGGTCAGGGAATTGCTCCTTTTTGCGGTCAAGCTTATCCATCCTACCTGCTGCTGATGGGTAGAAGAGAAAGCAGGAGTTGCAAAAAAATGTTGTGCAATGGAAACACGTCGATAACGGCTTTCAAAACCACCTCTGTCCACGTAGCATGTGTTTGGTTGGTTGGATTATTAGGACTTCTGGAGAGGTTTCCTTGTCTATCCTATATTTAGAAAATGTGGGCAGGCCATGCAATTTTAAGAAGCAGCCTTGTGTTGGCAGGGCCATTGCTCATTTCATGTGTTGTAACATTTTGCGTTGGTAATTTTGAGTCGGTGTTTGAGGGAGACTCTGTGAGTCACAGCTCTGGTTTTCTGATGGGGTTAGGTAGGTGTCTTGTTCATTTTGGGGGCTTAGAAGGGAAGAAAGAAGCAGTTGTAACCTGAAGCACTGCCAGCAGTTTTGGTTTCATTGCCAGAACTGTGATAATCTGGTATTTCCCGTAAAGCCCCAGGTGTTGTACTTGCTTTATTTTCTGGGACTCTCCAATTTCTCTTACCCTTTGTCATCGCAGGACAGAGCCAGGCAGTGTGTCCTACCTGAGCCCTAAACATTCACAATATCAAAGACAACAGCAAGCCTCAAACACATCTCTAGGTGGAAATGTCCTCCTGTTTAATTCAATATCACCATTTTTGAGAAGAAGAGGCCCAATTCACGATTTCCACGTGAGCAGAGCTGCCTGTGTGGCATCTGTCTCTCCCCTCCTCTCCTCCTTTCCCCTTCTTCTCTTCCTGGTCTTTCTTGCAGGTCAGAAGAGACGCTGAGTGTCTCATGTACATATTTGCTGTCTTCTCCAGGGATGGAGAGCCCGTATCTCTGGTCTTGCCCCATCTCTTGTGCCCCATGCAGGCGCAGCCGCCGCCTCGCTGGGGCCCTGCCTCGCAAGGGTTCGGGTGCTTCCCCCAGCAGCAGCGTTTTTCTGCGCTGGAGCCTCGGGGCTTGTCTGCACAGGGAGGCTCTTGCAAAACATGCTTGGCCTAGGGTGTGAATTTAAAGGGAAAGAACAGTTCTGCACCAGAGTCCTGCCTTAAACCCTCTTATTCTGCAGAAAAACGCTGGTATTTTTATCTGTCTGGGCCCGGCTGCCCCCGAGCTGAGCAGCCAAGGGCTCCTGTGGCAGCTCTGTTCTGGGACGGCCTTGGGTTAGAACTGTGTAGGAGGTGAGGCCTTGGGGGTGGAGGCTGGTTCTCTGTGAACCCAGAAGAGGGGCAGCACTTCAGAGCTGAGCCTGCCTTAGGGCTCCTCGGTACCCTCTGGGGCAGCCACGCTGAACAGAGAGGCTGCACAGACCAGCCTGAGCTGAGAGTGCCCCTTCCTCAGCACCGGGCTGGGATCAGCTGCTGGGGTCCAAACCTGCCAGAGCAGCCTGGGACTCCGTGAGCTGCCTGAGTCGGCAGCCCTTTGGAGCCGGCCGAGTGCTGGGGTGGGGGATGCAGGAGGTGCCTCTGGGAGGGTGTTTTGCTTCGGCCCTCACTGAGCTATCAAACTGGTCACCCCAGCTGTCATCTATCTTCCTCCCGTGCCAGAGCATGAAGCTTCCTGAAGCCTTCCCCTCAAATCCACCCCTCCAGCACTGTCTCAGTCCCACCATGCCAAACCTGAGACGCTGGGAAATGGTGCTATGGGGAGCTGAAGGTGGTCTGTGGGTAGATTGTGCCTGCTGATCTGGGATCTCACGCGTGGGGTGGTCCCCATCCCAACTCCTAGGTGTGTATTAAAGTCCTTTGCCACTGGGAGAGGAGGAAGCGACCCTGAAACAGCTTGCACCCCATAGGATTAAAACCTGAGGTCTAGGAAAGGAGAAGGGACACCGTGACAGTACAAAAAGTCACGTAAATGAAGAATTTTCTGTGTCTCTCTGAGGCCAAAGGTTGGAGCCCAGACATCCCTGGCTGGTCCTGGCTGGTTTCATTCCTTCCAGCAGCATCCCCTGGAAGTTGTTGTCACTGCAGTCACTGAAGGCAAGAGCATAGCGGGGCTGGCAGAAAGGCAGAGGTTTACATGAGGCATAGGCATGCTGTCAGCTGGATAAACTCGGGAAAAATGCACGCAGGGGTTTTGTGCCTCTGGGCACCAGGGCAGGAAACCAGCTCTGTCCATGAGAGAATGCAGAAGACTTCCCCACTGGGAAGTATTCAGGAGTAAGTGATACTTGCTGCCATAAAGCGGGGTCCTTGTCTAGAAAAGAGCATGGTCAGACCCCACATCCCAGCCTCCCTCAGCCTGGTGGTCCTTCCTGGCTGCTTTCTGTGCCTGTCACGATTCCCCATGTGTCACTGAAGCCTTCCCCTGTTTCTCACTGCTGGAGTTGCCCTGCTAGCAGAGTTGGCTGCTTGAGGACTCATCAGGGCTGAAATGATTTATTCCTCAGCCATTTATTGCAAATGAACCATTGGAAGGTTTTCAAAAGCCATCTTCTCTTGACCTAAGTTCAGCTGAATGTTTTAGCAGCATCAGCTTTACATAACATGCCAGTAGAGGGGAATTCTGGGAGGATAAGGTTTATGTTGATAAACAGTCCTTGCTGACCAAGATCTCCCTCTCAAAGTTGCCTGGTTATTCAGAGGATCACTGAGGGAGCAGGGAATTACAAGCCAAATGCCCCAGAAAAATGTGATGACTTGCATGTTTACACTGAGTGTCTGATAAAATCCCAAAATATCTTATGACAGCAGGTAATACCGTGCCAACATTTAGATTTTAGCGAAATCTCTTGATAGAGCCCTAGCACCCCAAATTAATTCCAGTTGGTAGGGACAGGAGAGCATCACATGGGCTGAGAACTGGGTGGGGAGGACCATGAACAATGGATTAGGATAAACAGCAGTGTGTCGAATTGTCAGGGGAGCGAAGGGGAGCGCAGCCTCGGGAGCTCAAGCCGTGCCAATTGCTGCCCTCCGTGGTGAGCTGCACAGAGTTAACCTCTGCCACGTCCCCCGGGCATCCGACAGCGATTCCGGGCAGTCCACAGGGCTCTTATGAAGTGGGATCTGTTCATTGTCAGTTACCTGGGAATGTTTTTTCAGAATATCCGTCGTGGGGCAGGGCTGCCGTGTGATCCTGTCTGAGGTGTCCATTCAGCTTTTGTTCGTGCTCGCAAAGACGCTCCCAGTTAATTAGCCGATATTTTGTCCAGGCATTTATTTATCACCAAATTACATAGGGAGGGGCACAACTTGCAAAATGAGGTGAGAAGCACAATAGGGTAGGCTGTGCTTGACTGTGATGTTCCATCTTCATGATCCCCTGGCTTAGGGTAAGAGCCGGGTAATTGCTGGTGTGGGTCCTTGCTCAAAAGCACCATTAGAAAAGCAGATCTGGAATGGATCCTTCCTGTGCGTGTGCAGGCATCCTGTAAGTACAAAATCAGGGATGAATTCTTCCTCTTTTCGTCTACAGAGTTCCAGCATTATCTAGGTGGGCAGGAAGGCTTTCTTCTCATGGTGTTTCAGGCTTGACCATTGTATAGAGGAGCTGCCACTGCAGGGACAGGCAGGGCGGGAGGGTGACCAGCAGCCACCTTTCATGGGGTGTGAGTGGAAGCTCAGCTTCTACGTCCTGCAGCCAGGGGGAAGATGTGACCACACAGCCTCAAGGCAGCACTGAAGTGCTTCTGAGCTTTGTGCAGCAGTGGAGCTCCTGATGCTCCACCCCAAACTGCCAGAAAATCAGAAAAGCAGCGCCAATATTCAGGTGTCTGCCTGAGAGGGTGATTCAGGCCCTCTGCATTTTATGGAGACAAGGCTTCTGGGAGCTCTTCAGGGAGATGTGGGAGGTAGTCAGCATCTCCAGAAATGAAAGGAGGATGAGACTCGGACTTAGGAGTGGCCTTCAAAGTTTTCAAGATCACTGATTTTGCAAAGTGAAGAAAAAACCATCCACCTCACAGCCAAGGTGGGTTGAGACAGGAAGGACAAAGATGAGCGATTTTGGTTACCTGTGGTTGGTTGCAGCTGGAATGAGCAAGGAGAAGAAAACGAAAGAAGGGGACAAAAGGAGAGATGGGCTACATCTTTGGAATGATGGAACATCTCTTTTGCACCTAAAGACCAGAAAAATCTCACAGGTCTCAGTAGCTGACAATGTGACTGTTAAATAGTGTCCTGTATTGACAGCCTTTTGCCAGGGACCTTTTTCCAGAGGGAATCAACTGTTGCTGAGATTGTGAGGCTGGGATCAGGTATATCCTAGAAGTCAGCCCTGTGGGATGCAGTGTAGATGTGTAGTATGAGGTTGTGTGTCTGGATCCTGGTGAGTTGGATGGATGTTGCAGGTCCCTCCTCAGGGCAGTGATGGGATCTGCTCAACTTCTGAGCTGTTCTTCCAAGCTTATTCTTGTAATCCTGTGATTTGTTGTCCCCCTGAACCCTGTCTTTGGGCCTTTCCTGGTTGGTTCTGTAGAGTTAAAGATCTATTCAGGCTTTTCCAGGGCAGCTCCTCAGCACTGCTGCACCTTCTACACATTCATCAGAAAGAAAGCCACATGCGTGGGGTATTTCGACTGAGAATCTCCTACGAAAATGTCCCCTGGAAGAGGAGACCCCACTCTTTCCATCAGGTTTTCATAGTGTTCCTCAGACCCCTGTACATCCCTTTCTGGGTTCTAGGTGGTTGCGTTCGTCTGCACGGAGCTGTTCAAGGGTGGCTCGGGGGGATGGTGAAGGGGGGCGGTGGGAGCGCAGAAGTGAAGGAGCAGCTCTGGAGCAATTTTGCTTTAGCAAAGGATCTGGGCAGAGACCTTTCTTACTTGTCCAGCTCCACTGCTTCCTTGCTTTCCCTTGTCACTCCCGTGTGGAGATGAGAACCATCCGTGTTTACGATACAGGATGAAACCCACATTGTGCCCTGTCTTCTCCCAGGTTTTCCTTGGATCCCAAACTCCTTCCGCCTGTTGTCAGCTGCTTAAAATTGGCATTTGTGGTGGCATCCAGAGGTCCCGGCTGCAGCATTGTTCCCCTTGTGCTATTCACAGCACAGAGCCATAACAAGAGCCAGTCCCTGCCCCAAATACATTAAATAGGATCATTGAGAGAGGAAATGGAAGCACAGAGAAGGGATGTGAATTGTCTGTCTTTACGCAACATTTCTGGGATAAAACCCAGCACTATTAATAGCTTTTTGCTCAACAACCATCTTTTGTTCAGAACTCTGGTTTTCACCTTAAGTTGTTTGTGTTGTGCAGGATCTGCTGCCCAGTTTGGTGAAATTTCCCATTTTGTGACCTACAACTGGACATGAGGCAGGCCCAGTAAACCCCTGTCCAGCAAACCCCTGTCCAGCTTGAACTGGGAATAGTCTTCCTGCTTGGATCACCACCATGTTGCCTATTGTCTCTTCTCTACCCACATTTTGCTGCTGCATCCCTGGTCTTTGCTTTTGGTCACTTTTGTTCTGCAGTAGCTCCTAGAAAATTACCCCTTCCTGTGCTGCTCTTCCCTAAATCCTTCTGTGAGGTAGCTGGACAATCAGCAAGGGTTGGCTCTCATCACAAAGTCAAATTTGCTTTACCTTCCTTCTCATTTGTTCCCTATGAATATTCTATAAAGTGATCTTTCTGCCAGAAATGTTTGTGGAAACAGAAACCGTTGATTAAATTTTAACGAAGAGTCACAGGAAGCAAATTTTAAAGTTGCAACTGTATGTTTGTGATAATAAGAGCTCTGTCATTGCTGTCAGGGGCTAGAATTGATGCAGGCCACAAAATCTCTTTATCCAACCAAAATGAGCCAGGCTTGCTTGATTTCTTTTTTTTTTAAACACAAGCCACAAACTGCTCAAGAGCAATTTACAAGCCAAAAATTAGCCAGGATGGCTTTCCAGAGAATAGTTCTGAAGAATATCGCAATAAGCAATATTCAAATATAAAACGAGGGAAAATAAGGATAAAAAAATTAATCAGGAAGAGCTGACATCCTGGAGACTCCTGGCAGCTGTAAATCAGTTTGGTTGGGGGACATTTCAGTGGAAGCCACCCATCGCTGTGCTCCAGTGGGGGTCCGGAGCTACTCAGAACAATGCTGGGAAGCCGCACTCTGGACAAGGCAGGAGACACGCTGTGTTAGTGTCTCCACTGGGCAGTGCCCAGAGTCCCGATCGGAATTTACAGCTCTCTGCTTCCCCGCGGCCCACGGAGGAGGGTGGCCCTTCTCGGCCGGGCCGGGGGATCTCCGCGGATCCCGCTCTCTCCCGCCAAGGGTCCCGCTGCTTTCCGCGGATCGGGTGACGCGCCCGTGGCTCCGGCGGCGGGACAGACCCAGGGTGTCCGGGGCACCGGGACGGTGCACGGGGGTAATTCCATCCACACGCGGTGGGATTTGGGCTGCCGTGGAAAAGCTGTCTCGGGGATGACCTTTAGTTTCTTTCCTGTGTTTGGATGAGAACCAGACCTGCGGTCACTTCTGGTACCAGTGCTTTAAAGCCTTTCTTCAACTAACAGCAAAACTTTTAATCTTTCTAATATAACATTACAGAGAACAAACAAGCCTCTAATGCAAGCCCTGGGGTCTCTTGTGGGGAGATCCCGATAAAAACACGGCTTTCTGTTTTGGAAATTCCCTCTGGTGGATTTGTCTCTCACCAGAGACAAGGGTGAACTTTCAAAGTAAGCAGAGACATGGAAAAAAAAGTATTGTAATTAAGACTGCAAGTGGCTGGCTTTTGTCACGGAATGCTACAGAATATTATTTTATAGGTTAAAAATTAAGCATCCGCCACCTTGGCGTTAGAGGCTGCTCACTGAATATATTTATCCACATATTAAAATGCGTTCTTCTGTGAATCCCTGCTTTGTGTGGTGTTTACCTGGTTGTGTGTGAAACATCGGGATGTCCTCTGGCCCAAGACTTCCTGGGAGGCTGAAATATTGAAAAAAAGATTTGCCAGCTGGGCTGTCATATCTGACCTTCACTTGACCTCTGCCTGCCCTGGATTAACATTTTGTAATTGATCCCAATTTCTCTTATTTTTCCCTACTTGCTGAAGTTAAGCACATTTAAAACCACTTGTTGAAGCTGCCTCTCACCATTGAGTCTGCTGGGCTGGGGAAGGAGGTGGATTCCGTGCTGGGATGGTGCTGCTGTGGGCTGGGGTGAGCAGTCCCTCTGCAGCAAGGTCCTCTGTGTTTAATGCTCTTCCTGACCTCAGACCTCACACCTCAGTAGTTCATCCCCTCTGGGGTCCTCATTTTATTTAAATACAATATATTGAAAGAGGAGCTAAGAGATCTCCAGAAGCGCTGTGCTGCCTGAGGCTCAGAGTGCAGCCCTGGTCCTTTGTTTATACCTGGCTGTGATGCGCACTGGGCAGGGAGGGAAAGGTTTGGGGGGTAAATCTGGCACCTCACTCAGAGCCTCAGTCACATTTACCTGTTTGCAGTGGCCTTTGTGCTGATTTACCTGAAGGACTTGGTGAGTGTGTTTGGGGCTCTGCTGTACCCACACATTGCAGTGGATCTTTTGTTTTGCAGGTTTACCTGAGTCATAGAATCACCACAGAATTCCAGAATGGTTTGGGTTGGGAGGGACCTTAAATATCATCTCATTCTACCCCCTGCCATGGGACACCTTCCACTATCCCAGGTTGCTCCAAGCCCCGTCCAACCTGGCCTTGGGCACTTCCAGGGCTAGGGCAGCCACAGCTTCTCTGGGCAACCTGTGCCAGGGCCTCCCCACCCTCGCAGGGAAGGATTTCTTCCTGCAGTGCTCCCACTAGTCTGTGATGGTCTGCCTGCTGTCCTCCTGTCCTTGGGAGAGCCCAGGTGGTGCAGGCAGGCTCTGTTAAAAGAATTTCAGCTTCCCTTTCACTGAGCTGCTCTCTCCTACATTTTAAAGCAACACTCCTGTGATTTATAAAGCTGTAAAACACCAACTAGTTTTATTTATGCCTTTCTATAACCAATGATATTCCACTAATGGCCATTTACATCTGCAAATTCTTCCCTGTAACCTGAAACACAGCCTTTAGCTTTGCCGTGACTAAGGGGTCTATATATGGTTTCATGTACAGATTTCATAATAAACATTTAATGAAACAAAGGTTTTTTCTGCTAACCTAGATTGTTTTGTCTCCTGGGGTGAGGTTTTCAATCACTTTCCTTTGGTGACTGAAAGATGATGGATGCCACGCGGGTCTTTACCAGGGTTCTAGGGCAAGTAATTTGTGCTTAGTGCTCAGTGACTGGAACAAAGGATTAATGTATTTTAAAGTTTTGGATGCTTGGAGTAATTCATTTGTTGGCTGGGTCTGGACTGGCAGTCTATAGAGTATGGGTGGGCAATTTTTCTAACTGATTGTGAAGATAGAGATAAAGCTATATTTTATGAATTGTTATTTCCAAGGTCATCTGGAAATTGAGCAGTTCGTAAAACACATCTTTGTTCAAAGATACATTTGATTATATAAAATATGATCCCAGAATCAATTGAGTACAAACAAGATGTTGCCTTTAGGGTTGAAAACACATTGTTAGAGGCATGAAGAGCAGAAATTGTCACTGCTGTCTTTGTGTGGCTATTGTTTTTGGTCTTAATAGGAACAGAATGAATGACATTTTTCCACCAGACCACTTATGCTCAACTATACCTCCAGGACAACGTCCTGGCCAAAAATACTCAAAACAAACAAACACAATAGCAATTCTACTCCAATTACATTGTTTGCAAATCAGCTAGTGTTCATAGAGTACTAGGTTTGGCAAATCCAAGCCCCTGGATTTTAATATTGGATGCTTGCATGTGAATTTCTTGTAGTTGTTGTGTTCTTTAGGTGAGGGTTTGTGTGGTCATGTGCATGGGCACCTCCAGCATTGTGACAAAAGCACGGCCTCACTGTCTTAACAATTTGGGTATTGGGAGGAAATCCTTGCCCAGTGCCCAAATGCTCATTGATTTCAATGGAGCTGAGATTTCAGCCTCGGGCTCTGGACCAAATCATACACCAATTTCAAAACTTTCACTGGAAAGAAGAATAACTGAATTTTCAAGTGTCGGAAAGAGAAAGAGAGGAGGAGGAGGAGGAATTTATGAGTTGCTCTTATATATAAGTGGAGCCAGGATTTGTAACAGGAAGGTGAACTTTCTGGCTCTGTGGCATCTTTTCACAGAATCATGAGGGCTGGAAAAGACCTCTAAGATCCCGTGGTTTGAGCTTCAGAGGGATCCTATAGAGAGCAAACCTAAATCAACAAACCTGCTGGCAACGTTCCAGGCAATTTTCTTTGGTGATGGGAATGGTCATGGAAATATAGGTTGGTGTAACTCACAGTTTTAAATATATATATATATATACACACACACACACATATGTAGTGCTGTAGATTGGTGCTGTAGTCACTTCTCCTCCCTGAGAGAGAAGGCTACAGGAACTTAATTAAGGGAAAACAAACGTGTCTGCTAGCGAAGGTATGGGACACGTGGGGAGGAATAATGCAGTTGTTCTGCTCCAGCAAGGTGCTTTCCACGCTTCATTCCAACCCCAAATCCACAGATCTCAGACTTTTCAGCATCTTCGCACTTCCAGTCATCTGTGTCCTTTCCAGCAGTGTCTGTCCTGTGGGAGTCAGCTGGGTGGGTGTCCTCAGCAGACCCTCTAGGGCCTGGAGGGGTGGCTCCTGCATTGTCATACCTGTGTCTCCAGCTCCCGAAGTGGGACCTCTCCCAGGAACACAGAGAGGAGCCTCTGATTCCTGCTGGCATAACTCCGGGAAAAGCACGGCAGCAAGGTGCCTGCCAGGCACGGAGCACAGCTCCCATGTTCTTGAAGAGCTTTGGGTTATTAACCCTTGCTGTTCTCTGCAGTTACTGCCCAGGTAGACCTGTGGACAGTGGAGGTGAGCTGTAAATACCCCAAGTGAGCCCCATGGTCCTGTGCTGGCTCCTACAGCAGAGTTCTGCCATCTGAGGGTGGTGAGGCCCTGGCACAGGTTGCCCAGAGAAGCTGTCAATGCCCCTGGAAGTGTCCAAGGCCGGGTTGGACGGGGTTTGGAGCAACCTGGGGTAGCGGAAGGTGTCCCCGCCCATAGTAGAGGGTGGAATGAGATGAGCTTCAAGTCCTTTCCAATCCAAACCATTCTACAGTTCCATGATTCTGTGATCACTGATCATGGAGAAACATGGCTGGTTCATAATAAAAGGTCTAATAGTTGTTACAGCAAAATGCTTCCCTTGGAAATTTAAATTTGTCATTGTTGTTTACCTGTCATGTACCCTTGCCCAGCACACCAGGGTCTGAGACAGTGGTTGCAAAGACTGGCATGAGAATGTCTGGCCATCCTTTGGCATAAACTGAAACATAAGTTGCCTGAAGCATAGAGCATATTACAGATCCTATATTATATTTAATATTCTGGGTTTGGAGCCTGTAGTTACGCGCCGGGGGTTGCGGCAGAGGCTGGCACGGGGCGATGTGTCAGTGTGACACCAAGGTTCTCTCCCGCAGGCTCTGGGCTGTGTGTGGTCCGTGGACGTTGTGTCCATCCATGGAATAAAGCCAGGGTTGTGCTACAGCTTCACTTCAATCCAGCCCTGGTACCTCCAGGGGCGTTGGAGGGTCACAGACTCTGAAATGTTCTTCCGACCCTGCCACCAAGGAGCTGACTCCGGCCAGAGTCCCGGCTGCAGACGCCACAGCCTGCCTGGGTGCACAGCAGGGACTGCCTTTTGCCCTCTCCGTAAAAACCTAGAAAAAAGGAGAACAAATGCTGAGTGTGTTAAGTGAGGTTTTTTTCAAGCAGATCCCATGTTTCCATTCCTTCTGGCAGGAGGGAGCTGTCCTCAGAGTAGGTCCCCTCTTTGACAGGTTGGCATTTGCAGCCAACAAAGACTCCAGGGGGTCAGGAGCTGCTGCTGCTGAGCTTCAGGTTTGTCTTCTTGTCAAACAAAGGCCAAATTAAACCGAAGGCAAAGGAGCATCACCTCTGATTAAAACAGTGGAGCCGGCAAACACACCAGAAGCCGTGGGACTGCATCAGCCAAGAAGTGAGATGTATCATGCTGACCCCTAACACGTCTGGTGTCCCAACTTGCTTGGTGACATGCCAGGAGCACGTGTCCTCACCCTGCAGTAGAGATGACAGAAATGGGAAAAATTCCTTTCACTTAGGAGTCACCATCTTTGCAAATGTTTGTGTCTGAATTTGGAGCAAGTTGAGGCTGCAAAACATTTCCTATGGAATGATGAATTCTGGAATTTTCCATCTTAGAGAATGTTGAAACTCTCCTGCCTGAGGTGCCCTAGGTAAAAGGGACGGTCTGTGCAGGCAGTGAGAGTTTGAACAGCAAAGCAGTGGGAACCCTTCAGAAGGAGCTTGGGGAACAGCAGCCTTTGAGACCTGGCTCGGGTGGGAATTATGCCTCCAGATCTTGTCCTTCGGTGGCAACGAGTCTGGAAGCCTCAAGGACTGTGCCTCTAGCATCCTTTGGGTATCTGGGTTCCTCTGTTGAGAGCTGGGAGCTCAGACCCACAGAGACACTGCTGGACCTGCAGCTTCTCCACCCCAGCACAGCAGCCCAGAGTGTGGAAATCACAGCACTGACGTGGAAGGGCTGTCCTGGGACCAGTGGCTTGGGCGGGCTGAGAAACACAGCCCCTTTCCAAGAGATCACTGTGCACTTTCCTTCACTCCCCTTCTGGCAGAGGAGGGGTGTCCTGACCTGAGGACAGCGGGGTGGGGGGCATATGTGGGAAGCCATCACTCTGATATAGGCACGGCAAGGCATCACCCGTGAGTCTGTAGATCTTAATTCTCCTCGCATCTCCCCACTCCTGTGAGAAAGCATTTTCCAGCCTCCCTTTTCCATACCCAAGGGAATTCAAGCTAAGTTGCCTTCTTCCTTAGCTGCTCAGAGAGACGCAGAAGGATCCTGTCCTCCCAGTTCTCCAGATCCACCTACCCAAACACTTTGCACCCTCCATGTGCCAGGCAGTGTGGGGGAGCCTCCAGTGGCTCACATTGCAGCCCTTGGAGGAGGCCAGAAAGATAAATCCCATCTCCTCATGATGTCAGTTCTCCAGAGATCCCAGATGTGTCTGTGGATTGTCCGATCTGAAGGGTGCCCACAGCTTGGGAAGCAGTGTCTGTGGCTGGCGTTGCCGGCTGTTACAGGGCTCACAGAGCACCTTTCCCAGGATGGCTGCTCCTGCTTTTTGCTGCCGAGGGGCTGTTTATGTAGGATGCTCTGTGGGTGGGATGTGGTTTTGTCACCGCTCCATTGTTGGGCTCTGTTTGGGCACTCTGCCCGCGGATGATTAATGGTGTTTTGAGTTGAGGCTCTGAGGTGCTTGTAGGCATACTGCAGGTACCAGAAGTAAAAGAGGTGTTGTTATCATCAAGGTACTTCAGTGTTATATCAAGTGTAATCAGAAGTGAATTAATTAAAGCAGTGTGTACATGTAAGTCCTTTTATGGAGGATGTTCAAACAACTCGTATCGCGCAGTTCAGAGCTCAGAGTTTCAGCCTTGTGTAACCCTCTCCTCTCTGTGAGAAGGTGCTGACTTGGCAGCAGATGCCAGGGCTGCTGTCAGAGGAGAAACCTCTCCTGCAAAGGTCTCTTAGTCAAACATGGCTCTTCAAACAGGTTAGGAAATGGTGTGCATGTGTTGATCCTGGCCCCGGCATGTTTTAGGGTTAATTCTTACAGCTCACACAGCTAGTGTAGGCGGGGATCTAAGGGTTGCTTGGGTTCCATCTGACCTTGGAGTGCGCAAAAACCTGTAGAAAACCTGTATTTATTGTTGGTCTCGGCTCCACCAGGATCCAACCTTCCTTTCTGCAGTACAACATACCCTCGACATGGTTGTTTCCTAGAAAAATTGCCTGGAATGCATCTGGCTCTTCTGTCTGACACCTCAGGTGATGTGAGGCTGGTGGTTCTCCACCCCACAGAGAGGAGACACGAATTTGGATAGAGGAGGGGTTCACAGGAATGCAACGTGACCAGAGACACAGAGGCACAGCCAAACCCTCCTCCCCGTGTTGGTGAACCCCACAGCAGTGGGGGCCGAGCAGGGGGTGTTGCAGAGCAGCTGCAGCAGCAGATGAGAAGCTGAAGCAGCAGCTTCAGCTCAGCCTGCTCCAGGCTGATGGGGTGACTTGGGTGACCCTAGGTCCGTGTTTTGGCTCGGACAAAAACTGTACTGGCCCCATCTGAGCAGCAATAACTTGCAGAGGAGGCTGGGAAGCTGGGAATTGGTGGAAACATAAGGAAATTGGGCCTGGACCCCTCTTGGTGTGGATCTAAAGCTGTTTGCCCAGGCTAGTATGTTATCTTGCTATGTATGAAGCCAGTGGCTCTGTCTTCCCAGCATGCTGGGAAAAGTACCAAACAAGGAGGCAATTAAAATGACCCAAAATGCTCAGAGCATTAAGAAAGGGGGCACTTAAAATCCTCTGATCTTTCTGAACCACACTCATGCCTTTCTGAGCTGCAGCTTTGTGATTTGGACAGGGCAGGAATGGGAAATTGGTCAAAAGCTGAAAATGTACCAAAATGTAAAACTTTGACATACTCCAGTATTAGCACTCCGTGTGCTGCTCTGGTCTCTCAAGCTACTTTAGTTTACTCCTGGAGAAGGTTGAAAGGTGATTCAGTCATAGTTTACAAGTACCTAAAAAGGGAAGGGGTTTCTGGTTGCTCGATGGGATTCAAATTTACCAGAGAAAGGCAGAGATCTCTTGGCTGGAAGCCAGAGTACGAATAAGGGCTGCAGTTTAAACAATATGAGCAGAAACCAGAGGAAAGTCTTTGGCTGGAATTAAGCAGAGTCATCAGCAGTTAATGGCTCTAAATGAAGATTTCTGTGTTTTTCTGAAAGATGCAGGAATTACAAAGTGAGGCTTTCCAGCCCAAAGCAGCCTTTCCCAGACACCAAGGCTGGGCTTCCCTTTTGCCCAGAGCATGGCTCTGGATGCTGTTTCCCAGGCTTGGGGCTCTGCCTGCTCTTCCCACGCTGCTGTCCAGGCACAAGCCCTGCTGCAGAGCAGCAGTAAGGGCACAGATGTGCTGGGTGTCAGAGAGCACAGCTCTGCTTCTGTCTGCACAGCTCTTTTCCCAGACACAGGCCAGAATATTTCTGGGTTGGATTCTCCTTTCACTGCCCCGTCTGATTCAGCTGGGGAAGTGTGGCCTGGAGCTGAATGCACTGTCTCTTTCCCTCCTTTGGTGAGACACCAAAAATATGTAGACTGGGGAGGAAAGATGTTTTCCTCCCTTTTTCCGGGCAGGACTCTCTGCTGGAGGGGTGGGATGCAGCGTGTGAGTGTCGGCTTTGGTCTCTTTGGACCTGTCTGCTCAGGAATGTCCTGGAGTTTATCACCAGTGGCCAAGCACAAGGTGCAAGAGGTGCAGAGTTTTGGGTGGGATATGGTTCATGTTGGTGGGGAGATCTTGGAAGGTTTCTTTCTTCTCCTTGGCCCTCTGCTTCCACAGTCTCCAGGTTTCTGGAATTTCCCTGCTCTCCCCAGCATTTTGGAGGAGAGGGGCAGGGCTGACACACCTTTCTCCCAGGACATGCTGCCTGCTTCATAATTCTGCAGACTACAACAATATGAAGCAGATGCAGCCATACCAAGGTCAGGACCTTCCCTGTATTTGAGGTGTACGGATAATGTTGGCATGGGACAGGGTGACCTCGGGGTACAATAGGAGCCAACTGACACACACATTCAGACAGAATAAATATTTGACAGAGTCTATTTCTCTATGCCCCAAAATGACCCCTATAAAAGCAAGGTCCTGTTTACCTTCCTGGCTCTCCATGCAGAGTGTTCTGAGAAGAGACCAGCTCTCTTCCCCCGCTCACTGCCTTCCAGCTCTTCTGGGCAACCTGTTTCCAGGCAAGGATCAGGGATCCAAAAAACCCATGACACCTTGGATTTTCACAGAAGTCCTAAAATTAGGGGAAAGCTGAGATCATTTTTGGTCAGAAGTCTCTGTGCCAAAGCACAGTGATCTGGGAAGCGGTGAGAGACACCAGTGCACAGCCTGCAGCTGACCCAGTGCTTCTGTGCTGTCCCTGTCCCACTAGAGTCAGAGAACGCTTTGGGTTGGATCAGCCTTAAAAAACATTAAAGTTCCTCTTGTTCCAACCGCCTGCCATGTGCAGGGACACCTTCCACTACACCTGGTTGCTCCAAGCCCTGTCCAACCTGGCCTTGAACACTTCCAGGGATGGGGCAACCACAGCTTCTCTGGGCAACCTGTGCCAGGGCCTCACCACCCTCACAGGGGAGAATTAATTCTTAATATTGAATTTAAATCTGTCCACTTGTAGCTTAAAGCCATTCCCCTGTGTCCTGTGAAGTGCACGTGCAGCCCTCCCCACGCTGCTGCCTGTGGCACAGGTTTCTAGGGAGCCTGCGGAGGGCTTGGGCATGCAAAAATAACAGTTGGGAAGAATATGTGGTGGGATTTATTGTATTGTTTATTGCTTTTCCCTTGGTGTGCTAAACATGCTTCCCTTGCACTCCTGGATCTTCAGTTTGCTTCTGTGCTGTGGCGCCGCTGGAAGCTCTGGTGTGCCTGGGACAAGACCTGCCACGTTACCCACACACGGCTCTGGGTTTGCCTTTCAGTCACTTTGCTTGGCTAATTCCTGTGACCCAGAACTGTTCCATTTCTGTCCCTGTTGGTACCTTTTTCATTAAGGACAATTTAGCTTCTCATTCCCACTACGAACATGAGAGTCCTCAGAGCTCCCTGCCACAGGAGCACATGCCTGATGATCACTGTGCTTTATATCACTTTGTATAAGATCCCTTTTGGTGAAAACAGTCTTTAAATAATACCAACCTATGATAACTTAGGTTGGCATGAAGAACAAGAGGAGACACCCAAAGGTCTGTAAAACAGGGATTGCTCTGATGAAACCCATCCAGCTCCTCCACCTTTGAGTGCTCTGCCATATCGCAAGATCAGAATGCACGAGGCAATTAGAAGGTGGTTTGTGCATATTAGAAAGAGGAAATGCTCTATCTGTAACACATCTCAGACAAGGGGAAACCACTGGTACCAATATTCTTAAGGCAAAACCAGCAAGTTGCTGTTTCCTTTTTTAAGGTTAACGCCGAGAATGAAAAAGGGAGCTAGAAGAGTGCAGAGCTGTCAGTTGAAAGAAAAATTGCAAGCCTGCTAATCCTTTGTTGTCAGGCTTAATATAAAGCCTGGCAGAGATTGATAAGAAGTGTCTCCCTCTCTGTCTGATGTTCCAGGTGCATGGTAAAAATCACCTCTCTGAAACACCCACATGCAGAGCCAGGCTCCAGACTGGAAAGGCTGCTGGCCAGCCTGACATTGCTGGCATAAGACCATTTAAAATACCTATGTTCTCTCACTTTTCTGCTTGCAGCCAGAAGAATGGCTGGCCCTCCCCTTCTCACCCCTTCTACCTGCAGGTTTTTATTGCAGCCCCACTCAGGGGCTGTTGCTCTGCTGCTGCTGTCGTGCTGAATGCCCACAGGTCTCTGCAGCAGGCACGGAGCATCCGTGACACACGTCTGGGGCCAGGGGACTGCTCCCTGTGACCTGCCTGTACTCCTTGTGCAGCAAAACGTTCTGGCTGGGGCTGGTGGGGCTGTGGGATTGGCAGCACGCCCGTGCCAGCCGCAGAGGTCATGTAGGTGTTGGTAATCTGCAGCAGCAGTGGCAGGGAGCAGGGAAAAACAGTCTCCAAAGAGCGGAAGCCCCTGCGTGGTGGGAGAGCCTGGAGAGCCCAGCAAACCCTGCAGGGACAGGAGACGAGGGGGTCCTGGCTGTGTGGGTAGGGCAGCCATGGTGCTGTCCACTCTGGTCTTGTGGACCCTCCAGACCCAGGGTCTCCCCCTGTTCCCCATGGGGACATTTCTGACTCCATGCTCCTTCCCTGTGTGCTGGTTTTCCCCGGGCAGCCCCTCTCCCTCATCACGTGGCAGCGGGGGCAGCAGGGGCTTTGCCCAGGGGAGGGGGCTCGGGGGGCTCCTGTTGTGGGTGCAGCCTCTGGAAGGGGCAGGTTTCACAGCGCCTCCTTTCTCTTTTCGTAGCTGTTCCTCCCAAACTGAAGAAACTGAAAAGCCCAAACGTTCACGTTGGTGAGAAGATTTCCCTGAAATGTGAGGCGACTGCTGGAAACCCTCAGCCATCCTACAAATGGTTTAAAGACGGCAAAGAGCTGAAGAAGAGCAAAGACATCCGGATCAAGTACGGGAATGGGAAGTAAGTACAACACAGAGCTGCTCTGCCTCTGCTCGCTCGGTGTGTGGGTCTGGGGCCTGTCTGGCTGGAGGTGCTGCTGTGCTCCCCGAGTCACCCCTGAGCAGCACCGAGGGGCTGCCCCAGAGCCACAGGCCCATGCTCAGCCCAGTTACCGTGCCCGGGAGAGCGAGCACGATTCCCAGTGTCCTCAGAGAGTAGTGGAGAGAGGAGCAGGGCACGCACAGGATAGATGGGGCTCTCCTTGGGTAAGTGTCATTGAGACAGATGTCCTGCCAAGGCTTTCCCTGGCAGCTCTAGGCCGGTTGTGGGCAGCTTGGGTTGCCTGGGGTGACTCCTGCTCTGTGATTAGGGGGTTGGATGCAGAAACTCTCCAAACCCAGCTGTTTCACCACCACCCACCAGTGGGACTGTGGCAGGAATTGGTTTGTTGTCTCCTGCTGTTCCAGTGCTCTGCCACCCTCAATGTAAAGAAGTTCTTCCTCATGTTGAGATGGGACTTCTTGTGTTTCAGTTTATGGCCATTGCTCCTTGTCCTGTCACTGGGCACCACTGAAAGGAGTCTGGCACCATCCTCTGACACCTGCCTTGGACATATTTATATGTAGTGATGAGATCCCCTCTCAGTCTTCTCTTCTCTAGACTGAACAGGGCTGAGATGCAAGAGTACCTCACAATACTGTCTGATCAGGGACCAGTCACCTGCAGAGACCCTGTCTGGTGCAAATCCTTTCATGTCTCCATCCAGGACAAGCTCCATCAGAGCTGCCCCGAAGTCCCCACGCAGCAAAGCTCTTGGGTGACTCTCAGTGAGTGTCACTCTCAGGACCACCTCATTCAGGCAGTGCTAAAACACCTGGAGAAAGAGGCCCCAGTGACCAAGCTAACGGGTTCTCAGTGGGAATTGATTTAAATGGATCCATGTTGATATTTTTCAAGGCCAAATATTTACATATGATGTATCTTACAATTATTCCGTAGTCATGACTGTGCTCACCTTCATACAGCCTGACCTAGCCAGCAACAGTCAGCTTGCAACTGCCTGACCCCTTGGAAAATTCAATACTAATTGTTTGATAACATGTTCTGAGTGTGTGAATGAAAGATCATTATGGACTTGATAGAGTAGCAATATTTAAAATTAAAAGCCACTGCAAATCAGTTCTTAAAATCAGTCAGTGCTTGAATGGGGTGTTCCCAATTGCTCTAATTTTATTCGGTCCGATTGGGTTGGGTTTCGGAGTCACACCCAAGATGGTTGACCTCCTTTGTAATAATTCTAGGATTTGTGGCTGTTTTGGGATGAGGCAGAGAGGTGGTCAGCGGAAGGCCCAGGCTGGACACACCAGCAGAGCCGGGATAACTGGGTGCTGTCTGCTCAGGAGGGGCTGTCTGGGCTGGCTGAGGAAGGGCAGAGCTGTGCCTGCCTCTCTCCTCCGCTGCCCTCAGTTTTTGTGGCCCTTGTGAGCCTCGTGGCCTTGGTTGTTTAGCAATGGGTACTGGGTCTGGGACGCCCTGGAGAAACGTCTGCACCACCGTCTGTAGCCAGGCGTGGGAATCCCGCCTGTCCATCTCCTGTGGACGCTGCGTCCCTGCGGGCAGGCGGGGGAGTCGGGGAGCTATTCCCCTCGGGGCTGGGGAGCAACCAGCCCCAGACCAAACACCCGGCAAGACTCACTGGGGACGGATCCTCTCACGGCACTTCCCTGCCGTGCTCCCAAGATATCCCAGTCCTCCCTCGCCTCCTGGCGCCCTGTGTCCGGCACGAAGCTGTGCCAGGGTGGCATCCCACCCACAGCGGGGCAGGGGGGACACGCAGCCCCTGGGCCAGGGACAGAAACATATGGAAGGAGGTTGGTCCTCTTTCCTCAGGACACTGCTGTCAAGCCATAATTTTTTGCATTTACCAGTTTCCATGGCAACACGTTGGCTCTCAGCCTTCCAGTGAGAGGCCCAGAGACGTGTGTGTACTGGAAGGGCTTCCTGCTGGCAAAATAAACCCGAGGAGAAACATTTTAAGAAAAGCTGAGCACCTGCCTCCTCCGGTGTCTGGGGCTCCCTCAGCAGCAAAGGTGTGAGCTCAAAGCATCCCTAGAATCGCTTCCCATCCCAGTTTCTGCTCCCTGCTGCCTTTAAAATGTGCCTGTCCTGTGCTGGGACCAGGCTGCGGGGACTGGGCTCAAGCAGCTGTTGAGCAGGGACAAAAGGAAATGGCCCCAAGCTGTCCCAAGGGAGGTTTAGGTTGGATATTAGGGAAAGTTTCTTCACTGAAAGGGTGGTCAGGCATTGGAACAGGGTGCCCAGGGAAGTGGTGGAATCACTGGAAGTGTTCAAAAAATGTGCGGATGTGGCACTTGGGGACACGGTTTAGTGGTGGCCTTGGCAGTGCTGGGGGAATGGTTGGACTTGATCTCAGAGGTCTTTTCCAACCTAACTGGCCCTGTGATTCTATGGGACAGTTTTGAGATGATCACCCCTCTCTGAGCATTTGCCCTTTGTTAGGCAGTCAGCAGTGCAGGAACACTTCTCCAAGCGGATCCAGATGGGTCCATGCACTCCCTCTCTGGCATTCCCACCCTTCTCCCCTCCACCACCTTTGCTGAGTCTCAGTGCTGAAAACACCTCGAGACAGAGTGTCCACTGGCATTGGATCTGCCTCCCTCTGGTCCTGACTGCATGGAACAAGCATTGAAAGCTGCCCTGTGCAGGCTGAGGGTGAGGGAGCCCTCACGATTTTGATGTCTTTATTATGCATCTGGTGGGGCTGAGTTTAGTGGAGGGACATGGGATATGGGTGTAGCTTATTACTTCCAGCATGTCAGGAGGGGACTCCAGGGAAGGATAAGTATCCTAAACTGTAAAGTTCTGAAAGGAGATCTTTCTCTATGATGATTATTTCAAGAATAATGGGATTTATACATCTGGCTCCACTTAGAGATAACACTGGTCTCCAGATAATCCTCTGCGCTTCCTCTCAGTTCAGAGTAGAGTGGGGATTCCAGAGGGCCAGAAATAGAGCACTGGGGAGGGACCTTCATAGGGAAAGTACACAAGGCAAAAATCTGCTCAGACTAGGCAGGACCTGACCAGGTGCACAGGGTCATTTCTTTAGAAGTGTAATCCAAAGACCAGGACGTGGAGGTGTTGTCCATGGTGTTTCCCTTGGCCCTGTGGGTCCCCAGCAGAGCTGGGCACAGCTGGAATCTGTCTCCAACTCTGTGATCTTTAGCTTGCAGAGGGTTAGGATGGGAGACAAGAACATGGTTGCCCTCTGTGACTCATTCCTGGCTTTCCTCCCCGTGTGTTTCAAGAGCCTTGAGGTCTCTAACTAGAAAGTATGACTGAAGCACTTTTTTCTTGTGATCAGGTTTTCATCTGATCCCTAAAATAGGAGACCTCTTTGAAAATAAGGGATGTGTCTGTTGCAAGGAGGAGAGGAGCACTTCACTGCATGTCAGCTCTTCAGCTTTTCCATCAATCATTTTCCCTGTTGTTTTAAACTTACCGGCAAAACTTCTGATGCCATCAGGCAAAGGAGGTTTTTTTTCTTCAATGGATATTTGCTGGAGGGAGGGGAACAATTCTGATTCCTCCTTTCTGAACTTCATGTTCCATCTGTAATTAGAGACAGGCTGGGGCAAGCCTGGCTTGCACGAAGGGGAAACTTCTCTTTAAGGTGAAAGAGATTATTGGGTGGAATTTTATCTCCTTCTCAATTTAAATAAAACACAGTTGATGGGGAACCCGGAGAAATTATCCAGAAAGAATTGCCTCTGGTAGTGGAAGCACAGCCTGGTGAGTGGCTCTTCCTCTGAGCTGCCAAGGCGATGCCATTTTTGGCTGAGTGTGCCTGAGGTCTCATTGAGCTGCTGGCTCCCACGAGGTTCAGGTTGGGGTTTGACTCTCTGACTATCCTGGCAAACGGTCAAATGCCAGCTGTGGAGGAAGCCAAAGGAGTTTCTGCTTGTGGAGGTGTAGGGAACCTTCCCCTCTTGAAGCCGTGCTCGGGGCTCAGCCTGGGACACGCAGCTCTTCAGCTGGAGCCCAGGAGCCTGGTAGTCCCCGAGCTGTGCCTGTCCTTACAGCCCCTTCCCTTTGTGTGCTCTTCTACCAAGGGACATGGCTGGGGTGATGAAGTAGGCATATCATTAGATTGGAGGGGGTTGGCAGTTCAGTTTGGGACAGGCTGACCATATGACATCCCTTGGGAGTAGTGTCCTACTTTCAGTATCACCAGGAATCCCTATTGTTAGCCTGTAAGTGGAGCCAAGGGATACCCTCCTCTCCTGTTTCTGTACAGTAGTTCCTCAGGCAACGCCAGCTGAGCAGATTCATTGCTGGGGTCTTCCTTGCAGGGCTCCCAGTTGTAGATTATTCCCCACCCACAATGAATGGGGCTGTGGTCTTCCCTGTACAGCTCACTGCACTGGAATGAAGGCAAAAAAAAAAAAATAATGCCAAAGCAGCAGGGGAAAGAGAGTGCCAATAAAGATAAATGATTTCCTAATTAAGCCTGGAGACAAGGAGGGGCAAAGAGGACTGTTGAAGCCTTGTGGGAGCCAGAGTGAACCCAAGCAGGCTATACCACCACTCTGGCAGGGGTCTTCGGGCTGACATTTTTAAACAAAGGAAAAAGCTCATTTGACAATGGATCTTGCAAGAGCAATTCCAGATGCCTTGAAGCGAAGCCTCCTCTCAAGCACCGGTGTTGTTATGATCACCAGGGGAGCTGCTGCCTTGCTAACTCTCACGATGTCATTATGAGCCTCCGATAGCTGGGATTTGGTTTTAGCTGCTGAAGGCACTTTATTGGAGGGGGGTGTGAAGGAGAGCATCTCCTTTGTTTGTCTGCTTGTTGTTTTAGAGGAGATGATGGACATCATCTTGGCCAATGCACCTGGGACCGAACCAGGGAATTTGAGAACTGAAAGGAGAAGCAGTTGGGTCTTGAGCTCAAACAATCCACAAGCTTTGCAAGTTGGGGCTCCTGAGAGAATCAGGGAAGGGCCATTTAATCAAACTTGACTGCATTATAGCTGCTAAGAAGTTACAGTCAGTTGCTGAGTTGCTTCAGCTGATGGGCTGTGCAAACTTAGAGGTGGAAGGAGCTTTATGTGTCTGAAATTTTGTGTGGTTTTTTCAGCCATGTTGGCTGCTTAAAAAAAAAAATCTCATTTTGCAGACCTTTGCCCACTGAGGTTGCAAAATGTCACAGATTAGATGGAAGCCCTCACTGAGGCACGAGCTGAAATCCCATTCATCCCGTTTAAGTTAAAATGTTTTACCTTAGGGGCGAGGGCTGGGGTGAGGGCTGAGGCTGCTGGCAGCTCATCTGGCACAGCACATTGTTTACCTGCAGGCATGAATTTGCCAGGTTCCCCTTACACCTCATGGATCAGACACTGGTGAGGATCTGTGACATGCACCAGCTGCAGAAAAATGGCTTGGGGAGAAAAGAGTGACACCCATCCCAAAGGCTTCAAACCTGGAAAGGAGATCCAAAACTTGAACTAATTCTCTTGCACAATGCTAGGTACCTCCACAATGATGTTTTACAGAGGTTTTGAGGGATAGTTGCCTGCCCATGTGAGGGTGCCATCCATTTTCCATGATCTCTGTTCCCCAAAATGCTCTTGCTTGATATGAGTCTGTGCAGCCTGGCTTGCTCATCTCCATCCCTGGGCTCTGCCCAGGGCTATCCCCCACACAGCTGCTTTTAGTGGGGCACCTCCCACTCCTCCTTGATTCTTTCTAATTAATATGCTTTGCTTTAAAGGCCCTCTCAGGCCTTTCTCCACCACTTCTGGCAATCCCTGAAGTTTTGGTCCCGCCTGATTTGCCCAGCAAATCAGCCTCCATCTAATATGTGATAGACTTCCAAACTAGGAGCTCTGTGCCTTCTCCTCAGCAGCACTGAGCCTCTCTTCCCTCCCTGCCACCAGGGAGGGAAGTTCATGGGTTGGTTGCTGAGATAGTGAGACCTGGGCACCCTGAGGGGGTCTTGTCTCTGTATTTAGGTCATACACTCTTTGGGATAGTGAGGTATCTGTTCCACATTTGGTGGTGGGAAGTCCCTGGCTCTTGGGAAGCTGTTCCTGTATGAGATCACAGGAGGCAGGGAAAGAACCCGCTCTGAGCTGGCCTCAGAGTACTGCTCCAGGACCTACATTTTCTCAAAGAAATTAAAATCCTGGCATTGGAGTTGGAGGAAACAGTCGTGGGATGGATCAATAGCCTTGAATTCCAGGAGAAGAAATACAAAGGACCCTGCACTGACATCAGGTCTGTGCCTCAGCCTGAGCCCAAAACTCAGCTTTTACGCATTTATTGATGTCACACCCTGGTAGGTGCCACAGCCTGGCCTGGCACGGGGAGCAGCACACGGGGTTTGCCTCCCAACAGAGCAGCCACAAAGTCCACTCCAGGCACTGGTGTGGTGCTGTGTCACTGCCTCTGCTGCCCCACACCTCTTCCCATCGCAGGAACACCCCTGGCTGCATCTGAGCCCGGAGGGGGGTTGCACAAGCGACCCTGCTCTTTGGAGTGTACTTATCGATCTTTTCTCCTTTTGTTGACACTGCCCAACCCAGAAGTGACTCCAGCCCTCACTCTGAGACCAGTGTCAGTGTCAGCTCTGCAGAGTGAGGACTGATCGAGTCTTGCTCTTAAAATCAGCCTGTCCCAAGCCTGGGCACAGAGAGACCACAGCACTGCTGAGCAGAGAAGGGGCAAATCTGCTTTTCAGGTTAGAACAGCACTTTAATGTCGGGGAACAGGGGTAGGAGAGAGCAGGCAGAGTGGGTCAGGGGATGGTTGGTCCTGTCCTGGGCACTGCAAGGACATTACCTGTCTCCCACTGTCCCAGCAGGGCAAGCAACAGAGCGGGTCAGGCAATGGTGTGAGGGGAGGAAGGGAGATACAGAAGGGATGATGGCCAAGCTGAAAAGTCCAAACCTTCCTGTCCTTACCCCTCTTATTTGATTGCTTTGCTTGAGGGCATTTCTGTCCCCTTTCTCATTTGTTCTTTCTGTAGCTGATACTGAGCTGGCCAGATCACGCTCTGGAGCACACAGCAGCCAGCACAGGACACTGGTTTTCCTCAAGCACTGCAAACACCACCATCTTGCCCAGCTCTGTCGTGCTCTGCTGAGCACAGCTGGAAGGCAGGGAAGAGATCAGGGTGGCTGTGCAAGGGAGAGGGTGCTCCTGGCTGCTCCTGCCGTGCCAGAGCTTTGCCATGGCCATTGCCACGCTGCCCTTGCATTGCAGTGATCCCTTCTGCCTGATTTCATCCCACTGAGTGCTGGGGAGGATGGATGTGTTCCCCCAGAGCCCCTGCCCCAGCCGGTGGGGCTGCCCAGTGTCTGACAGCTGCTGGACAACCCTCGTGGATTGTGAGCTGGCTACTCTGGATCTCCCTGCCAATCATTAACCTGCTCTCTCAGGGCAAGCGCAGCGCGGTGAGGGTGCCAGGACAGCACGTAGGCACCAATTAAATCTCTGGCAGGATGGAAGCAGAGCACGTTGCGGGGATTGCTGGCACTCCTGCTCTCGGCAGTGCCGGTGTGCTTCCCGCCGCCGGCTCTCCGTGCAAACACAGGGGAGCAGGGTTAATGGGTGACCACAGCAGGGCATCCAGCGTGTCCTTTGCAAGGGTCATGTTTGGGAATTTCCTTTTCCTCGGGTTTCAGGTGTGTTTACCATGTGCAGTGCTCTTCACTGACAATTTTGTGGCCACATATGGGGCAGTCTCCAAACTCTCTTCATCAGCTAATTCCTTGACTTCTTTGTTACTTATGTGTTAGCTACCCTATTTTTAGAAGACTAATAAAATACTCTGACAGTGGTAATCCTTGAGCTATTCTTGTCCAGAACGATGCAGAAGTGGCTGAACTCACTCAGGGAACAAGGCATCCTCAGTGTAGGTGTCTCGGAGGCAGCTTGTGGCAGCTGCTCTCCCGATCCCACGCTCTGACGGGAATGGCTTTGCGAGGAGATGACCTGGGAAGATGGCCCCATTTCCACTTGGCAGTAGGTAAGAGGAGAAAAATGATTCAAGCCTGACCCAAGTGCTGGTGGGAACACGACTGCTTCATGAGAAGTTCCTCCTTGGCTCAGATGCAGGGCCTGTTTCTTCTCCTCTCCCTGCACTGGGGGCCTCAGGGCCCGAGCTCACATTTAGATGTCTAACTCTGAGATGTCTAAATTACAGCCGATGAGGACACCCTTCCCAGCCAGAATTTGCCAGGATCTTTGTGTAGGTCCTGGCCAAGGGCTGATCTCCCTGTTTCCCATTGTAGTCTGGAGATTGGCACTGAAGAGGGTGATTTACTCATCCTTCCAAACTGCCCTCTGGGGGACTCTTTTCTCTTGGCCAGAAAGGTATTTTGGGGGATCTTCTTTTGGCCAGGCTGAAGGTCTCCTTGTGAATCCTATCCCTCAGAGCTTGCAGACAGCATATTCCCCATGGCTCATCCCTCCACTGGCACTACAGGAGATAATTAGTGCGTGGCTAAGTCATATGGGCTGAGGGTCAGGGAAGACAATGAGGCAGATTTTGCCCCGGAGTAAAGAGATGTCAACAGAGTTGCACTGCAGCGAAAAGATGGGATCTGTCAGTGACCCTGGCCCTTTCACTGAGCAAACAGCCCGGGGCAGTGCCTTCCTCCAGAAGAATGGCATCGTCTGGCAGCCAGGCACCCTTGTGAACGCACACACAGGGCTCTCCCAGGGCCTGCTGTCCCCAGGAGACACTGCCCAGGAGCCTCCATCCGTGCATTCAGCACAACACAATTCCTCAGAGGCTACTCCTCGGTGTTTCTGTAAAACCAACCCTCAGGAGAACAGAGTACCTGCCCCTGGGGACTGCAGGGGGGAGAACACAACTTTGAAAAGCCGATTTCCAAAGGAGTTTTGAGTAGCACTTGGAGATGGTGAAATAGAACGGAGACGGGCTGCTCACCTTTGGCACACACAGATCAGGAGAGGACTGGTCCTTTTGACACCCTTCAGCTCAGTTCTTCCAGTGCACAGGCATTATCCATGTTAATTTAAAGGCCCATGCTTAATGCTATGAAGCAACCAGTACCTCTCTGGCTGTTTCAGTGCTTCCTGGAACAGGGAAATTCTCTTTGCAGTTATGCTCCCCATGAAAGCTGATCCATATCTCTACCCTTCATCTTTCCCCCAAGTTTGTCACCTGACATTATCCAGCACAGTGTGGAGACCAAGAGAGGCCACACCACTGGCCAGGGGTGTGAACGGCAAGAAAAAGCTCTTGATTTTTCAAGGGGATCTTACAGTCCAGGATAATTTCAACGAATTGTGATGGCAAATAAAAATAAGCTCTTTTGACAGTACAAGCCTTGCACATTAAAACAAAATAATCCCCTTTGGTTTCACCTTGATGTTGCTACGCTCTAAATGCCAACATCACTCTTTATTCTGCTTGTATTCCTCTCCAGGTAACAAGCCAAATGTCTCTCACCCTGTCCTTGGACCTGCCTCTGTCAAGTGTGGCCCCTTTTGTGTCACTAATAACTCCCTAATTTGTATCTTTGGGACTTAAACCCCTTGATCTGTAAAAGATCACATACGTAGGTGATATTCCGGTGCTGTAGTGGATTTTTCCAGTTGCTCCACCTGGTGAAATGTGCTGTGGATTGAGATTGTGATGCAGCTGATTATCATTAGAACATCTGTTCCCTGGCAGCTGAAGGCAGCGTGTCCATGGGTGCTCTCAGCTCTGTCCTGGCAGAGATCCCCAGTGTGCTGGAGTGCCAGGGTGGTGATTTCTATGCACTCTGGGTTAGAGCCCTTCAGCACGTGCTGCCAGCAATGCAGCCTGTCCAAGGAGTGGTTTGTAAAGCAAATGGTGTGTTCTGGCAGAGGGGGTTGAGGCAGCTGGGACAAAGCAACGGCTGGGCTGGGAGTAGGCTTGGAGGTGCATGCTGCAGCACCAGGAGCCCATCTTGCCCCTTTGATGAGCATTTCCACACCTTCCTTTGTGGAAGGAGTGGGGAACATGGTCCTGAACAAGGCACTGCAGCCCAAAAGAGCCGTCCCCACCATCAGGCACCCATCGTACCTCCAAGCAAGGTGCAGGAACCAACAGCCACAGGAACCAACAACCAACAGGGCAGCAACAGGCACTGGATGCCCTTAAACACTTTGCTGTCTCCTTTGGGTATTGCTTGACTCCTAAGGCAGCACGGCAGTGAGGGCCACAATGCCCAGGGCTGTCACAGGTTGCTGTAAGAGATTTAAGAACATTCTGAGAAGGGCGTTGTGCAGGGAGTCAAGGCAGCTTTGCCCCGCTCGAAATCAGCCCTCTTGTTTAGGCTCCCATGTTGGAACGTGTTGGCCCAAGTAACTGCACAAACGGATTAAGGGAGACCTACAGTCAGAGGGATTCAAGAGGTCTTTGCATACTGTCAACATTCATTTAAAAATTGCTCCACATGTGGCCCCAGCTCATGCAATTGAGCACTTGACCGCATCCTGTAAAACAGGGCAGCGCCTGTTTCCTGGGAGCTCTACCAAGTTGTCTCCAAGTGCTTTTAATTTACTAATATAACTAGTGAGATGTTCCTGCTGTGTCCTTGCGCCGTGCCTCCCAGGAGAACAGCTTGTCAGGGTGTTAAAAAGATGCCAGTGTGCTTCTGTGAAGGGCTTCCTATGGACAATGATTCGCACTGCCCAGAGAAAAGTCCTTCTCGGATGACACGTGTAGCATTGCAAATATGTCCAAGGCTGATGATTATTTTCCACATAATGGAATTATATTTGCCTTCAGCAACGTCGGCCACTGGGACCTCTTTCTAAAGCTGACAGCGCTTCCAAGTCTCTAAAGACCTGAGGTAAAAGCTTGGGGTAGAAAGCAGAGGGAGATGTTCTCACGAGAAGAGCAGACAGGGTGGGTTTTGATAAGATGGCTAAAATGGGAGGAAATGTAGGAAAACAGAGGGTCTCATGTGGGAATCCCACTGCGGTCTCATGAGTGGCACTCAGTGTGTGTTGAAGGCTCCTATAGATCCTTGTTAAACGAAGCAACAAAAGGTTTTGCCTGTTAGTCAGAGACATCCCAGAGAATGAGTCATAGGCAGTGGGAAAGGCGCTGCTCCTTCCCGCAGCGCCGCAGAGCTCTGCCGCAGAGCTGCTCCTCTCCCATGGAGGAGCAGCACAGGCTCTGAGGTGGCACAGGCTCTGAGGTGGCACGGGCAGTTGTCACACACAGCCTCTCCTGCTCTTTCGAGGCACTTCTGGTGGGTAGGAGGAGCGTGTGCAGTTCAGCCCCCCGTGTCCGCAGTCCACAGTGGTGTGTGTATTTGGGGGACACAAGGCACTTGCCCTATTTTTGGGCCCAGATGGAGATGCCAGCTGCCTGTCCAGGGCAAACCCCGGGGGTTGGATGTGCAGGCTGGAGGGGTATGAGTGCCCAGGACCCCGTGGGTGTTTGTGTTGAGTGTGGCACTGCTGGACGCAGCCAGTGGAGCACTGACTGCTCAGCATTCCTGCTGGGGAAGGTGCAGAACAGGCATCTCCTCTCCACATCCCATCTGCCTGGCAGATCTCACCGTCCATCAGCCAAGTGGCTTTTTTCCAGTGTGGAAAGCCTGTCCTGGGGTTCTGGGACTCTTGGGCTCAACCCCTCACGAGACTTTCCTTGTGAATGAGAGCAGGTGTCAGACCAAATCATGCAACATTCACAGAGCAGTGGGTTCAGAGGGAGATGTTCACCTGGGAAATCCTGGGAAGGGACTTGTCCAAATCCTATCCAGGCTTGGGTGCCTATTCAGCTTGTGAGATCGGGCAGCCCATCCTCTCAAGCAGGGGTGACCCTCCGGGCAGCATCCCAGGGCCAGGAATGGTTGTCAGTTCGTGAGGTTGGTCAGCAATCGAGTAAGAAATGTCTGCTGTACTTTTCAACAGAAAGATTTCCAGACTGCAGTTCAACAAGGTGAAGCTTGAAGATGCTGGGGAGTACAGCTGCGAAGCGGAGAACGTTTTAGGGAAAGACACCGCAAAAGGCAGCCTGAATGTGAAAAGTGGTAAGTGAAGAAGCCAGCAAATGTCTCGAGCTGTCTGCCATTCCACGGAAAGGTTCTGCACATGGTCTGTCTTGTATTTTGTTTCATGCTTTCAGGATATCGAGTAAAACAATCTTGGGAGATAAGAAAAATGCAGCTTAGCATAAATGTTTATCTTTGTTATCTGTCACTGGCAATGTGGGTAATTTACATTTTAAATAAACTTACAGTCTATGTATTTTTTTAAAAAGGAGTAAGTAGGAAAGAAAGCTGGTGAGCCTGATGTTTTCATTTTTTAAAGACTTTCTGAGAAGCAAAACTCACCAGAAAACAAGTAATTAGACCATAGCTTTGTGATGAGTGAAGTTGCTTCTGGTTTTCATCCTAGAATGTGTGCTCCATCTCTTAGAGCTCAGCGGATGGAGTCTGAGGTTAGGTGGTTTCATTATTATCTTGGTCATAATAATTATATTGCTTAACACGATGGTTTGGATGCACCCTCCGGCTCAGAAAGTCCCCACAGTGGCTGCCAGAAGCCGGGAGGGCGCAGCTAGGGAGGGGGCGACTCTCTTTCCTCAGCTCTTCCTCCTGCCATTCACAAGGGGCACAGTGGCAGCCTGGCCTCTGGGCTCTAGGCTCTGCAGCCCTTTGCCGGGATCCAGTTTTTTGTGCTCTCACCAGCATCAGTCCAGTGTGAGGGAAGGTGGCTTTCTCCTGCTGCTTTCTGGCAGTATTTTCTCTATTAACCTCGGTGTGTTTGCCATCCTGAATCTTTTGTTCCGTGAAGCTGCAGTATCACACAGCCTCCCCCTCAGTTATTCTGCCTGTACAACCCCAGTGCTTGCAGAGTCTGGAGAAAGGCCATCCATGCTCAGACCTCCCTGCCTTCATATTCCATGCCTGAGAACTCAGCCCTGCTGCTCTGCTGGGTTTATTTCTGATGGTGATAGGAAAGGTGTCCCGAGTAAGCAACTGAGGCAGTGCTCTCCTTTTTTTCCCGACTCACACTCTGGCTGTCCCATGCCACGTGAACTGCTCCTGTTTGTTGGGAGCCGCATGTACAACCCCCCTTCCCTGTGTGCAGCACACACCAGCCACCAGAGCCCTGTCTGCCCCCTCTGCCGCCCCTTCCCCATCACCAACACCCCTCTCACCAGGGGAAGAGTGCCTGCTGTGAGGCTCTGACCTGCACACCAGGTAAAGGCACATCTGGCCACTGCACCATCCAGCTGCCCCTTCCTGCAGGCAGGGAGGGCAGCACATGTCAGGGTTTGGCTCTCTCTCTGCAGGAAGTCACTCTGTGCGGCAAGGACCACTCACAGCAGGGATGGGGTCACACCCGACTTGCCCAGAAATGTGTTAAGACCTGAAAAACCATGAAAGACACGCACAGATCTCACTGCAAGGTGCTGTGGATCTGGTGGATTCCCTGCCTGGATGAATCCATGTTCTCAGCTGCCTTGCCAGCCTGCCCTTGGCTTGCTGCTCAGCTGCACGCACACCTTGCTGCGGTTTGCAGACCACCTGCCAGCACAGCAGCCCCCTGCAAAGGTGGCCAGAGGGACGGTGCTCCCCGGAGGCTTTTGCAGCCCTGTCACCCACTTTGCACTCTTTTTTTCTCTTTCCCCTGGAGCTACCCTTCATCAGTGTGCAGGCATGTGCTGTCCTGGGGTGTTCCTCTTCCCTTACTGCTGGGCCTTCTTGGGGTCTCCAGAGCTTTGCTCACTTCTACAAGCTCCCTTCTTCTGTGATACCTTTCAGTAGGAAACTCCTCAGGGCATCTGAATCCAGACGTGTGTTGTCTCCTGTCCCTTCTTCCCCAGGCTCCTTAGCACTGATCCTGTTGTGGCTTCCATTGCAGAGTGCTCTTTGCTCTATTCCAAACCCACTTTTCAGCTTCAGAAAAGCAGCTTTTCAGCCATGCAGATCTATTGCAAATCACCAAAACCACCACATCTTTAGAGAGAGAGTGGCTGCAGTGCAGAGACCCTTTGGCACTTAGAAAGTGCCCATCAGCCAAACCCTCACCTCATCCCTCCTCTACAATTCCAGTATTTCCACAAAACCGCCAGCTCGGAACTAAATACTTTTGCATTGAAAACCTTTGGGAATGGGTTAATTTCTGAGAAAATGCTTTTGGGCTTAGCCAAAATATACTGTGCTTTGGTGCTATTTGCAGATTTTTATGACTCTTGAGGTAAATTAGATGCTTTCTTAGAAAAATGTCCCATTTCCCAGTTCTCGATTGACCAGTCTCATGTCGATACCACACGGACGTGAGGGCACAGGTGAGATGTGACTGTTTCAGACTCTGTTTTTCCTCAGAAAATTTCTCGACATCTCCTTAACTGCCCCACCCTGCCCCTTGCTGAACACTGCAGGAAAAATCAAAGCTGTACAAAAAATTCTTTCTGCTTTTAGCTTTTCGTGGGGGTCTCGCTCCTGTCTCTGGCAGGTGCTGCAACCCCAGCCCAGGCTCCTGGGGCTTTCTCCTTTGTGCATCCAGAGGGTGGTGAGGGACTTTTCCAGAAGGTGCTGCCAGCAGGCTTGAGCAGAGCTGGTGACTGTGGGTGTTGGATTTCCCAATATTCTGGTTAATAAAGAGGAAATCACTACCTGTGCCTGTCTCCCCCATTGCCTGGGGCCATGGCCTTCATCTGTCTCGTGCTCCTCCACCTCTTGTATGAGCATCAGTTTGTGCTGTAGAACTTCTTGTACCCGTGGGATGGAGGCTTTTCAGAAGATCCCACCTCTTCTTAAACTCCACATTTTCCCCACCATCCTGTCCTGCCATCCCATCTTTGCACTCTCATGGCCATCAGGGCTAGGAAAACCTCCCACATTTTCGCTCCTCACCTGCCAGGTGAACCCTGAGCCATTTCTGCCTCTTTATCATGACACGAGGCCCTTCCCAGCAGGGGACAGCGTGCCCTGTGCCATCCCCTGCAGGGAGACTCCTTGTCCTGCCTCTGTCACCCTGCCCCCTGCCCTAAACCAGCACTAACACCTCGACAGCCCCCAGCCTGCGCCTCCCAGCAGCACCTGCCCCTCTCCTCCTCCCCACAGTAGCTAAGCCCACCCTGCCATGCTCAAAAGGGATATTTTTGTTCACTACTTTCTTACCTTAATTTCCCCAGGGACAACGAAAGCACCACAAGTCTTACCAGCCTCAGAAACTAAAATAGTTGTTATGGAAGAAGAGTGTAAGTACCTCTCCCCCACTCCCCCCATACAGCTGCTTTCTCGTAATTTTTTTGTTATTATGAGACATTTTGCATAAATGCTTTATTGCTTCCTGGAATCTTCTTTAATCATTCCTTCTCTCTGATTTTTCCAAAAGCCACTGATCTTTCCCTAGATCTTTAAAAAAATCTCATTTTTATTGCTGGTGTCTATCTCGGAGAGGGAGAGGTTGATAACTATTGAAATAGCAGCTTGAAGAACATGCTGCTTCAAATTGCAACTGAATTTTAAGCATTTCCAGCTCTTTCAATACACGGAGTTATTGATACTTGCAAGATGTGTTTGTTGTGGCCTTTTTTTTTATTGCTTTGTTTTTGTGTTTGGATTTTTTTGAAGATAGGTGATAAAACAAAACTAGGCTGTAGGAAGTACAAAAAGAAAGACATGAGTCTTCTAAGTACAGGTAATAAGACAATTGCAGAAAATCCATCTGTGCCCTGCCATCCCATTTTTCACTGAGCCTCCAGAAAGCAAGAACAGATTTCCCCAAATGCTTAATTTGATTTAATGTGGCTGAAGTGCTTTTCAGCATTCCCTCCTAGTCAGCTGTCCCAAATGCAGTAGGAAATGGGCACAGAGCAATAAAAATCAAAGCGGGGATACAAGTGTAGATTAGACTCCTGGTGCCTGGACGTTGGCTTGGCTCTTTCTGGTGGAGGGTGTTACCTCTGTGGCAGGGGGTCTCTCCCTAGTGGGAGCCACCAAGACCCCAGTCAAACCCCCTGGGAAGCCAGGACCAGGCTTTTGAGAGCTGCATTTTGAGATCTGTGCTGTGTTTCCATCCCGGCTGCTGCCACCCAGAGCTGAGAGCGCAGCTGGCTGCGCCTCGCTGTTGGCAATTCTGCTTTGCAGACTTTATGGGGATGTTTCCTCCTTGGAAAGCTCAGTCTTTTATGATTTTAAAAGAAATCTGATTGCAGCCACAGCAGGCACTGGCCAGGTATCCGTTAAAAGATTTTCTGATTAGAAAACTGCACTTAAAATGTGCTCTTGTGTAGTGCTTAGCCTTGCACTGCTCTGGAGACACCAAGCTGAGATACAGCATCATTAATGCCACGACCACACCATCCTTCCCCAGGATTTTCCTTTGTTTTCACCAGGAGAGATCCATGCTGCTTATTTGCATCGTATTAGATAAGTGCTATTTTCTTAAAAGCCAAATCTCAGAAAGGAAACAGAAATTTCTCCTATTGGAAAACTTCTTTCCTCTGTGAGTTCATCATCCCTGTCTATCTGTCTTTTTTCTAATGATGGAAAGAGATGGCAAAGTCTCCAGAGTTAAAGCTGTAATTAATTTTTTTCCTTCACATTCCTTTGTTTGGTGATCTTTCTCAATTGTTACCTAAATAACTCAGAGTCTCTCTGATTTTCCTGGTGACTGATGATGTATCAGAGAATTGCACGTGTGTGCAGCATGCGGGGAGGTGATGAAGATGTGAGGTGGGACGATCTGGAGAGCTGACAAGTATCTCATTCTTGTAAAAGTCTTGCATTTCTTTTCAATATCTGTATGCAGAGGCAGCTGTGGGTTGTCCCACCTCTCGTCGTTTCACTGAAATGTTGTAAATCATCTGCTGGATTTTAAACACTGATGCCCCCAGTACCTGCCATGTGCCTGGCATGAGGTACCACTCAGCTTCATCCAGTACTGCAGTAGCCTCATTCCTGGTGAAAAAGTGTTAAATAAGACACATTGTTTTGTGCTTGTCACGGGCTGAGGTTGTGCAGTTGGGTGGTCACAGTGGCTCAGCTCACAGGCAAGAACTTGCAGGGATGTGGTAACTTGGTCATGTGCCCTGATGCAGAGAGAAAGGTCCTTTATGCTCATTTCAACATCCAGAGAACTCAAAATGGTAACGTGATCCTGTCACTGCAGCATGAGGCAGCTAAACAAGGTTCAGGAGTCTGTGGCTACAAACACGTTGGGCAGACAGAACAGGAACCAGTGTTGACATTTAGAAGCATTTTGAAGGAGGCAGAAATGGAAGAAGGGTCAGAGCAATCTGGAGAGCATTCTGAGATGGAAGGTTTATGCAGCACAAGGATAGTAAAACCCTCTTAAAGTTTTGTTTTAAAAAGGTAAGATAATGTTTGAAATCTCTGAGAAGGTCAGGAAACCCCTTGTGCTTGTTTTCTGCTGTTGAGCTCTCTTCTAGTTCATTCCCTTGACTTAAACAGATAAAGTCCTGAGTGTGGGAAGAGAATACAGGCTGGGTGAAGGAAATCTGGTTAGATACTGTCAGGATATGAGAGGATGTGCCAGTGGTGGGCAGATGCTCTAAACCAGCCTGTGGATCATTGCAGCTGCTCACCTGGACTCTGCTCTTGCCCTTTGCTCTCTCTCCAGCTGGCCTGGGTGAGTGCCTTGCCTTTATCAGCCAAGGGTGACAGTGCCCTGGGCTGTGGGTGCCCTGCAGCAGAGAGAGGCTTGGGATCACAGGACAAGGTGAACCAGGGAGAAAGGACAGAAGAGGCAGTGCTGAGTTGTGCTGGGAAGGTGAGGATTGGGGCATGAAGCACCTGAATGAAAGCCGGGCTCTCTGGATTTAGTTTTGGGGTCTTTATTTCAACTGCTGGGGATCACAAGCCCTCCCTGAAGTCCCTCTAGAGATCCCTGTGGGAAGGGTAGGTGAGACAGTCCTTTTTTCTCCAATAAAATTTAACTCTCCACAGACCAGTTTGGGCCCACAGATTTCATAGCTGTCATCTTGGTGATGCCATTGGACTAAGCCTGTAAACTCATTGGTTTAGACTCATTCAGGCTATCCCTCTCCAGTTTAAAACCTTCCCTGATGCTCAGCATGGCTGGGTGTTGGAAACGCTCTCCTCACTTTGTCCCTCCCAGGTGAGAGAGGCCTGATGCACTTGCATGGTTACAACATGTCACCTGTTTGTGACTCACACACCCCACAGTAACATGTGCCCCGTAGTCATGGTTCGACCAATTGCCCCAAACCTGGTCTCAAGTGCAGTCTGGCATGGCCTTTGCCGGGTGACCATGGCAGACCTGCCTGCAGTTGGCTGGTCAGCCCCCGGCCCCTCAGGCACCGCTGGCCCCAGAGCCGCCAGTGCTGCAAACGTGAGCGTGGTGCTCTGGGTTTGGAGCTGAAGGGTGTCCAGCCAGCCCGGAGCACGGGCAGAACAGACACAAGCCCGGCCATGTGGACAGACCAGTTTTCAATACTAGACTAAAAATAAGTCCTGGCGTGGTCTTTGCTCGGATAATTCAAACCCCATTGCTGGAGGTGTGGCTGTAATTGAGCGGAACCAGCGCGCACGCAGGCACAGAAACTGGAGTGGGGCACGGTGGAGATCTCCCTGTCAGTCTGCAGAGAGCTGGGCTGTGCCTGCCTGCTGCCACATCCTGCTCATGGCTCATTTTGCACACTGTGTATTTTTTAAATAGCCACACAACTGCTGCTCGAGATGTGGTGTAAGGACAGGCAGTGACTGCAAAGGCAAAGAGGGGCAGGGCGAAGCGTGGGGTGGGAGCTGATGTGCCCTGGGAGCACTGAGACTGTGCCCAGCCTTCGGAGCAGTGGGCTGTGCACCAGGGGAGCTGCTCTTCTGGCTCCATCGTGTGATCCTGGTGTGTTGCTTCCCTTCTTGGGCTTCAGCTGCCCTGCCCGTGAAGCTTTCACGCTGGCATTGGCTCTGTGAAAGGATTTTTAGGTTGCTGAACAAATCCCCTCATTGAAGTATCATGTTGCTGCTATTACAATTGATAATGGGGATTTGGGGAAAAAAAATGCTGCGCTGCTGTCGTGTGCATTTTCAGACCCCTGTGGGGGAGAAAAGCATAGGAAGGGCTCCTTCATAGAACTGCAAAGATTGTTCTAGAGGAGCAACCAAAAGCTTTACAAGGGCACAGGACTTTGCCCCTGCAATGACTGCCTGTCCTGTGGAAACAGGCAGTCCCTAAAACCTCTAAACTTGCTCCCCAGTGAAAGCCCTGAGCAGTGCAGATGGGAGAGGTGGGGAATGCTACCTGTGTTGTTTTGACTGGCAGCATCTGATGCTCCAGGGTGAGTGTCCCACAGTATGGCATTTGTATCCTGGGATGAACTCCTAGTCTGCAGCTATCGATCCTAATGATCCCCTCAGGAACTGGCAACATGATTCCAGAAGGATCTATTTCAATAAAATGCGGGGGTAAATATTTGATCATTTCTAAATGAATAAACATACAGGAGCTGAATTTTTATGAGTTCCAGAGTCCCCAGTCTGTTGCCAGGCGAGCCCCAGTCTGCACAGGCCCTTCTGATTTTATGTACAGACAACAGCAGGGAGCATCCAGACTCTGCTTGGGTTTATTGTCAGAGGAGGTGTCGTATCAGACACTCAGAAATCTGCCACAGAGAGAATGGTGAGGATCAACAGCCCCTCCATGTATTAATCAGTGTAAATCATGGATTTAGTGTGGCTCATGCCAGGATAACAGCGCTACAATTAAGGAATGTCTTGGCCAGACACCTTCTCATCCATGTTCTTCTGACAAGCCGTTGGATGAACTCTGTTGAGAGGAACCTCAGCAATTCTGTGTTTTATCAGTAAGTACATGAGGCATATACAGAGCAGGCAATCTGTATACACTCCCCAACCAGCTGAGTTCATCTGTCTAACTGAATGTCTAAATATTGAGAGAATAAAGTGTCTGTAGTCTATGAACCCCCAGCCAAAGTTATTTATAAAGAAGAAAAGGAGCGGCGAAACTATCGCTGTCTCCCTGCTCTCCTCGACAGTAGCTGTAGTTCGTGAAAAATTAACTATAATTTATAGTCCAGGCTGCATTAATTAACTCTTTGAGGGGGAGTATTTCACCAGACTTCTGAGAAGAGGCTGGTGAGCTGCCTGCAAAGGTTAAATGACGTGCACGGCAGGAATTGTGTAAGAAGCCCTGCACAATCATTAATGGCCTTTCTGCGTAGATGGGTTGTGTGAAGGGAAGTCCACCTGGCAGAGTCACTGCCCCTGGCTCTCTTCTCCCTTGCCCTGTCAGTGATGTTAGTCCTGAGTAACTGAGGCGTGTGGTGGAAAACAGACTCTGAATGACTGCAGTGCTCTGAATCTCTCGTGTGTTTATGCTGCATTGTCCTCACTGGCTGGGGCAGCAACAATGAAACGTGGCTGCAGATCATTCACAAACACATCATCAAGAGGCAGCCCTGTTGTCCCTGTCCTCACCTCCTTACTCCCCTCTTTTCCCTGTCATCACCTCCTTACTCCCTTCTTTTCTTCACCTCCTTACTCCCCTCTCTTCTTTGTCCTCACCTCCTCCCTCCCTTCTGCTTTGTTCTCAGTCCTGGGACTGAAGAGCAGCTGGAGATGTGACCCGCTGCTGGGTGAGCTGCTCCAGCCCTCCTCTCACCTTGCAGAACCTTTCTGACCAGTTGGCCACTGTGTGTCTCAGGGGCACCTTGCTTATTCCCACTGGTCGAAAAGAAATGTCACCTCTTGTTTTCCTTAGCTTGCCTTGTGCATAATCCTTGTTTTCTGCTTTTAATTTGTTGAAGTACCTGGGGAGGCTGTTGGTACATGACTGGTGTTACTGCACGACCCTCTCATCATGTCCCACTGCCTTCATGAGCCCTGTTTCACCTGCTACCACCCCAAACTGCCCCCTTACTTATTCACTTCTCCATTACCTCAGCAATTTCACAACTTTCCAAGACATTTGGGATAGATGGAGTTGTGTTGGAGGCTGAATGAAGGACTTACTCTGCCACACCAGCCAACAGGGGGTAAAATCTGCCTGGTACTGTGCAGCAGTTAATGTGAAATACTGTGGGAAGTACTTTCTGGATCACCAGGCACAGCTCTGTGGTGTTTGGCACAGAGGTGGAAGTACCTGCATGGCTGTAAATAAACTGCGTGTGAGGTTCACTTTACCCACTTCCAACTGCAGATGACTCAGGATGAGGTATGTAGTTGTTAAAGTATTTCCAGTGGGCCAGGCTGGTGGAGGAATACAGCCAAACACGAAGCAACTTGTGAATGTGGGAATCATCCCACTAGTGGGGTAGAAACCCACTGAAATCTCCCTTGGCCTTATGCTTCAAGGTGCTTGTGAGTGATCTGCAGCCACACGGGCCACGTTTCAACCCAGGCACAGTTAACATTTCCTAAGTGAGACATTTTGATTCCCTCTGTCCTCCCACTAGATCTTGGCAGTTCTCTCCATCCTTGCTCCCAAAATAGTTGCTCTCATGAACGTGAAGTCCCAGCTGCAGCAACATCCCAGAGCAATCAGGCACCTTGGAAGGCTCTACCCTCTGTGTTCCCACATAGGAGTGAGATTTCAGGTTTATAATAGATCAAGATCTGTATTTAGTACATCAAACCTCAAAGTGAACATTAGGAATTTCTGTGAATGGAAAAAATATGCCATAAATATCATGTGTGCAGGATGGTCTCACTATTTCCAAGGGGAAAAACAGAATCAGAGATGATCCAAAATAGAACAAAAAGAGATCATTGCTTTCTAGCTGGGGAAGGAGGTGCTGGCTTTGCCTGTAAGGCCACAGGGTAACACAGAGGAAACAAGTGGGGATGATGCTTATTTTTTTCTAATACAAGACCCAGAAAAGGGCAGGTTAAAAGAATTAAATGGAAATGTGCCTTTGCACGCTGTGTGCATAACCCTGGAGCTCTGGTCTCAAATATTGTGGATGCTACAAGATTAGATTTGTTCAAGCAGCAACAAACAGTTCATGGAAGAGAAATCCAACAGAGGCCACTGAAAGTAACAACACTGTGGCTGGCTTAGGCTGCCTCTGAGCTGCCCATCTTGGATGGCCAGAGGAAAATTGTCATTGCAGGCTTGTGCTGATCTTTCTGAAGCATTGCCCCGTGGCCACTGTCAGGGACAAGGCAGGGCTGTGCTTTGACCAGTAGTGCTCAGCTCATAGTCTAAAATGGCCTCGTTTCCTGATGCTCTCTTCTCAACAGGGAACTGCCTCTCTTTGTGGCCTTTGCTGCATCTCTGTGCTGACAAATGGACCATAGCAGTATGATGCCATGACTCAGTTTTAAAACACTTTGTGCTTCTTTGGGATAAAAGGCAAGGTACTTGCAGGAAACAGGGTTTAAAGGATAATGACATTAGCAAGATACTTCTAAGAGAGGTGGTCAACTGTGTATTTTCCTGACAGGCACAGTTCTACTGACAGCTCTCCCCCTGGAAGTGCCCAACATGCCCAAGCCTCAAAAAGTCAGGCTCTTTTTTATTTGTTTAAAAGGGACAAAACTGTTTCTATGGGATGAAGATCCTGTGTAATCTCTGGCTGATGAGCACTGTAACCCACCCTGGCATCACAACATCACACAGCACTGCATCTTCCCATCCACCTCTCTTGGTGGGCTGGGTATCTTGTTACCTGGGATGTTTCCTCTGGGGAGGTTTCTGGGCTTTGATTTTAGTTCTCCCTCTCTGCTCCTCTCTTGCTGTGGGAAGGCTTGCTCTAGAATAATTTCCTGGAGGATTTTAGATGTGAGGCTTTGCCAGATGGATCGTTTTGCTTGCTACCAAGTGGTCTATTTGATGGTTGCAGGGGTGACAGCTCCCTGCAGCCTGTGCTTATTCTTCATCCATGTGCCTTTCAATTTGCACCAGCGCTTTGGCTGATGAAGTTTCAGTGCTCCCTGATCTGAGGGTACACTTGCAGAGACTCACACTTACCGGAGACCCACAGCTCTCCTCTCCTGAGTAGAAATATGCTACTATCTTGTAAAGGTATAAATTATACAGTCTTGTCTCTATAATGAGTCTGCATTCCCCAGATAAATTACACAGACTCATAATGGCTTTGGCTTTTAGTTACCATTAATCTTAAGTGGAAGGGAGTGCCGAATTTCCTGCACAAGTTTGGGAGTTTTTATATTTTTGCAAGAGCTTCACTGGAGGCTTGGTCAAGCCATCCTCTGCTCTAACACTGCAGTGTGTGCACTCTGCTGACCACATTTGGCTCCCAGCTGGCTGCAGGACGTGCCCTGGGCAGGAGCAGCTCCCTGCTGTCCCAGGGCTGTGAGCGTTTTGGGCCTGTGCTGGAGTGTTTGCCACGTCTCGTTTGCAGAGCGCTTTGGGACAACTTGCTGCGCCCCGGGTGGCTGTGAAAGGACAGACCCAGAGGCGATGGTTATTCGAGGCAGAGCATGGAAATGGCTCTGCCCAGTGCACAGCCCCGGCCTGTCAGGCCATGCGAGGCATTCACTTCCTTATGGGAATGGATGACAATGGATGGGACAACGCATGGGCTCAAACAAACTGAGCAGAGGGCTTGGCTCTGCCCCGAGCTGAGCACAGGTCACAGTGTGGGCTGCTCCAGCGGGCACAGCCCGGTGGGAAACTCCTCCTTCGGAGCGGCGCGGGCCCCACGCGGGCAGGGAGTCCCGAAAGCGCGGGAGCCGGAACAGACTCCTTTGGTTGCTCACTCACCGAGCATCACCCACGCGTGACAGGCTCCACAGGGCGCCGGGAGCCCTCCTGTGCCTGGGAGAGCCCGGATGCTCCCAGCAGGTGCTGGGCCGGAGCCGGACCGTGGGAATGCGGCCCCGGGCTGTGGCGCGTGGGCTGCAGCCGGAGGCAGCCTGGGAGCCCCTGCGGAGGCGGGATGGGCGCGGGGGCTGCCCCAGAGTGGGGTGCAGCCCCAGCTCCCTGCAGGGCAGGCCGTGGCTTGCTCTGCTGCTCCTCCCGTGGTTCTGAGGAGCTCCTGCCTGGGGCTCTGGTTCAAGCTTTCTTCCTCGAACCCCGTGTCAAGGAGTTCAGTCTCAGTGAGAGGTCTGAAGTCACTAACCTCTCCATGAGGCTCACTGATGCTTTGGAAAACAGGATGGAAGAGAGTATCTCCTCAGAAGCCTGGGCTACAGCATAAAATGTGCTAGAAAGTAGGTGGTAGCCACACTGCTGGATGTGTCTGTGATAGGGTCTAAGAAAGGCGGGTAGTCCAGGAAAGGGAACTATTTTTAATGAGTTTAAGTATTCAGTTGCAAAAAAGTTGATGCTTTTGAGTGCCCAGCCCTTCCTTGAGTTATGTGAAAATGGGTCTGCATTCCCTGAGCTGCTCAGTTTTTGTAACCTGTATTAGTTGCTCTAACAATAGGGTTTTCCCTTCCTAAGAAGCCTTTGTTTTACCTTTGAAGACTCTGCTTTGGGCTGTAAGTTTGTCTGAGTCACTCAGAGACAGGAATTACAGCGAAATTCTGCAGACTGCCTTCAGGTTTCCTTGCAGCTTACAAGAGTGTAAAGCTTTTCTCCAGAAAGAAATTCAGATTTGGAAAAGCACCTGTATCCCAGGAAGCTTGAGTCATGCTGGCTGCCTCCCTCCTAGCCTGAACTGGGGCTGACTGACTTCTGCTGCACTTCTGCTGGGTGTGTTGGGGCAGGAGACGGGAGGGAGAGATGGAGCCGTTCTTGCTCGTGCTAGACCTGCTCCTGGCTCTGAAAACTTATTCCCTCACGGAGATGTGGGGCAGTGCAGAGTCCCTTGCAGTACCTCTGGATCTCAGTCCAGTGCCGTGATGTACTCAGGCCTCAGCATCACGTCACTGTGGCTCTGTGACTCTGCGGCTCATCTTCTTCCTAAGCTCCTCCTTGCCTGCTGGTGCAGGGTTCTGAGCAGGAGGGGAGGCCAAGGAGAGTGGGAAAGGGGCACTTTTCCCTACAGCTTGCCAGAAAATGATCTTGTTCTATATGCTGGCTGCTTAGAGGAAGATGTGTCTTCAACTCCTCACTCACTTGGCCCCTTTTGCTGGGAAAGGAAGGGTCAAGTTGCAGCCCTGGGACCTGAAGGTGGGTCTAAAGGCACAGGCTGAGGTTTGTAGCTCCGGGGATTTTGTTTTGGCAAATGAACCAGCTGAAAATCGTCTAAGGAAACAGAATTGCCCAACAAAGGAAATAACAATATCTCCTTTTTGTGTGTGTTTTTGTTTTCCCCTGCAGTAACCACAACTCTCTCCTCCTGGTCCGGGCATGCCAGAAAATGCAACGAAACAGCCAAGTCCTATTGTGTGAATGGAGGGGTGTGCTACTACATCGAGGGGATTAATCAGCTGTCGTGCAAGTAAGTGAGTGGAGTTCTTGTGTCAATATGGAAATTTCTTGGCTGAGGGAGAGGAGACCTCTGTGCAACTGCCAGAGGGGGAGGGAGCTCTGAAAGTCTCCTGGCAATCGCAGTTTGAGCTGGGCAGGTTCAGAAAGGGACACTAAAGGGGCAGGGGTGGGGGCGCAAGGATTCGTATTTTCCTTTTTTGTGTGCGTGTCACTGTTCACTTTTCCTGGCTTTTCTGCCTCTAAGGATATGTTTGTCCTGGCTGTTTCTTTTCCCTTTCTTCCCTTTCTCCTCTGCAGCTTCAGGGAAAGTTGGGTCCCTTTTGCTCTCCCTGAGCTGACACGTCCTGTCCCCCAAGCAGGGGGAATTTCCAGGGCACAGCCACCTCCCTCCCCTGTGACTGGATGGGGTCCCTTGCCGGGACCTGCCCCTTCCCTGTCCTGTACCCCATGGGCCCAGGTTTAGCACCCAGCTGTTCCCCCTCTGTGCAGCTTTGTGGCCACTGTGGGATGTTTATTTTCCCCTTCAAACCTGCAATAAGGAACAGAGACACATACTTATCCTTAAAATGAAATACCTTGAAGAGGTTCAAGTGGGGCTGCACAGCCTGAGGGATGTGGAATGGGATGTGAGACTTTTTCACCCCTGGTTCAGAGTCAGGAAGCCCAATAGCATCTCACACCTCACCCCCCAAGCCTAACAGTGCCTGTGGATGGGCTGTGCAGTCTGACTGCCAGTGCTGGGGGTGCAGGTACCCAGAGCACACCTGTACCTGCCCTGGGCTCCTGCACAGTGAGCAGGAGGTGATGCCCTGGGCGTGCATTCCCTGAGCACATGGAATCATCTGAGCTCACCTGGCGATCCAGGCATCCTGTGCCCAGCGTGGAGAAGCCCAGAGCTGCCAGTTTTCCCCCTTTGGAGCCCAGAGACCTCTCCATGGAGACACACAGCCAAAGGTGTTTACACCTGTGGACGTCAGCCCAGCACCACTGCAGGATGTGATGCTCACCAGACACCTCGGCTCCTCAGCCTTGGAGGACTCACCTGGACAGAGCCCTCACCCCTCGTGGAAGGCTTGTGGGCTGGATCACACCGAGCACAACTCCTCTCTTCACCCAGAACTCTGTGGCGGTAGGAGCCTCTTTCAGTTCTCCCAGACTCACTCCTTAGACACGGAAAGAGCCGGGCAGGACAGAAACCAGAAGCTGTGGCCTCCACATTTCCTCTGTGTGTGGAGTGAGAGCAGCCCTTGTCCACCACAGTGCATTAGTGGAGTTGCCACTGCCACTGGCTTCCTGGTGACACTGTGGGCTCATCTTGCCAGTGTTTTCCCCCACAGGAAACAAGGGGGAAGCTCCACATGATGAAACAAAGTCACAGCCACTATTCTGGTGTCGCTGTAGCCCCAGGAAGCCCCAGCAGCTCCAGGCTTTCCATTCTGGGAAGGGCTGAACCCTTGAAGCCTGGAGGAGGGTATGAATCAACATCTCTGTCTGTAAGCTATGCCAAAAGCACAGATTTCAAGGCTATTCCTTTTGGGAAGAACTTAAATCCAGATCAAGATTCTAATCAGATCAATTTCAAATTACAACAAGAGTTACCTGCAGTATGTAAGAATCACTTTATCCTAATGAAGGATACAGTGGTAGCTGTCAAATGCCTTCAGCAGATAGACTGTTCTAACCAAAGTAATTCCAGCCTCATGAAGGAACAGCTTACCTTCCAACCAGGCTGCTCTGACAGCTGATGGGCAGAGGGAAAGCTCAGTGATGGATTCCATTAAGATTTTATGTGTCACACGGAACAGACCTAATTATTTCGTATCATTTGAAAGCCTGAGTTCCTCACTTGCAGATGGTACAACGATTTCCTGTTCTGATGAGTTCCAAGATACCAGTTGCTAAAAGCAGATGGGAATTGAACAGATGTGTGTGGAAGGGCAGGAAAGTGTTACCCGAAAGGAGGTGCTGTGAAGGGCTGCACTGTCACTGCTCATCTGCCAGGAGAGGTGGTTCTGTGTTCACAGAAACCCCGGGGACTCAAGCGCCTTCCACACAGCACAGTCACTTCTGATCTTACTGCTCCAGGACATATCTGGATGTTCATTCTCCTTGGGTGTTTTTGTCATTAAACCACAGACATAAGATAAGAAAACCTGGCTTTTGAAGCGGTGTCATTTTAAAGTTTCTGGATTCCGGAGGATAATCCTTATTGAGGAATGCAGAAACATTTGTACTGAACAGTGTTTCCCATAAAATGGCACTCCTAATGACATGGGGGATTCTTGGGGAAGATGCTGATGAATAAACAGACTTCACCTTTGCTTGCCAACACAGTGCTGACATGTTCCACAGCTTCCTCATTGCACCCAGACAGAAGATCTGCTGCTGTGGCTTGTGAAAGATGCAGTGATACAGACTCGGAGAATAAAGGAGAGGAGGTGAAAATGCAGGCTTGGACCTGCATTTCTGATCTCTGCAGCAGCAGCCTTGGTCCTCCAGCCTCACTGTGCCTCTGAGCCAGGAGCATGGAAGAGATCAGCAGGTCCCACTCACAACCTCCTGAAATGCCTTGGAGATCAACAAGAGCCACGTGAGCAGCTTCAGCCAGGAACAACGTGTGTTCCTGGGTTTCTCTTCTGATCAGGGTTTCCAGGGTGCTCTTCTGATCAGAGTCAGCAGGACCTCAGGGGGTCTTCTGGCCCCCTGTGCCAGTTTTCAGCCCTCCCTCACTGGGTGATAAGGGGATCCTACCGCCCCAGCATGTGTATGATGTTACCAACGTTTCCAACACCAGCTATCAGGGTTACAGAGTGTTCTGGTTTGCTCCCTGCCACCACCCCCTGATCAGCTTCCTGGAGTGGATTCCATTGTTGAGGCTGTCCAGAAGCACAGGAGATCCTTCCTGTAGATGTTCCCCCCTGTCAGTCTGGACCAAAAGGAGCAGCTGAGTTCTCAAATTATTTCTTCTGCTGATGTGGTTCATGCTCGATTTGTTACAAATATCGCCTAAATTGGCAGCTGGCCTTTTATTATTATTTTATAACAGGCTTCCCAGAATCGTGTTCCTCCTGGTCTTTTAAATCCCGAGGAACAAAGTATTTGCTTGTAATCCCACTTCCTCCCTCCCTTTTCAATACACTTCAGTTAGACCTTGGACAAAGCATTTTCTTCACCGACGAAGAGCCCAGAATGGACTTGGAGCTGTTCCGGAAATTGTGTCTTTCTGGATTTTGTTCTTGCATAATTTTATCCTTAATTTGAAGTAAATTCTACACACGCTGATGTCAAAGGAAACCTGAACATAAAACAATCTGTGCTGGTATCCTGACTCTGCAAACAGACCACCTGGAAGTTAGATGGGAGAAGTGGGATCTGCCTCAGATATTCTGCAAATTTTCGGCATAAACCTGGGAAATGACTGAGCCACACACAGACAGAACTGACTCAACAGCCCTTGTTAATCAAAAAGCCCCAGGCTTTTGACAAGAAGAATTTCTTGACCCTTCTCCAGACCATTTTGCTCAGAGAGGCTTTAGGAGCTGGAGTGGCAGGGCAGTGACATGTCTGAGTAGAGCACATGAGGGATGCACATAAGCAGATCTCAAAGCCTTGAGCTGGGCTGGGTCACACAACAGTGGTCACTGGTTTGTTGTGTCCAGTCAAACAGAGTGTTGGGATGACTGGCAGGCTCTGGTCCTGGATCTGCCTCCATCCTGGAGCCCATTGAGTCCTTGGCACAACTCAGAGCAGTTGGAGGCTGCTCTAACCTTTTATTGCTGGGTGCCCCACAGGGTTGTGCTATCCAAGGAGCAGAAATGCTCTTTTTCCCAGTCAGGTCTTGGCACACGTTAGGTACAGTTGGGGTCTTCTCAGCCAAACAAAGAGAGCAAGTCAGGTCTCATCACTGCACAGTTTTCTCTGCCTGCTAAAATGCCCTTCACGACTCTTGTGTGTGGTCAGTGGAATCAAAGTGATCTGCCCTGGGCCAGGATCTTGGGTGGGATCAGAAGACTTTTTAAAGAGTATTACAGAGCAACACCCCCACATCATGTGGGAGCAGTTGTGCTCGCAGGAGACAGGCTGAAGGATTTATGCTGACAGATAAACAGACTCTCTGGGGTTGGGGTGGCAGCTCTGTGTTATGTGAGCAAGTGAGATCAGAGGCCTGGAGCACCTCAGGCAAAACGTGAAAGTCAAGGAGAGGATAAAAATCAAAACAAAGCAAAAGGAGAAAAGATCAATTCATTTTAAAACTTGTTGATGAATCCAGGTCACCAGTTTTCAAAATCACATTTTCACCTCCTCCAAGAATATCCTTTCATGCAGATTTTTCTAGGAAAGGGAAAGATCATCCTGAAGGGTTGGCCACACTGCCAGCTCCCCTGTGCTTTCCCAGAGCACCATCCAAAGGGGTGAACATCACAGGGATCCTGTACAGCCATGGGCCTCCTGGCAGCACTGTTTGCTCAGCTCCCCTGTGCGTCCGGAGCTGTCCCTCCCTCCCAGCGGCATTTGGTCAGCACGAGCCACTCACTGCACGGCCACAAGGACGTCACTCCACCATGGATGTAAGAGCAGTGCTGTGGGGAGGTGTTGCAACGTCCTTGGAAATGAAGAGCTAGGGGTGAAAATCTCCACATCCTGTTCCAAATCCCCTGAACCAGCCAGGACTCGTTCCGTGGGTTTTGCATGCTGTTTATCTTGGGTGACGAGATCAGGTACCTTTTCAGGTTCAAGTGGCCCATCTGTGCATCGTGTTCGATGCACTGGAACTGTATCAGACCCCTGAGCCCCATCAGAGTGTGGAAGCCAATCCTGCAACAGCAAAGGCTCGCTGGAGGCAACGATGCCGACCCCGCGGTGCTCCCGCAGCCCCGTCGGAGCCGCGCCGTTGTCGTCACCGAGCCCAGCAGTGGATATCCCTGAGGTTTGGGCTCCACTCTTCAGCAAACATGCCTTGGTTAGCTGCTCTGGATAAGGCCTTTGCATTTATTCTGGTTGCTTTCTTTTCTTCCCGTCAGTGATTTTGTGGAGTCCAGCCTTTTGTGGCTCTCCAGAGCCTCATCATCTGGGACTGGTCAGGGGACAATGACAGAACTGTCTTCTTTTTCAGCCCTTCTCACAAAAAAAGCAACATGCCTGAAGTATTTTTTCCATTTGCTTACATCAGTGCATTGTGTCCTTCCGCTACAGCTTCTCCTTATCATGTTATTTTGAAGCACCTGCTCATTCACATTCTTCTGTAACATGGATTGCTTTATGAGAGCTACCAAATTTGGCACATTTTAATTAAGATCCGAGGGATCAAAGGAAATGTGCCAACCCTTGCAAGATTTAGATCAACAGCTGGGCAGAAAAAGTTTTGCTTCCAGCAGGAACATTATGATAATGAATTAATAGTAGCAAATAATAATTAACAATAATTATTGCTCTGCCCTGATGAGGGGCAAAATGTCAAAGTTCCTCAATTTTCATTAATAAGTGCCCAGCAAACATCATAGAAATGAGTCATTCAAACCATTTTGGTTTGTATTTCTTGAGATGCTTTGTTTGACTGATCATCTTACTGCATTTTTGTTACCATGTAAATATCTCACTGCAATTCATCCTGAACCCAAGAGCAGAATTCTGCGGATGTTTTCAAAATGGGGTTTAAGAGAAAAAACCAAAAAGAAGTCTTAAGGTCAAAGCTGAAAGAACTGGACATTTTCCAGCAGCAATAGCAAACAGAACCCGGCCAGAAAAATCCCTGACCAGTTTTATCAATGGCATTTGCAAGTAAGTTTCAGAGGCAGCAATTAGGCACAGAGGGATGGAGTTAAGCAAGGGCAGTTTTGGGGATCTCCACTCAGGCTAGAGAGGGAACAAGGTGCTGTCTGCCAGAGGATGGAGCAGCCTTGTGCTTTCCCAGGACCATCCCGGCAGACACACCCTCGTCCACTTCCCTTGGCCTTTGGGGAGAGACACATTGGGCCTCTGTGAGTGGACTGGGATGTCCAGTGGTGATATTTGCAGTCCACCATCTGTGTAGTCCCTGCAAGAGTTTTCCAACGAAGGAGGGACTCTGTTTTGCTGGGACAGCGAGCCAGAACCCCTTGACTGTGGTCAAATGTGCAGAAAGAAGGATGCTGTGATCAAAGAGCAGCTCACAGCTCTGGACTTCAGTGAGCCTTAACTTTCAGCTATATCCCTCACTGAACAAGAGCTGCCCTTACCACAGGCAGCAGATTTGGATGCACAAGGGATTTCTCCACTGCTCTTCCTGCCCAGACTGGGAGACACGTGCCAAGCACGCTGGAAATTTCTGTCCTTAAAGTTACATCTGGGGCCATAGTAATAAATAAGAAATCATCTTCACCAGCCTAGAAGTTAGAGACAGCTGAAAAACAAAGGAATCAAAAGCACCGCAAGCTCTCAAAGGTCTCCTGGTCACTGCTTCTGCCAGCAGCCTTGCTTATGAGGAGCCAGAACCCAGGTATGCCAGGGTGACACATGTGTCTTGACAGCTTGTACACCAGCCTGGGAGGTGACAGAAGGTGCTCCTGTTCAGGAGAGCTTTTTTCCTGTCACTTCTTCCAGTGCTGATTCACTGGTAACTGAAGATGAAAAGCCTGAGCTGTCCTAGGCACAGGGAAGACAGTTGTCTCCTGCCTTCTGTCTAGAGAGCTCCTCTCCCCACCCACGCTCGGCTGACTGCAGAGACCTGAAGATGGGCTATGTGGTAGTTGTCATGGCATCAAAGCTTCTTTGACACCTTTTTGTTTTGCTTTTTCACTTCTCACCAATTCCTTTCTCTGGGCTTTTATTTCCTTCTGCCAGTTTTCATGTAATTTTCGGTCTTTCCTTAATGGCACGCAGCCTCAGTCACACTGGAGTTCCAGCCTTGGCTGACCTGGTGCAGATGTGCACCTTTTAGCTCCTTTCCAACAAAGCACCCCTTTTTGGGGTGGGTGGGGCATTTGCCTCATCCAGCAGCACCCTTGAGGCCCTTTGGTGTGCTCACAACGTAGAGGAAATCTCAGAGCCCAGACAGATGGGAAGCACATTGCAAGCAAAATTGGATTCCCTTGAAGACTCTGTGAAGAAGTTCCTGACTCTACGAGAGGTGATGAATAAACTTCAAAAAGGATTGGGAAGATACCTTCTCTTTTGGACTCCTTCCCAAACCCCAGTGCAATCTCTGAAGGGTTTCTCCAGTTCTGCCTCCCCAGGACTGTCTTTGTGAGTGTCACCCAGTGCCTCAGGTTTGTGCTCTTTGATTGACAAAGGGGGATCTTCTTTCCTCCTCTTCCCAGCATCAGCTTCCTCTGCTTCATCGCAGGGAAGGTGAACAGGGCTCGTGTCTGACGGTCACACCTTGGGCTGGGCTTTCCTGGGAGCTGGCTGGGCTGAAATGACATGGCTGGTACATCTCCCTGTCCTGTGCCCCAAAACGAACGTCCAGGACTGAGAACAGAGAGTGAATTTTTCAAAGATGCTCACCTGACCAAGGAGGCCAATTTTCGGTTTCAGAAGAGACTTGGACACTGAGAAACTGAAGTGTATGACTGGGGAGCTCAGTGCAGAGCCGTGCCCTAAAGTTCTCCGTGACCGGTCTGGGGTGCACAAATAGCTCAGCACACTCCCACTTGGAGGAGTGAGCACAGGTCCCAAAAACCCAGATGCTGACCCAGATTTGGTCATGGGCAGTGAGGGTGCAGCAGGTTTTTTTGCACAGGTCAGGCCTACCAAAGCTGCAGTGAAATCCAGCAAGAAATCGAGCGCCAAAGCCAGGTCAGTGTCTGTCCATGATGAAGCACAACTATTGAAAACCAAGGTTTTCTGCGTGGAACCTGGACCTGGACTTCGACCTGGACCTGTCCCACTCCTCCCCACCAGATGCACAGGTTGGAGGTAGTTTCCTGACACTGCTGTGCCTGCTCCAGCCTTTGCTGTCCTTTGCCCTGGCCGGGGGCTGAGCCACTGACGTCAGATTTGGCCTCTGATTCATCTGCTTTTTACTGAGGTATCCTTCAGTCCCTCTCTTGTTGACCACTTGCAGATCACTGCAGGACAGTGAGATCTTCTGTGTGGCAGCTGAGAGCAAGGAAGGTCTGACGTGTACGAGGTGCAGAACCTGCAGCCCCACTTTCCCCTGGAAGCTGGAAAACAGATGTAAAAATCCTATAAAGATAAAATCCTCTTAAGCTCAAAGGAAGGAGAGACCAGTTGAGAAGAGAGGGAATGAGTTGTGGGACCGGCAGGTGAGAGCTGGGACTTCAAGAAAACTAGGGATACTTTGCAGGACTATCCAAGGAATCCAGAAGAAAAGATGTGAAGTGAGGGAGAGACAAGTGCCTGGAGGAGAAGTGTTTGGCCATGCCAGGCTGAGCTCCCGTGGCTTCCCAGGCTCCCATGGCTTCCCCTGCAGCTGCAGTGGGTCACAACCCACCCCGGTGGTTCTGCAGCTCCTCCTCTGCCCCGTCCGTGTCCCTGTGCTCCCCAAACCTGGCTCAGCTGGGGAGCTGCTCTGGGGAGCCACTCATGGGCTGGTGCCTGTGCCTGGTGTCCCTCAACTGCAGGGCACCTTCCCTGCCACCTGAGCGTCCTGTGAATGTGTAACTGGTGCCCGGGAGCTGGCACATCCCAGCCCATCAAGGCACGTTGGTCGGGATAGCCTGAGAGAGCCTCGCCTTTGGACAGCACGTGAGACCCTTTGGCTCAGCTTTCTTCTCTGTCCCTTCCTCTCTGTTAACACAGAGACCCTGCACGTGCTTTCTCTCTAACCACCATTTACTCATTTCCCTGGAACACCCCGTGGGTACTTCTGGGGTGAGAAGGGGAAGATGCTTTCCACACCGAACTCTTGCTGTCTCCTGAGCAGCTGCTCACTGCTTTGTGGTGCCTCTTGCCAGCCTACAGAGCAGCTCCACGGAGTCTCTGAAAGCAGCATCCAGCCCATCTCAGTCTTGCTGCCAGCTGGTGCTTCTAGCAGGTGAGAAGGAAGGAGGCAGGCAGAGCAGGACGGAGCAGGAGGGGTTTGGCTGCCTGCTTGAAGACCCAGGCCTAGACCAGAGCTGGAACACTGATGTGGCAGGTGCCTGGTTAAAGAAAAGCAAAGAGTAAATACACGTGTAAAATCTTTATTTTTTCCATTCATCACAATGCACTTTTTATTTCTGACCTTAGCCTCAAGAACTGTGCCAGACATGTTCTGTGATTTCTCCCCTTTTCCCCTCCAGATGTCCAAACGGATTCTTCGGACAGAGATGTTTGGAGAAACTGCCTTTGCGATTGTACATGCCAGATCCTAAGCAAAGTATGTTTGAAGACAAAAAATGCACCACACTACTTAAAACCTCCCGGGCACAGCGGTGGATGTAGAGTGGTCTAGTCAGGGATGGCTCTTGGTGTCAGCTTTGGGTAGGGCTTAGGGCTGCAGGTAAGGGTGAAGGCTGAAAGCAGACGGATAGGAGCCGTGGAAGGGATCAGAAGGGGCCTCAGTTCAGCCTGTTTGGGTGTCATTTTGCTATCTTGTTTCTCTCTTTCTGGTTTTCTCTCTTCCGGTAGGTGTCCGATCGAATTCACAGGAGACCGGTGTCAGCATTTCGCAATGGTCAGCTTCTCCAGTATGTCTCCTTCTATTCTCTCTCTCCTCGTTGTCGTAGCTCTGTGTCATGTCCTTAAAGCAGGTTCTTCTGTTCTCCAAGAGCCCTCTTCCTGTCTTGTGCACTCCCAGCTCTGCTTGGCCCTAAGAGGAGCTGTGACTGTGTCCAAGAGGAGAAGCGGGGCTCTTGTCATGTCCCCGTTCGTTAGAATGGGCTCTGCTTTCATTTCTGATTGCACTGAACGCTGCGTGTGCTCTTTGCAGGCAAAAGCAAAGGAGGCCCAAGGGTACGTGGTGGGTGTGCTGTGTGAGAGGAGCCTGGGCTGTGCGTGGAGCTGTGCCTGCCAGCACTGCTGTCCCGACACGGACTGTGCTGTGCAGGGCAGGATTTGGGCATTTCCCCGTCCCTCTGGGGAGGGGGGTGTGAGTCTCCTCGCACCGATGGAGGAAATCACAGCGAGGGTGTGACTGCAATGAAATCACTTTGTGGTGTGGCCCAGAGATCACGCTGGTGGCTGCCACTGCCTCAGGGCTTCCCAGCCTCACCGCCATGCAGGATACAGCTAAACCTGCCAGCTGGGCACCAGGCTGTGTCCCCCCTGGCCATGGAGATATTCCTGACTCCTACGGGGCTGGACAGGCTTGCATATGGGATTGAGTCTAACCACAGTGACTGATCCTTTAATGCATTCAGCAGGTGTAAATGCCCTAATGCCTTTGCACTTAGTGCTTCCCAGTTGCTAGTTTCCAGTTCCTACAGGTGCCACTTATAGACATAACTAGCTCGTTTTGGTCAAGGTGGATAATTTTGCTGTGTCCCTATTCAAACAGTGTCCCAGCATCAGTGGGATCCTAGTCTGGGTAAGGACTGACCTGAAAGGAGACACAGTGCAGGAGACCCATGACCCTCCCTGGGTCCCTCCCTGTGACCCTCCCTGTGACCCATCCTGCCTCCGTGCTGGCTGCTTGAACCACCACAAACGGTGGGTTTAACAAGAGGCTTTTTGAAAAGAGCCAAAAAAGAGGCTTTCATTAGTGGGAACCAGAGGAGAAATGCCTCTTCACAGGACTCCTTGATTGCCAGAACCCTGCTCCCACTGCTCTGGAAGGAATCCTGCAGTCCTCATCCTGAACTGGCAATTGCAGAAGTCTCATTAGCACGTGCTAATGGCTGGCAAGTGCTGGAATTAGACTCCCTTGCATGGAGCATACAGAGAAGATGCAAATGGACTTTGTGAGGCACTTGGGACAGCTCAATGCTTTTAAGTTGCCTTTTGTTCCAAATTGGCTTCCGAAGTTGAAACCTCCACTGATTTATCCTGCCAGACTCCGGCATCCAAGTAAGCTCTTTCTGAAATGACAGACTGAAACGTTCTGGTTTGACCTTTCACCTGATGCTAAAGGGTTTCCTTCCCTCTGGGAAGCCCTTGGAGTCAGGGCCCTGGCTGCAGCCAGCAGGGGGGTGCTCACCTCACGAAGCTGATTTGTAGCGTGTTTCATGAGGTGATGTCCAACAGGCTTAAACATTATTGTTTAATGCTGCAAAACCAAAACAGGAGTGAAAATGAGTTTTATGTCAGGAAAATGCCTTTTGAGAGCATTAATGGCAAGAGTAAACAGCATGTGGGTTTTTTCCCCAGCCTGCAGAATCCAGTTTTTTATGGGGCTGAGATTTGTTTTAATTTTATTCACGTTAGAGGAGCAATGCCAGCTTTAAACCTGACACATATACATTTCCTTACCTCAAGTCTGCTTTAACCACAGCATAGTAATGTAAAAACAGCTTAACAACCCAGGCTACCTGTCTGAACTTGGATAAAATTCATATAAGAAGATGATTCATATGTGTTTATAGCTGTTTTCACTTTCAGGTCACAGTTGGGTAATATAGGTAGCAGCAGGACCAGAGAAAAGCTTGCCCTGAACGTGCTGTTTGTCTGACCAGGAAAAGCATTTCACTCGAGTGTGGACCCTGCAAACGCTTACCTTCTACTTTAATCAATAATTAGGGCACAGTAGAAGTTGCTGATGTTCTATAATTCACTCAATGCTTCATCCCATATGGGTTCTGACAGGTCAAAAGCTGAAACAGATTAAATGAGGTTCAGGCATTTCCACTGGAAATAAAATAGCTCTGTCCTGATTCATGTTTTGAGAACATTGCCAGCATTTGACAGATACTTAAATAGTAAATAAGGACACCTATATTGGTGGTGTTTTAAATGTATTTGGGGTATTTCAGGTTTTCAGCCCCAGATTTGATCCTTCTGATTCTTTAATATGAATATTAAATATGACAATGACTTTTAGTAGGTATATCCCAGGGCTGAGTGAGAGTCTCTGCACAGTGAGCTAAATTGAAGATGCTGTTCTGAAAAGAGACTTTGCTGAATTTGGGCCACAGATGGAGGAGGTGCAGCCTCCCAGCATCGTGCCAGATGTTGTGTATCCTCCTTCTGGGAGCAACCTCCTACCTTTCTGGTTTAAACCTTTTTCAGATTTTGCTCAGGAAAAACTCCCCACGTTCTCCAGGAGTTCAGGCTGTCTTTGTCTCTTTGACAGGTAGCTCTGGAGGTTTGTTTTTCTCTGATTGCCCCAAACACCTGCTAGACCACAGCAGTCATTAAGATGAAAATCAGGTGTATTTAGATAGGTTTTCTTACATGTGATGTTTCTTTATGTTGCTGTTCCAACCTTATGAGCAGGTGCCTATTCCCAGCCCTTCTGGATATATACCCCACTGCTTGAAAATGAAAAGCAAATGTTAAAGATGGAGGTTTTTTCCATGTTATGCTCACACTGTTGCTATTTTCTAACAGATTGGTGCAGAGGAACTCACTAGGAATTGTATTATTGTATTGTAGCTGGGAGAACCCCCAGTCTGTCCCAACTCCATCCACACATAAGGCTGATGGATCAAGGTTAGGAGATCATATTGTTTAGGTTTTAACTAACCTGTGAGTAGAAAACCTTACAGAGGGACATTGAAGAAACCTTTAGGGCAGTTAAAATTTAAACTGAAGAGAATTAATGCCAGAGAGCAGAGGGGACAGCGACTTTCTGCAATTGCTGCATGAAACAGAGGAATGCCCTGGCAGATGAGAACAGAGAGAGTTATTTCCATGGGTGATGAGTCATGAAATCCTCTTACTAAAATGTTTTTCACATCGAGGTCTTCATGACTCTCTGTCTCCATAGACAAACTCGTGGGAGGAGCTGTCAGGTGGCTCCTGTGGTTCAGGTCCCTGCAGAGCCCCAGATCACGCGCGTCTCTGTTTGGCTGTCCCTGCTTTAGCGAGAACAGAACACATCAAACTCTTGTTCCAGAATGCCAGAATGAATCCGTAGCAATAATATCCATGGACCATTTAGCCTCTGCAGGCAGGTTTTCATCTCTGCTGGCACAGCTGGGTGAAGAGTGCAGCAATATCCAAGAGTCAGGAGGTCTTTCTGAGAGCTTCTGGTGAGTGCTGGAGGCTCACCCAGTGGGCAGCTGCCTCCTGGGTCCAGCTCCACAGGCACAGCCATGGCTTGCAGCTCTTCCAGAAGACAGAAGCATGTCCAAAATCATCCTTCCTTCTAAGAAATTCTTTTTTTAAGGCTGTGCTGGCACCTATGTTTCACAGCTGTCTGTTCTACATCCGGTCAAGATCTAGCTCTGCCTTCTCTCTTCTACAAGCAACTTTCAGGTCTTTGTCAAATCCTTCTGGAAGTTTACAAATAAATTGCCAGGCTTTGGGCTGGCTGGCTGTAAAGGTTTTGTAAAACATGTTGGCAGCTATCTCCCTCCTGGTGCAGCTGAGATTCTGAAAGTTAAACATGGTCAGCGGGAACATTTATATGTTTCCTAAGTCTGCACATTTGGATTCTTTCCACTTGTGATTTATGGAACAAGTTAGAAATTTGGGATAAAGTTTTATATTTATGCTTCCCTCTTGCCTGTGGAAACTTCTCCATCTTAACTTTTGGTGTTTATTCATCTCCCCAAATAATTGTCACCAATCTGGAGGACAAATGTGCTACCATTCATCTTGGTTGGTGAAACACTTTCATTTCTGCTTTATGACCCAATTAAAATTGCAGTCTGTAGCCTGCCTGTAAATGCCCTAGAAGAGAGCTGACATTCATATACGGTGTTATCTAGCATATTCTCCTTTTTTACCCCATATTTAATCCTTGGTTTCTTTACAAATTGAATTTTAATTCGTAGTTGGAGTCTTCCTACTGATCTGCTTGGAAACACAGAGCAGGATTTTCAGGCATCCATGGGGAGAGCAGCTCTCTCTTCATCCTGTTCCCACATCAGCACAAGAACTGGCCCCAGTGCTGCTGGCTAAGCCTTGGTGGAGCAGGGCAGGTTTATTGGGTGAGAGGCTTCTTGTTTTTCTGGTGGATGCTCCCTTTCCCCCAGCACTCACCAGGCCGTGGCCAGGGGGGTGTTGGTCACCACCCTGACATGTGGGAGTGACCCTTCTGATGGGTGGTGTTTGGAACCTGGCTCCTCACACTGAGGTGAAGTGTCCTTGTGAGCAGAGGGATAAATGTACCACTTTGAGCTCTTCTGAGAAGGTCTAGATCTGCATTTTACCTTCTCTGTTCACTTCACTTATTCAGCAGTGCTTTCCTACCTGCTCTGCTTGCAATATAAAAATGATAAGCGAAAGAATACTTCTTTATTTTACCTAAATTTCTGCTTCCTCCTCTACCTCTTACTCATCTGACCCCCAAACCAATATTTAAGCAGCATTTTAAATTCCACAAACATTCTGCAGCTTCCTTTCAGTGACAGGATAACTGCTGAGCACTGAATTACAGGGTCATGGCTACGCTTTGGTGTGCTGGGCAATTCCAGGGTGTTTGTGTTTTAGCATAGCAGGGTTATTCCTCTCCCCTGGACACAGTACAGGTTACAGGGGATCAGTACAGGTTACCCTTTGGGATCTCCTGAAGTTCATTGCATTCTCATCCACAGCAGATATTGAATATTCTCTTGTTATGTATCTGGACTCTTGAGGCCGACCAAATTATTTTTATTGCTACAGTACTGGAGAAGGCAAATGGCTGTGGAGTTTATGGAACATTTACAGACTTTCTGTTCTTGGAGATCCCACATGTCACCCAGCTCTTACCACAGGCACAGTGTCCTCTGTCCCCATCGTGACCCCCTGCCTTGCATTGCTCCCGGTGAGCCCCGGGAAAAGCACGGATCAGAGTCCTGCAAGTGCTACTCTTGTCAGTACAATCGATTATCAACAAAATTATTACCAATTTATTATCTTGGTAGTCCTCAGATGTCAATTCTCCACTTTGTTTCTTGCCTTGGAGCATGCTCTGTGTCCCAGGGAGCGTATTTTGGGAGAATAATGTGCAGTAACCAAACTTCTTATCGATGTTCTTGGGCAGTCTGAAGTCCAAGTGAGCACAAGCCCAGTTTTCACAGCTGTTTCCTAAGGTTTTTATCCTTCTTAATCATCCTATAAATCTACAGTTCAGTGAGAGTAATCTTGCTTGAGGTGTTACTCCTACAAGAATATTTTACATTAACTGTTTTTGTCTGTTCATCTTCTAAAATAACTACAATACATCATAGTCACAAAGCCACTGCAGATGAAGTAAACGTAGGACTTTGTCTTTTGTCTGCTGCTGAGAAACAGCATTTTCAGAAAGCTTCAGGAGGCACATTTGGAATGAGATTTTTTAAAAAAAAACCATGTCCCCAGCTTGTCTTGTGGGAGCTGGAGAGTGCTGCAGCACTCCTGGCACCTCTCCGCTTGTCTCTACTGCTGGGATTCACCCATTGCACTTTGGCTATCCCAAAGGCTCCCTCTGGCAGGAGCCTGGGGTGCAAAACCCCATTGCAGCCACTTCCCTCAGCATGGGATGAATCCCTGTGTGGAGGAGCAGGGGGACCTACTGGACCTCCTGCTTCCCGGGAGAAGCAAACATCCTCCTGCCAGACTGGTGGGCTGACTGGGAAGGTGAGTGGACCACGAGTTGAGAGAACTGTTCCAGGACCAACAGCTTAAGTTTACAGATGAAATTTGAGGTATCTCTACATGCATGTGTCAGTGTCAGGGGAAACAAGTGTGTGCAACGAGAGGAAGACTTAGGAATAGCTCAGGGCTGGATGTGATAACCAAGTGGTTTGGATGAAGATATTCTGTCCAGTTCTGTGCTGCCCACCACATTACGTGCAAGTCACTGCAACTTGTGCCAAAGGACTGGGAAACGCACTGAAGAGTTTGCCCTTCCTTTTACAGAAATGTGAGATTTGAAGCAGAAAGCAGCCAGGTTTTGTGGCCTTTAAATTATACAAATTTTTTTTAAAAAATCACCCACCCCCCGCCAAAAAAAAAAGCCCCAAAGATCAGCGCTGGTTTGAAGAGAAGAACCTGCTTTAGAACACGTGTTTACATGTTCCGTAATGATTAGTGCTAATTCCCCCCCCGCCTAAATTTTGAACAGCACTGCAAAAGAAAGCCCACATTTCTGTGCAGCAAAAAGCAGTTCCTATGGAAAATATAGTAAATAAATCTGGACATCTCCAAGCTGCAAATAATCTTGTGTGCATGGTGATTGGGAGCAGCAGAGCTCACTTTTGTGTACGGTGGTAAGTATGGAGAACTTTCATGTTTATGTAAGAAAAACTGTTTTTAGGTGAGGTCTGTACCAGGAAAATTACTAAAATTCAGGATACCTGCTTTGCACTGTTGATTCATTGGATAAACTCCTGTCCTTAGCACAATCTCTGCAAGAAGAACTGCAACCTGACTTGTGCTGAATGTGAAACTAAAGGCACACGCTCCAATTCGGGCTTTTTGCAGCATGCTAAAACAATGCAGAACCGCGGCAGGAGTGCAATTTGGAAGAGCACAGGCTTGAGGGAAGCTCTCAGTGCAATTTGCGCTCGCACTTGTAGATCCGTTGCCTTGCCCGGGCACCGCATCCCTCGCAGCGTCCGTGGGTCGCGGCAGGTCCGGGCTGCCCAGGGCAGGGCCGGGGGATGGAGGGGCTGTGCTGCCAGGGCTGCTGTGCCCCCCGGGCCGGGTGTGAGGGTGTGGGCAGCAGGATGGCGCTGGCGAGCCCCGGGCAGGTGCCCGCACAGCCGTGTGCCCAGCGCTCCTCTCCGGAGCACAGCCCCGGGCACCTCAGGGCGTGGGAGAGCGGCCAGGGCAGATTTGCCCTGTGGAAAGGGAATGAATGGTTTTTACCAGGCTCATGCAGTCTCTATGTGTTTTGACCTGTCAGGAGTTGTTTCAGAACAAGTGTACCTTTCCTATTTTTTTTTTCTCCCCCCTTTTTTTTTCCCCTGCCTAAACTGTGAATTCCATATCAGGTACTAACAAACATGGCTCATCTCAAAAGAATTCATAATTAACTGAAAGAATTCATAATTAAGTTCCACTGCAATTTGTTTGGGTCTTTCTTTGCATAACGTGTGAGCTGTGGTGGGGGTTTGAAATGCTCTGAAGCGTACAGTGTCTCTGTGTGAGTGCTGCTGAGCCTACCGAAAGCTAACCTGCTGTAACTGCACGGTGTGTGTGTTTGTATTTTAGAGTTCTCTGACAGACCTGTTTTTCTTTTTCTCTTTCTCTTCCTTGTCTTCTTTCTGCATTGGCAGAGCATCTTGGATTTGAATTAAAGGGTATGGAACAACCATTCATTTATTAATCAGAAGCCATTAAGAGCTTCCCACATTATATTTATGGCTTTAATGGGATGATTAAAAAATCAGCTGTTCTGTTCTCTTCCCTGGCACCAAGATATCTGTTTGGATTGAAAAAAAAAAGAAAAAAAAAAACAACAACCAAAACCAAAACAAAGCAAATCACAAATTCTAAATGTAAACCTACAAAAAAGCACGTGTATTTTTAGCAGCACTTTTTTCTTTGTTCCAAGCAGCAGCGTGGTGTGTGTGGCATGACTGGGATGTTACAATTGCCATACGTCTCCATTCCACATGCTTTTGTGTATTTAACTGAAAAGCTGGAGTTTGTGTCCATCCAAAAGGCTGCCAGCAGGCACAGCTTGAGAACGGGCAGGCATTCCAGGAACGGGAAGATAAGGTTTAGAAAGATCAGGGCTCTTACAGAAATTGCCACCCCAGACACCCTCACCTCCGCTGGATCCTATGAAGGGTCAGGACGAGCTTTGCTGTTCCTCCTCTCGAAGTCTAGCAGCTCATTTTGGTTCTTGACCAGGATGAAATTGTTCCAAGAAAGATGGCATGAGACAAGTTAGTCTGGAAAACTATCCCAGGGAAGTCAGTAGTTCCCCACGAGAGTGGAGGGTGTAATGCTGAGCACCATGGTGGCAAGCTTGGAAAAACACTGCAGAAAGTTAAATGCTTTTAGAAATATCCCCTTTGGGCATTTACCTGCTCCTGCCCAGTTGCTCGTAATCATATTATTTTGTTTCCATTCTCCTCAGTCTGGTTTTTAGATATATATCAAGTTATCCCTTGAATAAGCAGCTGGGAAATCAGATCCTTGAGGCCAGGTTTGCCTGGAGTGTACAAGCCAAGAGCAGGGAGGGCTAGTCAGATGGGAGCAGAGACATTGGACAGCCTGGTCTAGTGGAAGGTGTCCCTCCCCATGTCAGGGGGGTTGGAATGAGATGAGCTTTAAGGTCCCTTCCAACCCAAACCATTCTAGGGTTCTACGGTGATTCTATGATTTATCAGTTAACTTAAAAACATTGGCCCAGCAGTGTCAGCCAGAGCAGATCTTCACATGAAGATGCTTCAATTCCCTTTGCTAGAGGTATGGGGACACCAGTGTTTCACTTGTGGATCCTAAATTGCCCTCTGGAGGTCCCTGAGGTGGAGGCACATGCACTAGCTGAAGCTGGAGAAGCCTGTCTCCTCCAGGTTTAGCATGCCTGACCCCCCAGGACAGGTGTGCACCCCCCCGTAGTCCTTCCCTGACACGGAAAATGTGTGAATTTTGTAGCCAGGGCGTTTCAGAGAAAGCGGTGCTGCTAATGCCAATACACTTAAACAAACTTTAAAATTGAAGATTTTTGACATCCCTTTTTTGTTGACCTTTTGTCCTTTTCCTCATCCATTCTCAATGTCATCACAGAAGCGCACACATCCTGTTCCCAGTCTGCAGTCGTCTCTCCTCTGTCATTCGTCTGTCCCTGTCATGCGTTGCTGTGACACCATGGCTGGACTGTGACTGTCGGCATTTGTGTGGCACCACACGGTTTGTTCATGGTGTTTGCTGCTGTAAAGTGACGATGCTGCTGATGAAGACGTGGTGGTGTTTGTAGAGCGTAGAGACACAAGCGGACGAGTCCTGCTCTGGGATCTTTCCTGCTCAAATACAAAGTTGTAGCGTGCACTCCCTTATCTCCTTTCTGTTGTTGTTGAGGTGGTTTTGTGCAACGTGAAGATCCTGTTACGGAGCATCAGCTTTAATGAGATGTTGGGAGCCAAGCTAAATTGCTATCAGCAGATCATTCAAGTTTTAGTTTGCAGCAGTGATGCACAGCCTCACACTTCACTGCTTCACGTAGCACAGCTGTCAGCTCGAGACAGAGAGGTGAAATCTGCATTTCTGATGAACTGAAACATTCCCGGTGCGATTCAGGTGAAGGTTCAGGACAGTGAGAGACGCCAGAGTCAGGGTCCCATACTAATGTGGTCACCAGAACAAGGCTGGGATTTGAGCCTTGGCCTGAGAATTCTGTTCTGTAATACGTAAAAAAACCAAACTAAAACAAAAAAAGCACCATAGGTTTAATGTCTTTGCTCTTTCTTCATCCTCCATGATTTATGCTTAGGGAAAAATGTCGTTGTAGCAAAAAATATTGCTGGTGAAGAATATTTGGAAAAATTGGCTTGATGGATGAGTCCATGGTGAAAACTGACCTCCCTCCTAGCCTTTTTTTGTTGTTGTTAAAGTAGTTTTTCCTGGGTAGCAGCCAAATCCTTGCCCAGTGCCATCCATAACCAGAATGTGATCCCAGCTGGCGTTCCTAATTTGTATAAAATCTCTGAAACTCCTGTCTGAAGGAGAGAGCTGTACAGCTGGAATCCGGGTCCCAGAGGTGTGCAAGAGCAAGAAGACATGTCTGCCATGGTTGCTGATGCCTGGAACAGGGCACCCATACAAAGAAAACACGTCATTGAAGGAGGAGTTTCACCCCAGAGTGGGTTCTTTCCCCATTCCAGATCCACCTGGTTCCTTGTAGGGAAAAACACCCCCAAGCAAGCTCCGTTGATTATATTTTGCATCTTCGTGCCAGGGTTGTCATTTTCAGCCCTTTTTTACCAAACTTTTCTCCATTCCCTTGTTGAGAGTTAGAAACAGGCAAACTTTTTTCCTAGCACTTTTTCTTTTCTTCCAAAAATGCTTTTTTTGTCCCAAAATGGCAAGATGAAATTGTTCTAAATATCCAGTTGTCTGGGTTGTTTCATTGCTTTCCCCTTACATTTTTTTGCTAAAGTCTATTCCCACAGGTTTCTGAGACCAGACCTTGTTTCTCTCCTGGTTTTGCATCTGAGTGTTTGGTAGCACTGGGGGTATCCCATAGTCTCGTTCAAGGGATTTTGGGTGCTGTGGAGAAGCACACCGAGCACTGCAACCATGGCATGACTTTTATTGCCTAACCCAAGTGAAAAAAAAAAGTATTTCAATGAATATTAAAGAAGGCCCAAACCCCAATAACTTCACCAGTAACACACAGCGTGAGGGCGCGAGGACATCGTTCACAGCTGCTGAACTGAAGTGCTCATGGCAGCTGTGCACTGCATCCTTCTCTCAGTCATCCAGCTGGAGAACCAAATTGCCTCTGCTGATCTCGGTAGAGGTTGCTGGATGTCGCCAAGGAGAGCATCTACTCTGGTGTAGCCATGCAGGAAGAGGCGTCCTTGCCATGCTGTTGCTGCCTAGGTGCAGTGCAGTTACGCTCCAAGCGAGATCCAAGCTTTTCCTGGGAGCTGTGGTTGATGGGAATGAATCACCTCACTTCCGGCATGATCTGGGTTTTGATGCAAGTGACTGGCTCTTCTGGTTTGAAAGGTGGCCCGTGCCACGTGGTGGTTTCTAAGAGAGGCAGCAGGGAGCTGCTGGCATTTCGTGTGTGCCTCTGAGTCACCTGGTGCGGTGGAACGAGTCGCTTCCTAGGGTTTCATTAAAGATCCATCACCGGTTCCTGTATTTTAATTACTCCACTCCCTTTTCTTTGCCTGACGCGCTGTCACTTCTCCATCCTCATGCTGCTTTTTGACTGTTCCAGGATGTCCCTTTCAGCACCTACGTGCTCTGGGGCCTATTGCTCGGTGGTCCTCTCACACCACCCCGCTCCAGGGCATGCAGCCGCTGCAAGGACAGCATCCTGAGCCCAGCAGAGCAGAGCCTGTGATCAGGGATCACGGGGCATGTGTGCTCCTGGTGAGTGGGGCACGCTCCAGGGCTTCCTTGGCAGCTGACTAAGGCACCGGAAAGGGGGGGATCTGCTGGAAGGGAGAGGAGAGTTGTGGGGCTTTTTGAGATTAGTCACTGCGGGAATAGAAGGGAAGTTGAGAAATGTGAGAGCAGGGGTAGTAAGCTACCGAGTGAGGGAGGGCAGAGATGCAGGGAGACAAAAGGAGTAAAGGTCTTTTGAGGGGTGAGTAAGGTTGGGCCAGCTGGACTCAGGTTTGGGGCAGCTGTTAGGCGGGCAGTGGATTGGTAGGAGCTCTGCCTGAGCCCTGTCCTGTCTCACCCCCATTCAGTGCTGGTTCCTGTGCAGCCAGACACAGCCCTGGTGCTGGAGCCCACTGGTAACTGGATTCTTTCTCTCCATTTGCAGAAGCGGAGGAGCTCTACCAGAAGAGAGTTTTGACCATCACGGGAATCTGTGTGGCCTTGCTCGTGGTGGGCATCGTCTGTGTGGTAGCTTACTGTAAAACCAAGTGAGTACGGAGGCTAACAGACAACTAGCCAGAGGTCAGTGAGTGGCAGTGTTCACACTTCACACTTCACCCAGATGCCATTTTTAGGAGACATTGTGCTGTGGTATTCCCAGGAAGGTCTCACACAGGAAGTCAGTGACTGCCTACCACGCTATGCCTGAATAGGATGTTTTCCTGGCACCATTTGCTTATCCCCCGGGACAGCATCATTTTGGTGATGCTGTGTTACTGGGAAAAGCTGGCCCCCAAGCAGGTGGCTAACCTTCTGACAGCAGAAGCACACTGGGCTGTTGTGCAGGAGCTGTGGGCTCAGCTGTGCACATTGCAGGGACTTTTGAAGCAATCTTGATGGAACAGGAGACTTGGGAACCTCTTTTATGGTCAGCCTTCCCTGCCTGGACAGCACTTTTCTCCCTACTCAGCCTTCACCTCATCTCAGTTCAGGGTTTCCCTGGGACTCCGTTGGTCTTGTGGAGTGGATGTCCCACCCCGGACATGGGCAGGCTTTGCCACTTTGTCCTTAATGCAGGACAGGACCAGGGCCTTCTCACCAAGGCTAAGTCAGGACTCGCTTCCCCTTTTCCTTCTCCCCACTTCTCTCCTCTGCTGCCAGCACCATGGTTCCCCTGGCTCTGTTGCACCGTGCTGGGCCTTGCCTTGAAAAGTGGACCCTGGACCCAGCTTCCCAAATTCTCCATGACAACAAAAGTTCACCTTTTTTTCGGAAAAGCGGTAGGAGGTGTGAAGTGTTGAATGCCTTGTTTCTTGTTGTTTGCAACTTTCCACAAACACCATTGGAACATTCACATGTCCAAGACTTGCCTTCTCTATCATCTCTGGGGGCAGAGAGCCCCGTGACAGAAGTGTTCCTAATAGATGTTTTCTGTTTTAAAGGAAACAAAGGAAACAAATGCACAACCATTTGCGGCAGAACATGTGTCCTGCTCATCAAAATCGGAGCCTTGCGAACGGGCCAAGCCATCCACGTCTGGATCCCGAGGAAATCCAAATGGCTGATGTAAGACCCGTTGTCTCCATCTCCCTGCATGTTCCTGAGGGCCTGTTTTCCACCAGGGGTTTGACGTGGATGTGTATCCATGTGCGTGTGCGTGAGGAGCAAAACACAAACAAACCTGAGCAGAAAGATGAGATTCTGCACAGAAACGTTTCCAAAACCAACATCTGGAGGGAAATGTGATTTTACTTCGAAGTACAGGATAAGATTTGGGCACTTGGGATAGGCTTGTTTTGATGAATCAAGTGTGACCCTGATTCCCACTAAGAGAGATGTTCCTGATATTTCCTGTTTATTATGCTGTCCTGTCAAGTCCCACTTTGCGGGATGACAAATGGGATCAGCGCGGCAGTGACCGGAGCCACCGTGGTGACCATGTCGTGCTGAAGCACATCATGGGGATATGGTCAGCTGTCCATCAGCCCACCTGCCCGTGCCAGGGGTTGTGTCCTGGGCAAGGTGGGAAGTCCTGGTGAGGTGCCAGTGTCCCACCAACAAGAATGATCCAAGTCTTTAGGACAGGATCCAGAGGACAGTTCAGCCACTCTTGTGACTTCAGTCGCATGAGATTCCCAGCAAATTCCATGAACTCAATAGGACCATCAATGGGCTTAAGTGCCTTGCTGGACCAAGGCCTCGAAAGGGGTCAGAAAAAGGGTAGGGGGAGGTAGACACAAACAAGAAGAAGTACTGTTGGAAATGAGTCCAATGAATCAGCTTCAAGCTCTGTTAGGTCACCCTTTGGATGTTAAAATTTAGCAAAGTTGAATCCCAACCACGAAGGAAGGGGGACAAGGAATTTCTAAGAACCACAGCCCCCTGGGCTCAAAGTACTGACTCTCCCAGGGAGCTTAGTGTCCCTGTGAGAAGCAGGGCTGGTTGTTAGATGGTGGAATAACTCAGCATAAATATTTGGATCACACCTGGTGTTTCTGTAGGACTCACATCTCTGACAGATTTCATGTCGTTCTCTTTTGCTGGTACTCGGTTGGGTGTAACCTGCTGTGGGCAGAGATGTGTCTCTACTCAGTAGTTACACATGGTAGCACTGTCCTCTGGGGAACCCCTTGGCTCTCCATACCCTTCTGCAGTCCCTGTGCCACAGCCCTTTCCCAGTGAAGGGACAGAGAAGAGCCTTCACTCTCCTTGTCCCTTCCCGTGGTGTGCAGAGCTTTGGAGTTCACTCAGTCCTCACCTGATTTCACCAGAAATAATCAAGCCAGCTAAATTTTTCTGTGGCAGCATTCACAAACTGGTGGCTGATCTGTGTGATTCTTCCTATTTTGCAGTATATTTCTAAGAATGTTTCTGCCACCGAGCACGTGATCCGAAGAGAAACAGAGACAACCTTTTCGGGAAGTCACTCCTGCTCCCCGTCTCATCACTGCTCCACAGCCACTCCAACGTCCAGCCAGAGGTGATGTACACCATTTCCCCCTCAACTTTCTCCTGCTGCTTGCCTTAGGATGCTGTGAGATTCAAAGGTTTTGCTTTCACCTCCCTTTCTGTTTTCACTTGATGTTTGGCTCTGCAGTGGCATACAGGCCATGTCTGCACTGCAGGACTTTGCAGGCACAGCTGGCTAGTGAGAGGTGTGGAAAAGTGGGATCCTTGACCTGCAGGGAGATGCCAGGAGGAACCTGCAGCACTGACACAGCTGGAAAGCAGGAGGAAACGCAGCTGTGCTTCAATGCTTTGCACAGACCCAAATGGGAGGATGCACGTAGGAAAGGTTTAGCAGGTTGTGTTTGCAGCCACACCGGACATCTAAATACTGCATTAAGCACACACAGGTTATGTGTTTCATATTTAGTATTTGCCTTGTGGGAGACAAAGTGCACAAAATATCATGTAATGTTTTGATCTGTTCCTCAGAGTCAGGGTCTGACTTGGAAGTCACAGGTTTTCACCAGAAAGAAGATGCTCCTGTGTGATTTATTGACCTCAGCCTCAGGTGGTGGCACCTCTTTCACTGGAAGTCATTCTGAAACTTTCAGGAAAACTGAGTCTAGCAGGAAAGTACCAATAATTTTTGTGACACAGGATGAGACATATCTTTTGTTTTCATTTCAAAATAACCATCAGGGGAAGAACAGTGTGGCTTGGAACATGAATCTTCTCAAGGTTTTTGAGAACTTTTAAATTGTAAATGGACTTCCCTCTTTTTATGATGTCCAGGGAAGTCCTTCAAATGCTCCAAAGAAAGTCCTGTGCTGTTTTGAGTTTGGATGTTCCAGCTCTTCCTCTTACACAGCTCTTGAGCTTCTTCCAGTAAGGGACAGGTATTCCCCTTGGAGATCACTTGCCTTTGATACATGACTGGCTCATGTCCTTCATTAGCCTGATGGCTTTGTCTCCATTCACCCAGGAATGCAGGAATTCTTTCAGCTGAAGCTCATAGATGGCTCCAGGCAGGTTTCCTCTGGGCTCAGGCATTCCTCAGGGTTGAGCAAATACTCTTTGTTACAATGGGCAAGATCAACTTCAGATGTTGAACTTGGGTTTTCAGGTGAATTCCTCCCCAGATTCCTCTGGCTAGACCTCGAACCAGTAGAGAGGGAGCCAGGAATGACTTGATGGGCTGGAAACTACTCCTTTTTCCAGGGAAATCCTACCCCTTACGAGCTAGATGATGTGTTTTCCAGGTTTTTTGAGTTCGTACTCTGCAGCCCAACCCTGGCTGGGTGTGTGCAAGCTTGAGCCAGGTACACAGAGGCTCCTGTGCCTGCAGAGCTGCACCTTGCTGGCCTTCCATGCTCACTTCAAAGGCCTAGGCCATCCCTGGGCACCTTCTGAAGACACAAAGGTGTGTCTGGAGGGCAGCATTAGCTCATGACAGCTGTAGGGAGGAACCTACCTTGTGTAGCCTCTGGTCCTGGCTACCTGCCACCTCATTTTCCTGAGTCAAGTGCAGCGAGCAGGTGCTTCTTGAAGTCACGCCAGAGGCAAACTCCTGGCATAATCAGGCTCCATTTTACTCCATCAGTGCCTCTAATGAGGACGCTGTTTGAAGTTATAAATGAGCATGTGCCTGGAGCCATCAATAATTAACAAGTTCTTGGGAAGTCTTAATGAGGCCTGCTCTCCTCTGCAAACCCCCACCCAAAATCCTCCACCCACACAGCTCCATCTGGTGCAGTTTGGGAGTTCAGCGTTGTTGCTCTACTGGAGGATGTATTTCTGCAATGGTGGGGGTCAGCGCGGTGGCCGTGGCACAGGTGGGACCCCCGTGTGCAGGTGGCCCCGTGCGTCCCCCATGAGTCCCTGCGGGATGTCCTCTTGGCACCAAGACTGGGGCAGGTGGGGCTCCCAGTGCTCAGCACATCGTACTCTTTGTCTAGCACCTTGAAAGTGTTTTGCTGCCAAAGTCTGTGGTACACTCTGCTCTGATAATTTTGAGTGGCTTCTCCTGGCTCGTCCCTGGTAGCGATTCCAAAGGGGCTGTCACTTGGCAGCGCAGGTGGCACATTTGAAGGAACTTGGCTGACTTGCCTTGGCATAGCCAATGTGTTGTTCCACACCCAGAACACTTTGCAAGCACAAAGCAGAATCGCCCTGGCCACCCTCCAGAGGCTGTCCCATCCTGCTCCCAGCCATTTATTCAGTGGTGGGAGAAATACCTGCTGTTGCACTGGTGTGCACTTTGTCCTCTAATGGCATCTCCAAGAAGGAACAAAGAAACGGTTGGGAAGTTGGGCATTCCTGGCCAGATGTATTCTAGCAAAAGAGAGAAGGGGGACACCAGTGCAGAGGTGCAGAGCCGAGTGCGAGCGGTGCCTGTGTGCAGGTCTTTGGAGAAGAGCTCGGTGGGGACTCCTTGCTCACTGTCCGTGTGGGCTTTGCTCCACAGACACGAAAGCCACACCTGGAGCCTGGAGCGAACAGAGAGCCTGACTTCAGATTCCCAGTCTGGGATAATGCTGTCCTCGGTGGGAACCAGTAAATGCAACAGCCCCGCGTGCGTGGAGGCGCGGGCTCGCCGCGGGGCCACCTTCTGCATCGAGGACTCGCGGAGGCCCACGACGCAGTACCGCGACTCGGTGGATTCCCTGCGGGACTCGCCCCACAGCGAGAGGTCAGACCCCACTCCTGGGTGCCACACAGCACAGCACAGCAGAGGAGAGCCGTGCCCTCTGTGCCCAACACAAAAACATTTGCCTTTGCCAGCCCTAGAGCAGCGGTGCCATGGTGGCACTGGGGAAACTCCAGCTCTGGTGCTACCAGAGGGAGCCATTACCCCAGGAGGCCACTCTGGGAGAGGCAGCAGGCAACCCTCCACCCCGCCCACCTGGTGGCAATGCAGATTTGGAGCACAGGGATGACAGGAGAGGAACATACCTGGCTGCAGTCAGCAACTGGTAGAGAAAAACTGGCTGAGAGAACACCCTGGGCAGCTCAGTGGGCTGGCAGCTCCAGCAGGGTCTGGCCCTCAGGTACTGAGGAACAGGTGTGGGTCCTCAGCACAGTCTTGGATGGCCTGGTGAGCAGGGTGCTGCACGTGGGCACAGCCTTGAGACAGGGTTTGGTACGACCCAGCCTTCCAATGAACACAACTGCAGAGCTGAGACATCAGCAGCAGCAATAACACTTGACCTCTTCCCAGTCTAGTTCCTCATGGAGCAGAAGCACATCTCCACCCTTGCTCCAGCCCTTTGCAGGTAGCCACAGGTGACTCTTGGTGGCCACATAGCCACTTTTGGGCAGTTACCCCACAAGGCAGTGGAACTCATCCATGGGGCAGAGGAGAAAGGCAGCATTTCCTTCTCTCTCATTCCTGTTCCTGGTCCATTCAGGCAGGCTGACCCAGCTCCTGTGGAGACCTCACACATCACGAAACACATGGGTGAAAAGGCACTGGACGAGCCAGAGAGCCTGGGCAGGTGGAATTGGGCAGAGACACCACTGGGAATATCAAGACAAAATAAGATCTGCTCTTTAGAAAGAGGTGATGCTGAAGGAAGGGCTGTTTGGTGAGGGCTACACCAGACCTGAGTGACCACATTAATGTTTCACTACAGTAGATGAAGATGCCTTTTTGAGACACAAGATTTTTGTTAAGTCAGAGAAAGCAACGCCCAGGCTTTCCCCATCTGCGGCCTGAGCAGGGGGCGGGAATTCCAGGGACCTTCCTCAGAGACAAGCCTGGCAGCTCCAGAGGGAACAGAAAGCATCTGTCAGGCAGATGAGAGGCAGCAAAGCCTTGACTCAGCCTGCTGGGAGATGCTGCAGGGTTTGCAGCGATGCAGGGTGGGAATTGCGCACTGAGTCCCTTGGGAGAAGCAGTCGGGGATGGTTGGCACATGGTGCCCAAGCACCCATCGGAGCCAGCAGCTCACCCTCCCTTGGCACAGCAGTGCAAGGTCCCTCCACCTGACTCCCTGAGAGAAGCAGAGCTCCACGAGTGGGTTCACTGGAGGCCTCCTGGGTCCCTCGGCCAGGTGCTCAGCAAAGCGCGGGCGCAGCCGGTGGCTTTCGGGGTTGCTCAGTGTCCAAACAGAGGTGTTTTTTTCCCCAGGTACGTGTCGGCCCTGACCACACCAGCACGCCTGTCGCCTGTTGACTTCCACTACTCGATGACCACGCAGGTGCCCACCTTCGAGATCACCTCCCCCAACTCGGCGCACGCCGTGTCCCTGCCGCCGGCGGCTCCCATCAGCTTCCGCGTGGAGGAGCAGCAGCCCCTCCTGCGGCGCTACCAGCTCCCCTTCCAGGACACGCAGCGGTACGACAGCTACTACCAAAGGAAGACCTACCTAAACGACAGCATGGGGAGCCTGCCCTCCAGCCCCTTCCGCATCACAGAGGACGACGAGTACGAGACGACGCAGGAGTACGTCACAGCGCTAGAGCAGCCAAAGAAAACAGCCAGCAGCAACAGGCGGTGGAAAAAATCCAAACTGAACGGGCACATCCCTCACAGAGCCAGAGCCGTCCGGGACTCCTTCTCCTTGAGCAGCGCCTCTTACAGCGAGTCTGACGAGGAGCTGGTGGCCGAGAGCACCCCGTTCCTAAGCACTCAGAACAATGAGGCGGCGCACTCAGAGTCGCCGCCGCTGCACCGGCCGGGCGACAGCCGGACTCACTACTCGTGCCGCGGGCACAGCGCGCNAAAACAAAACAAAACAAAAACAAAACAAAAAAAAATAAATATTTTTATTTTATATAAAAGAGGGAAAAACAAAAAATATAACAAATAAAATGTTTTATTTTCATTTTAGCAAAGTTGTCTTATAATAGCTGACGACAATGACTTTTTTATAGGGAATCTCTATTTATATGTAATGTCTTGATTTACAGCTTCCGAGAAAAAAGAAAAGTAAAAAAAAAAAAAAAAAGAAGAAGAAAAGAAAAAAAACAATAAAGTTAAAAAAAAAGGGGGCAATTTTTGAACACTTAAAAAAAAAAAAAAAAAAAAAAAAAAAAAAGAAGAAGAAAAGAAAACAAACAATAAAGTTAAAAAAAAAGTGGGCCAATTTTTGACTACTTAAAAATAGAAAACAAAACTATCGTGGTGCCTTTTGCTGTATGCTAGTGCTGGGATTCATGCCGAGGATTCTGTTTCAGTAGCATTTTTAAGATCATAGATTTTTGTTTGGGAGACAACCTGTCACAAGGGCGCTCTTCTGTTGGAAGAAAACAGCCTTGCCACTTTGCCCCGTACCCTGCTATTAATGATCTTATTCTTTAAAGTATTGTTTAAACACCCATTAAGGACATGAGTGGGAGCATTTCCATTATCATGTCTAACGGGGATCTGTCTTGCCCTGTAAACTACTTGTATTTTCCGCTTCAATCAGGAGAAAAAGAAACCCAACAGCACCGTGCTGAAAAGCAGAAATAACGTTTCTTTTGCCACACAGGTAGGAAGAGAAAATGAAATCGCGCAGCAGCAGCAGCCCTTACAGTACAGCTCTCAACCTTTGGCCATCTCACCGGTGGGTCTGGAGTGGGGTTGGCGCAGGTTTGTGGTGGAGCAAGGCAGACACCCCTGTGACCGTGGTGGATCCTACCCCGTCCCGTACCGTAGAATCCGGGTCGCTGAGCCAGCCCCGGCAGCCGGCCGTGCGCGGTGGCCCTGGTGGGCAGCTCCGTTCAGCCGCGGTGTCCACGCGTGGCCGCGTCGGTGACCGGTGCCGTGCTGGCCGCGGCGTCCCCTT
>VZRJ01011099.1:206864-247982 GCA_013397565.1 Ptilonorhynchus violaceus | reverse complement strand
CCGTGCTGGCCGCGGCGTCCCCTTGGCCGAGCGGGCGCGGCCTCGGCCGTGGCGCCATGGGGCTGCCGGAGCTGTGGTGTCCTGCGTGACATCCTCGGCCAGCAGGGCCGGGGGGACACCCAGAGGGTGGTCCCGTGGCGCGGAGGGCCGCGTGTCACCCTGGACGCAGAGCCAGGCGGTCGCCGGCCGTGCTGCCCCAGGGGTCAGTAGGACCCCGAGCACTTTGGGTCCCGCTTGTCGCCCCTGCCTTGGCCGGGAAGGGCCCTGCGTGGGGCAGCCCGGCGAGCGGATTCTCCCGTACGGCCGTGCCACGCGTTGCAAAGACAGTTGTTACCGTCACGTCACGTCCCGCCATCCGTGAGGGACCTCGCGTTTCCCAGCTCGGAGCAGCTCCGGCCATCGGCTCTGTGGCGCAAAGAGACAGTCCTGCGTGTCCAGGCGGCAGAGCATCCCCCGTGGAAGTGCCCCTCTCTCCTCAGTTCTCTGCAGCAAACCTGTTTACATTGTAGCCTGACTTTTTTCTTTTTATATTTTTACTTCTGCATGTCCTTTGCATTTCAGATACTGTAGATTGGATGCATGGTGAAGCTGTGACTGAGAAGATAATACAACAATTGACAGTGTATTATTTCATTTAACTTTTAGCAATAAAGTAACTAAACCCTCTATTCCTCACCCATGATGGGGTCAGATAGAAAACTCTGCTAATTTGTCATAAGATGATTGTCAAAGTTTGCTCTGGATTGTCTGAATGTCAGAACTCTCGACTGTTTAACACTTGAACATTTTTTATATTATAAATAAAATAAGAAATAACAAGCTGTGGGCTGCATTACTCTCAGGCCCTTTCGGGGGCAAATAGGGAGCAGTGACAGGTACCATATGCAGGATCACAGACTGGTTGAGGTTGGAAGAGACTTCCTCCAAATTTTTTGTTCCACCAGCTCACCCAGAGTCAGTTGCCCAGGCCTGTGCCCAGCCAGGGTTTGAGTAGCTCCAGGATGGTAACCTCTGCCAGTGTTCGGTCCCTGTCAAAGCAAAAAAGTATCTTCTTGTGTTCAGACTGAATTTACTAATTTTTCATTTGTGCCCATTTCCTCCTGTCCTGGACACTGCTGAGAAGAGTCCAGCTCCCTCTTCTTCACTGCCATCCATTGGGTATTTATACAATATTTATTGTTGGATAAGGCACCCCTGAGCCTTCCCTTCTCCAGGCTGGAAAGTCCCAGCTCCCTCACCCTTTCCTCACATGAGAGATGCTCTGGTTCAGTAAAGATCTTTATACCCATAGAGACCCATAGGTGGGTGTTTTTCAACGTGGCATGGACATTTGACCTTCACTGCAGGAGTGGAGACTCACTGAGGTGAGTGAATGCTACCCACACATGTCCCAGGGGGATGCCATTCCTTCTCCAACAGCAGACCAGGAGATCCCCCTTCATTCGAAGCATGGAAGATTTTAATTGGGCCAAGAGAGGTCAGGATGTGTGGCAGGTGCTATGTGCTGGCATCTCTTTCAGTGACTTTTGCAGTAGGCTGGAGATGTGTTGGGTCCAACCCGGCCAGTGCTGTGCTGCCAAGCAACACTGACCCACCCACAAAACAGGTCCCTTGTTCAGCTCTTCCACGGGAAATCTGAGTCTCTGGTTAGCCCCCATGTAGGAGACTCACTGACAATGTGGTGTAGTCACAGGAGCACAGTCCCTGGGGTGGCACCCGTGGCTCAGTCCAGCTCAGCTCTCACTGCCTTGTTCCTGCTCAGTGACATGAACAGGTGCCCAAAAGTTCCAGCTGAACTCACCCAGCAGGAGAGGGATCTGCTGCACTGAGTCGACCCCATTGGAATGGGTAGGTTGGAACTAGATGATCTGGTGGGAACTAGATGATCTTTAACTCCCAACCCAAATCATCCAAGATTCTATGAACGCCCAGAGCCATGAGACAAGTCCCCAGCCCTCAATGCTGCCCATGCTGGAGGCCAGGCTAAGCACACCCACAGCCTGGGCTTCTGCTCCAATCCCCCAGGATGCCCATTGCCCTGGAGCTGACCCGACTGGGTCACAGGCCACCCCAAACATCCACTGCATGTGCTGTGGGGCCTCCAGACAGACCAGAGGGGTCAGCACTTCACCCTGAATAAAGGCATCTCAACAGTGATTTCCCAAAAAGTTAAAGGCTGAAGGATCCTGCCCTCCTGCCATGGGGCCCATGCCACCCAAGGAGGTCTGGGATGTCTAGGACTGAGGATAAACATGGTAGGGTCAGGTCCTGATTTGGGTGACATTTGTCACATAACCTTTGGACACATGGTGTCCCACTTCTGCTCAGCCCCAAGCCTCGCTGGATGGAGGCAGCAGTGCAGCTCTCCACTCTCCCATTACTCTTGGGACATGCTGCAACTCCCCATTGCCTTTGATCTCCCATCTTATCTTTTTTCCCTGGGGAAACCAGACACGGAGAAGAGAGAGATCATGTGCCTTTGAGTTCCCAAAGCTGCCCCATCTCCCTGCCTGGCTCTCCTAAGAATCTGTGAGCTGGTGAGCTGCCTTCATGGAGAAGTTCCCCCAAGGCTGGCACAGCAGCATCTGCATTACAAGAAGGTGCAGCTCTTGGGCTTCCTGCTGCCAAACAACCCTGGGATGCAGAGCGACCATGTGGCTGGATCTCAGGGTGTGCTCCATGCAGCTGATCCACACCAGGAATCTCTCTGGGTCCCCTGGAGGGGGGCTGTGGGTTTGCCCTGCACAGGGGGATGTTTCCCTGCTCCATGGTTTGCAGGGATCTGTGATGTTGTGCATCTCCTGAGACACCACTAGCTCTGAGCCATGGCAGCCTCAGGTTTTTTCGTGGTGATTTTTTTGCTAAACGTGCCCCTTGATTCCCATAATTGTGTTCTATATTTAGAGGCAGTTACGCTACTTCAATTTTCTCTCCAATTGCCTCTGAAGGAAGCCTGTATCTCTCTCCCTTTTCCCTGGCTGGTTTATTTTTAGACTCCTCATTTCCAGCCATGTGTATTCCTAGGGTTTTGCCGTAAATATTTTACAGCAATTTTCACAGGTGGGGGAGCCACCAGAGCCTCCTGACAGCTCTACTCTGCATGTATGATGCCTCTGTTGCCCTTCCCAGAGGGGAAGGAATTGCTCTGCTGACACAGATTGGTGACACAAGCAGGAGAGGAGCATCAGATCCCGGCTTTGGGGTCACAAAGCCTCCCCCACAAAGAAGTCCCTCTGAAATGAACTCAGTTGTGTCCGGGAGAAGTGGCCTGGCAGGGGGGCCAGGCTGAACCCCACTGCCAGTGAGGTTGTATGAGACCCAAAGCAGTTGTGGTGCCTGCTGGAGGGGCTGGCACAGGCTGAGGATGTGGCAGAAGGTGCATCTGAATAACTCCAGGAGGAGAAGAGTGGCTGCCCAATTCCTCTGAGCCGCTGCTCTTCTCTCTTAGTGGTGGGTGGCTGAGTCCTTGACCTCCAGGGAGAGAAAAAGGGAGGAAAAAACTCATTTTCTTCCAGGTCACAAGCTGAGGCTGTGGATTGGTCAAACGAGGATCTTTTGGCTGTTGTCAGTGCCCTTGCGTAGGTAAGATGCTCTCACCTCATTTGCATGTGTGTGCGCTCGGATCAGGACTTGTGCCCCCGGATCAGGAATTGTGCCCAGGCAAACTGCTGGTACTCAGTAAGTGCAGCTTTAGTGCTGTCTGACATCAGCTGCCACCCCTTCCCACATCCATTGGGTGGTGAGTCCCGTGGCTCTGAGTCTCTTTCCTGGTGCCCAGAGGAGACTTTGCAAGACCTTGCTTTTCTCTGCAAGTTACTCCCAGCTGAGGATGGCAGACTGGCACCTTCAACCGAGGGGCTGAGCTGCTCTTGGTGACAGCTCAAACACTCACTGCCCGCTGGAAGGGATGCTCAGAAAGGGAAGACTGAGGTACAAAATATTACCTGGGATTTTGGAGAGAAGGAGTTGGGTCCAGCCTTCCCCTGGGAAAACGGGGAAGTCTGGGCACCAGACACTTCATGTGAGTAGGAGCATCTTGGAGGTCTTCATTGCAAGGAATGTCTGTACAACACCTGACACAAAAGCAATGAGAAACAGCCATGGACTCCTCTGGGAGCAATTGTGAGAACATCTCCACTGATGCACAGCTTGGTACCTTTCTGCTCCCATAAATCTCTAGGCTGCATGGGGACAGACACACCTGGGATGCACCAGACGGAGGGAAGAGTTACTTGAATGTGTTCCCAAAGCAGCCCATCTATCCACACCCACTCCAGAATCATCCAGGAGGGTGGGTGGGCTGGCACCCACTTGTGGAAAGGAATTGGCATTTTCTGGTGCTGTCTGTCCATAGGATCCTGGCTTTTCTGCATCAGGTGCTGCTGGAGATCTGTATCAGCCTGGCCTTCTGGTGCCATGAAATCTGGGATCAATGCAGCACATGGTGGAACTATGCTTCAGACCAATTCTCTTTACCAACAGATTCAGCTTTATTGTTATTCTTTTTTTTACATGATTCTTAGTGCATCATTTCAAATAAACTATCAAACTGTACAAAGAAACAGAGATAAAAGAAGAGGTGATAAAGTTGGGAAGAGGTTTTTAGTGTCATGAACCATCATGGAAAACAGTAGTCCATAGGCTCTCAAACATTGAAGGTCCAAATAAATCTTATTTTGTTTGTTTAAAAAATGCTGCAAAATATAAACAATAAATGACTGTAATTAGCAGCTACAAGATCCTTCAAAACTGGAACTTGATTACTGTGAATGCACCTAGGGGAAAGAAAAGCAATCTGAGATAAAGGACCAAACAAAACAGTGAAATAAATAAAGTGTGGAAGGACAGTCGTGGCATTGAAACGCAGAGGAATCACTTCAGCACAACAGTAAATCATTGGACCACAGACAGCAGAAAGGAACAGAAACACAATTCCCACTTAAAAGAGTACAGCATGTGCATCGCAGGATGGAGGGATACAGCAGGGATGGGCGGGTGGGATCGCTCCTGCACACAAAGGTTCCGCTGGAGCTGGCGCACGGCTCCGATTGTGCCTCGAACCCAGAGCGGTGGATCCCGTGGGTGCCAAAGAAGCAGCCACTTGGGCAGTTTGTCTGAAGAAGCAGGAATGGGAGAGCGATGTTCCACAGCAAAGCCAGGTGGGATTTCCATTCGAGTAAAAAAAAGGAGAAAAAGAAAAAAAAAAGATACACAGCTACTCCATTTTTTAGAATATCCTGGTGGGCTGGTCAGACCCTCCACGTCCCTAGTGTCTTCCCCAGGCAGCTTGCCTTCACTTGCACACTGAGGTTAAAAACCCACGTTAAAGTTTCCTTATATATATATATTTATTTATATATATTCATATGTATATATATATATATAAAAAGGATAAGGTGACAGAGGGCACTTCAGGCTTCTCCTGCCGTGGGCGGGTGACGTTCCCACGTGCCGTGCCGAAGACGCCTCTCGCTCGGTCGGTGACCAGCTCAGGACACCCGTCCTGTCGCGCCGTGCTCCCCTCGGGCAGGGACGGGCCCCTGCCGCCCCGTGCCCTTCTCTGGGAGCGCTGGTGGTGCCACAGACCGTCGAGTTTCCTGCACTGCCGGGGACTGTGACCGTGAACCGCTGGGGACTCCGGGGAGGGAAGGAGGAGAGACAGGGCTGGTGGAGAAAAGAGCGACCTGGCCCTCGAAGAACCAGCATATCCCTTTGTTGTGCAGGCTGCAGCAGGAGGGAAAGAAAAGCCACTGGTGCAGTTGGGAATGAAGAAGAGATGATGCTGAAATGCCAGAGCATTGTCAGAGAGTGTCAACTAAAGCTTCTTTGATTTCTTTCACTAGAGCAATCCCCATGTCATACGTGTCTACGGTTTTGCTCATGTAATTTCCTAAGTAAAATTGTGCTCATCAATCTAGTCCAGGAGCGCAGAGCATCGCCGGTTCATTCCCCTGTGCACGTGTTCCTTGTTAAGTGTTCTGCTCTAAAATGTCCTTTTCTGCCTTGCAGCTGATGGACAGGTGCCCTTGGCTCAGGGAAGGGCTGGAATGCGTCTTCCGCAAAGCGATGTCGTCGGCTTCCACCTTGAAGAAACTGGTCTCAATCCTCTCCAGGTCATCTGTCCCCACTTTTATCTTCATGCACAGCAGGTTGATGTAGGTCTCGTAGCGGCTCTTCTGCAGGGAAAGAGGGAACAGAGAGCCTGGGAACAGGGACAGGCCACGGCGTGTGTGGCAAGCAGAAACACCATCTGCTACTGCAGGAAAACCCATCCTACACACCCAGGATCCCACTAATCACACCCACAGGTTTAACCACAGCACAATTCCTTGTCTGTGCAAAGACTGTTGAAAGGGATGAGGAGAAAGGTGCGTGCGTGTAGGACTCTCCAGTTGCTTTTACAGGTCTTGGCTGCCACTGTGGTTGTATAAGGAGGATACCGGGGTCAAAATGAGATCAACGGATCTGCTCCTTCCTGATTTAGGAGCTCCCCTTGACTGGTTCAAATATTTCTGCTTGTCATTGTTTCCATCCAGTGGTTCAGTTATTGCTGCTGAGTCGTGCCCCCGTTGCTCCTCACGGAGCACAGCATAAAGGGAGGCATCCTCTCTGCCTGGATCCTTTGTTCCAGTGCTAGATGGGATCTTTTTAAGGACTTGTGTAACACCCATCCTTTCTCCTAACATTTCAGAGGCAGCCTGTGCTGGCTTTTCTGTGAGCACAAAGAAACAAGCATTTCTGGAGCACATCTCATAAGACAGATGAGATGAATTATGCCCTGGAAGTGCCAACTTCTCCTTGAAGACTGAAAAGGCAGTCCAGAGAAATGCTCAGATAGAGACTTCTCTGCAGGCATCTGAAACAAGGTGCTGGAAAAAGGGAGGCAGCAGCAACTGTTGGAAAGGTTGGTACAAAGACAAGGGAACCAGCAGCCAGGAGCTGTGGCTTTGGAGAGTCAGGCTGGGTGTCACACAAAAGGGAGGTGCAGCCCTGGTATGAGGGAGCTGGGATACTTCCATCCTTACAGATTTCAGAGGCTCAGCCACTAAATGGCACACTCAGTCTGTGCTAGGACTGGGAATAATCCAAATTCCTGCTGGAAGCAAGACTAGAGGCCTCCAGCAGTCCCTTCCCACTGACACCTGTGTGGCAGGAATCACACCTTCTGCTCAGCTCTCACTGGAACAAAATACCCCATTTCTCCCACAATGAAATGCTTCTTATACTTAACAGAGAGTTAAAACTTCCTCAAAGGGTCTGTAACCAGCTGAAAGGCTGGGTTTGGCTTTATTTACAGAAATGGTTGCAGCAAAACAAGATTAATTCTCCCAGGGATTCCCTTCGCTCTTTATTAATGTTGCTGAAAAAGACTGAGGCACACTGAGAACTGAACTACTTTCTTACTTGGGACCTGAGGAAATGTCAAAATTTGACACAGTAAAGGAAGATTCTCTTTCTCTCATCAGTTTTCCCCTCCTCTGGTTAGAAATCACAGAGGGGAGGAAATGTCTGTTATTTCTTTTTTTAGCTTCAGTGCAAAACAGTGAGGCTTGTTGCTGCCCCAAGACACCCATCCAGCTCGGGAGCCCTTGTCCTTCTCTCTCCTTTCACGTCTCCCAGGCTCACAGCATCCACTCTGCAGTTCTTAGTTCTCCTCAATCAGCCAAGGTATCATTTATCACAGAAAAGATGAAAGTTCCTTTACCTCAAATATTAGGTAATGTTCTTTGAGTCTGTATTCCTCAGCCTCTTTTGACTTGAGGCTCTTCTCTACAGGATGTAATTTATGCTCTGCTAATTCGTCTGCAATCTGCTTCATTTTATTTTCATGAGACCTCAGCTGTTCCTCCTGCCGAGAGAAGCGTGTCAGGTATTAAAACGTGGGAGTGCAGCACCCAAGTGCTCCGCCTGCCTGTGGCTGTGGGAGTTCTCTCCGCGAGGGCGGGAGCTCAGCTACTGTGCTGGAGCCAAAGGTGTGCTGTGCACTTGCAAATCCATCTGATAAGGAGCAGCTCAAACACAGGTATTTGAGTAAGATCAAGGCTCAGGTATCTCAAGTGCCAAGAGTGGATTTCTTTGGCACTGGGGCGTGTTTAGCATCACAGGCACGAAATGCTCCGCGTCCTTCACCAACCAGGCAGAACCAGCACCGTCCCGAGGGCTGCTCATCCTGCTCTTTTTGGAGATAAAAGTACCCTCCCCATCCAGGCTCTGAGAAAGGTGACATCTGGCCACATCTGTCTCAGCAGACAGGAACTGTATCTCTGCCCCCCCCTCTGCTGGGGAGCAGTGGCAGCGTCCCTGCTTTTTGAAAGTGCTAAGGCCTGTTGGGCTTTCCCTGGACGGGGAAACAAAAGCTTTGGATGGCAGCTGCTCTTGGTTAGCTGAGCCTGGTGCACCATGCCCCCTTGTTTCCAGAAAACCTTCCCTACTGACTGGAACTCAGACATCCCTTTTGTCTGTGGTTTTTCAGCTCCAGAAACAAGAGGGTGCCATCTCTGAATGACATGATATAAAACACACTGGGCTGTAAACAGCTGCTGGGAGCTGTGGAACTCCGGAGCACCAACTCCAGAGCTGTTCAGCTGGTTCAACTCTGGCAACAGGAAGGTGCTGGGATGTGATGGGCAAAGAGCAACAAACAAGCCAGAACCAACAGCCATACAGGCAGGTGTGTGCATAGGGTTGTTTACAGCCATTGCAAAAGAAGCACTGGCCAGATGCCAGGATTTTCCATGTCTGTCCAAGCCACCCACTCCAGTCCCCTGTTCCAGCCCTAAGCACCCTAGTGTGTCCACCAGGCAGGAGCTGAGGGACCTGCAGATGGGCTCAGCCCGAGCTGAAGGGCTTGCTGAGCACTGGGTACCCCTCCATCACTCCTTCTCTCACACATTACCTGGCACAGCTTGGTCATGGACGAAGGCAGGAGTGGGCGGCAGAACTTCTTCATGGAGCAGATTGCAGCTGGGAAGGCTGGAGCAGAGAAAATGGCAGCAACGAGGTTGATTCGCAGGATCCAGGAGAGCATTTCTTCCTTGCTTCTGTTACGGAGGAAGGGAGAAGAGAGAAGGAGTCTGTAAATGCTCCTGAACCAGGACCAGGCAGCTCACAACAGCCCTGGAGCCACCCATGCTCGGGAGGGCCATCGGTGGCCTTGCTTTGAAGCAACTTCTGTGCCACACTGGATTGTGAACAGGAGGAAACACTGACTGATTGACTCTTCTACAGTGCCCTAATGACCTCAGGGCTGCTGTCTGCCTCTTGAAGCCCTGGCAGTCCTGCCTTCCTCATCATTTCATTCCTGAGGAGCTGGGAAGAGGCCAGGGCCAAGGATGTCCTGCTCTTTGGAGAGTGAGAACCATACAGCAGAGGTCCCACAGAGCAGGATTTGTGTCATTTGTGGGACATTGCCCAGAGTTCCTCATCAGATCTGTTCAGGCACTGCTCCCCCAAACCTTCAAGTGGGTTTGTGCTGCACAAATTCAGATGTCAATGTGACATTAGTACCCCAGCCCAGGTTACAGACAATGTCACCCCTCTCAGCAGAAGACATGAAAAACGTGAGACAGAAGATGGCTCCATCACACTTGACACTTACTAACACCATAACATTCCTCAGCAATGGACTAAGACAGAAGATCTACTCTGGCTGGGGAGACTTCTTTAAGGAGCTTTAGACAGTTTTCCCATCAAAAGCTGACACGGGGAATCATCACCTGCACCACACAGATTTTGTCCCTTCCCCAATATGCCAACAGAAGTCAGCAAGAGGAGCCCTTCCCTCGGCCCCTTCCATCCCAGCCCATCCTGCTCAGCCCACCTTGGTGACAGCTGGGAAGGACCTCCAGGACTGACACAAAGCTATGAAAAAACTGTGACCCATGGCCAAGTCCTTTGTACAGCCCTGCAGAAATCACCCTCAGCCCCTTCCCCCCCCAGGGGTGTCCCCTGATGCGTGTGCTGGTCTGGCCGGGTCGGAGGGGGTCCGGCAGGGGCTGGAGGTCAGGCTGCCCATCCAGGCTCTGTGGGAAGAGCTGGGACTCACGGGGCCTGGAAGAGGAAGACTCTCCAGTCAGCTGTCTTCAGCTTGAGCACGTTGGACTTCTTGCTGTAGTCGGAGGCTTTTGTGGCTAAGGCGTGGTGCACGCGGATGGCGTTTTTCAGATCCACTTCAGAGAGGTCTTTGTCAGGTTTATATTCATCCTGTGAAGAGGAACGTTAATTGGATAATGACAACACTAACATTTGCGGGCTGCTTTAATGAACCTGCCTTTCTCCCCGCGCTATAATCACAGAGTGCCGAGACCAGGGAAAGCACTGCTTTGTACAGTAAATGCTAGGAGCTGATAATGATAATAATTAACATCTGGCAACTGCTTCCATCATTAAGTTCACCGGGAAGATGCAAAGAAGGAGATGAAAGTTTTAAACATAATTATCAATAGTTATTTCTAACACGGCACATGCCTGAGGCTTTGTGGGAAGGCACAAGGCAGGGCCAGGTTCCTGCAGAGCTTCCCCCACAGTGCAGAGCTCAAGCTGGGATGCAACCCCTGATCGACAGTGGGCAACAACAAGCACCTGCCCTGGTGCTGCAGCTTCACAGAATGGTTTGGGTTGGAAGGAACCTTAAAACTCACCTCATTCCACTCCCTGCCATAGGCAGGGACACCTCCCACTATCCCAGGTTGCTCCAAGCCCCATCCAGCCTGGCCTTTGACACTTCCAGGGATGGGGCAGTCACAGCTTCTCTGGGCAACCTGTGCCAGGGCCTCCCCACCCTCACAGGGAAGAATTTTTTCTACATATCTAACCTAAATGTCCCTTCTTTCAGTTTAAATTCATTCCCCCCTGTCATATCACTACAGCTTTGTGTGGAGGAGGCTCTGGGCTCAGGTAGCCTCGGAACAGCAGCATCCCTGCAACCACTGCCCCTCTGTACAGGTGTGGGGCTTGCTGGGCAGTTGCCAGACTGAGCGTGGCCCCCCTGAGCCAGGCTTGGTCTCTCTTTAGTACATGTGCTCCTTTGGCGTGGTCTCCCCTGTAATTCATCAGAGTGGCACTTTACATTGCAGCAGCATTCCCTGTATTCCTGCTTTACTTTCCCCACTGAAGGACAACCTCACACAAGTAGGGAATGTAGCAGCAACTGTATATGTTCATATTTCATAAAAAGGTAGAAAATGCCGAACACAGGATTCTGAAAGGATGATCTTGGCACAGCACTTTTTAGGAAAAAACAGGAGTCCAGTCAATCCTGTGCTTACCCTTTGCTTTCTCAGTGACTGAGCTCCCGGCCACTCAATGCATTATCCCGATTCCCACTCTGCACCCTTGCAGCTCAACAGCCGGCCCAGCCGCGTGATGGGATGCAAGGCTGGATGCATTTATGGATAGGTGATGTAAGAGAACCTGGCCCTGGCTGAAGCAAACCACCAGCCCAGCAGCCCAGCCGTGTCAGAGGCCAAGCCAGGACAGGGTGTCCCTGGAAGGCCCTGCCTTGCCCTGATGATCACAGTGCTGCGGGATTAAAGCGCTCTATATTTTGCTTTCCTTGACTGTCCTTGGCTGTCAGCACCAGGGCAGCTCTGATGGCTGTGGTCTGTATGTCCCAACCCTTCCCTACCATCCAAGCCAGAGCTGGGTCTGTTGTGCAGATTTGCAAAAAGATCGGGTTTTTCCCGTGTCCCAGTGGTACAGATCCAGCCATTCAGGGAAGAGCCGTGCTGCAGCCTTTGGGATGGCAGCCCTGGTCAGTGAGGCTGTTCCTGGTGTAGGGTCAGAAAGGTCTCCCCTCTGTTGCTCTTCAGAGCATCAAGGACCAGCACTCCCCAGCCCACGGATGTGGCTCACCCGGACTCTGCTCCTGATGGGAAATCAGCTTCTGAAGCCTTTCAGTAGCCAGAGGGATGGGCTATTGGCCTTGTGGCAAAGAAAAACAAATGCTTTGCCTTGAGAGGACCTAATGTGTTACTCCACTTGAAGAGAAATATTTGCTTGAGGAAGACATTGCTGCTCAGGCCTTGTCTATTGTAGAGAAACTTCAATTCAGGCCGTTTTTCCAAGGCTAAAGCTCTTTGGATCTGAATAAATCTGACTGTGCTGCTCATGATCTTTTATTTCAAAATAAGCTTTCTGAAAATACAGTGCAAAACAGCCCAGCCTAATGGGGTGTGACAAGAGGAAACTGCCATGGCTGCCCAGTGTTTTGACTAATGCAGATCCTCATCTTGAGTGGAATCATCAAGTATTGCTTCCACGGATTTCGGGCTCTCAGGCATCAATGTCGGTGTAAGGAAAATCAAATCTTCTTTTCCTAAGGCAGTAAATCAACGTGAGGTTGAAGGAAGCAGATTCTCTCTATCTTCTGCCTTCCTGTTCCCAGGAGGGAACGGTGCTGGAGGCTCCCTGCTTGGGATGGCTCCTCCAGGAGGCTCATCCCAGTGCCTGGTGGCCACGATGGCATGGATGGCTGATGGTACTGGGAGATCCTGGTGCCTTTGGGTCACTGTCCCCTGCTGCCCACCCCTGTGAGCAGATCCACAACTGATCTCAAACCTTGTTTCACCAAGAAAAGGCACCTTCCTCTTGTGCCTGTCTTTGTAGGGCACCTGGGTGGGGTGGGAGAGCACAGTGTATCAGTTCTGCTGCCCTCTCCGCTGACCTCAAACCAGCCCTGGGCAGTGCTGGGAATATGGACACGGAGCCATGGATACTCCTCATGCTCTGGCTTGTGAGTGGCTTTTCCTCTTCTTCCTTTTCTTCATCTCACATCCACCAGCCTAAGCAAACCATTTAATTAGGAAAATGAAGTCCTGTGTCCTTCTCAGTCTAGTCAAGAACTTGGCACTCCAAGGAGCACTGTCTTGGCAAGGGCCTGCCTGCATGGGACGGCATCTCTGGCTTGGGGCTGCCCTGGGAACCCCTTCAGGGTTGGAGACTGCAGGGGCAGAACCTCTGGGAAGACCTGCACCCTTTCCAGTACTTCTGTATAAAAGCACCTCGTGCTTTATAGCTCTCCATCATTTTTCTTAACACCCCTCTCCGTGTGGTGATTAAGGGTTATTATCCCCATTTCACAGAGGTGAAGTAAGTTGCCAAAGGCCATGGAGTGAGTCAGTGCCCAGAGCAGATTAGTGCACAGGAGAGGTGTGCCCTGCTCCCAAGCCTGCATTTCTTCCTCGGGATTCTGCTGTATCCCTTTAGGGGATCAAGCAATTGCTCCAGCAGACTATGCTGGAACACGCTGATGCAGCAATTAACACCAGCGAGTCAATGACATGTGACATCTCCTCATCAGCAGGTTTGGGGCTGCTGCCTGAATTGCTTCTGTCAGACCAAATTCTGCCTGTCCACCCAGCCCTCTGACTGTTTTACATCCACCCCTCTCTGTGTCTGGCCATTCCTCCTTTCTATACATCTCCCTACTGAGGCCATCCTTCCCCCCCATCTTCCCTCCATCTCTCACTCTTATTGAAACTCAACTTGTTCCTCAAAACCAAATGGAGTTCCCTATTCAACTTACGTGAATTTACTATTAAAGCCTAGATCCTTAATTTCGTCTGAGCAAAAACATGAAACAGGCTGAACCTGGTGCTCCATGACATCAGGTAGGTCTGGAAGCAGGTACTTCCTCCTCTACCTTCACATCAGAAAATCTCTTCCCAGTGATTTGTGCTCAGGCCAGGTTCTATCTTATGTTTATCTGCAGTCATCCTCTGCTGAGAGCTTGGGAGGCTGGCACTCAATTTCCTTCCTGTATTGTGCAACTCCTTTGTTCTGCAAACCACCCCAGAGGCAAGAAATGACACCAGGGATCCACAGGGCAGGTGGATGTTTATCCATTCTCTGTTGTGGTGCTGGGAATGTTTGGAAGTGACAGGGCAAGGACTTTGTCTTCACGTTCTCATCCTTCTGTCCTGTCTCTGCAAGCCTGATAGACACTGTCTACAGCCAAGCCAAGCCCAAGGAATTCCCTGGAGAGGACTATAATACAGTCTGGCAGCAGCTCATGACTAAGAAACCCCTCTCTGCCCAAATCCTTTGCCCAAACATTCCTTCGGTTTATTTTGTTGTTGTTCCAAATGCTACTTCCTTGGGGCATCCTTGGTAATTCTGGTCCCTCCTGCTAATTACACATCAGTCATGGCTGTTATTTATCAGACACTTTTGTAACCTAGCCAGATCTTGGGTGTTTTGCTTCTTCAGTCCTTATCCATAAAGAAAGCCCTCAGTCTCTGAACCATTTGATCCTGAAGGTCATTGAGATAAGAATATTGATCTTCTCACTGCCACGTCAGCCTTGTCCTTGCTCTCTTTTTAAATCCTGAACACCTTGGGCTAACATAATGAACTCTGTCAATGGATGGTTACTGCTCCAAGCCCTGTACAGCAAAGAACCTCCAGCCCCTCTGCCCCAGCAGCAGCGATGACTCTCAGTGCTGGCTTCACGGTTCCTCCTGCTGCCAGGGAAGAAAATTCCATCCTGAAAGTGTATTTCATTCCCAATATATACCCCCTCAAAAACTCACCCCAGGAGAAATCCTTGGTGAAAAATTAATTTAGATCCAAATAGTTCTGTCAGAGTTGAAATTTCTCCTTTTTTTTTCTGTAGAAAAACTGCCATAAAATTAAATGCTGGTGGTAACTCTGTGCAAGTCAAATCCTCATGCATAACCCATGGGTCAGCATGAGCACTCTCTGGTAGACTCCATGTGGAGATGTGTAACGAGACAAGGACCGAGAGGTGAGAGCAGTGCTGCTGACTTGAAGAAACACCACACTTAGAGGGCTGGAGGAGATCTGGGCTCTCCTGTGTGCTGCAGCTTCCCTCAGCTGCAGGGAAGAGTGGCACAGCTGTAAAAACACCACTGGGCTAAGAGCAACCCACACTGGCAGTTAGGATCCACTGCTGCCAGATTCCTGCTGGCTTTTTGACATGTGCCATAGGACCTGGCGAAACACGAGAGTCATTGGGGTGTGCTACGAGCTCTGAGTCATAATTCCGTGCTGCCCTGAGGATCTTTCTGCCTCTCTTATATAATCCAGTGTTTGTTTACTCTCATTGCTGTGGAGATAATGCTCCAATACATAGGAGCATCTACCCACGGGGAGCGCTGCTCCAGCAAGGTGAGTTCAATGGGTTACTGCACAGCGTGTGCTGCTCAGGTAGTTCAGACCTAGTTCAGTGGGTTACGCTGTTGTGTGATGAGCAGACATTTGGCATCCTGGGCTGGCTCACACTGACATTCAAGTGAGCCCCTATCCAGTCTCCTTGGATTTTCCCCCAGAAAAGACTTCCCAGCAAATCCTCCAAGTATCCAAGTGCCAGAAAGCTGAATGCTAGAGCATGCAGGGAAGCTATTCCATGGTGACTTTGTGTCCCATGAGGACCTGGGAATTATACTTGTGTTGACTAGAGGTGGCTACACAATGAACAGAGATGAAGAGAGGCAGAAAGTGACACTTGGCAGCCCATGGAAGGACCCAGATCATCAAGGTCCTGAAGAAGAATATAAGCTTTAAGCACAGAGTCATGGAATCACAGAATCTTCCTAATTGGAAGGGACCTACAAGTATCATCATCTCCAACTCCTGGCCCTGCACAGGACACCCCAACAATCCCACGCTGTGCCTGAGAGCCTTATCCAAATGCTGGGCCTGATGCCCCCAGGACAGGGATGTCCCTCCTGGCTGCCAGGGTACTGCTGATTCATGTTCAACTTGCCATGGACCAGGACCCCCAGGTCCCTTTCCAGAGCTGCTCTCCAGCCTCTCATTCCCAAGTCTGTCCGTACATCCGGGGTTGCCCTGCCCCAGGTGCAGAATCCAGCACTGTCTTTGCTAAACTTCACACGGTTGGTGATTGTCCATCTCTGATCTGTCAGGGTCTCTCTGCAGGGCCTCTGCCTTTGAGGGAGTCAACAGCTCCTCTCAGTTTGACTGCAAACTTACATAGTATTCCCTCGAGTCCTGCGTCCAAGTAATTTATGAAGATGTTGAAGAGCACAGGGCCAAGGATGGAGCCTTGTGGAACCCCACTAGTGACCAGTGCCAGCCTGACATCACCCCAGCCACTGTCACTCTTTGTGCCTGACCCATGAGCCAGCTGCTCACCCACCACATGATGAGTTTATCCAGCTGTGTGCTGGACATTCTGTTCAGAAGAATCCTGGGAGAGACAGTATCAAAAGCCTTACTGAAACCCAAAAAGATTACATCAACTGGCTTCCTATACCAGACTCAATAAAGCTGTGCATAATCAGATCTACACCAGCAAATAAAACAACAGGCAGGATGAGACTGGTCAGATGCTTCACCTCCTCACCCTCCTATTTCATTTCTCACCAACATCCTACGTCACCTATTCCACATCCTCTGTTCATTCATCCTCCCCAATAGCTCCTACTTGCTGAGATACTTCTCCAGAAATCTGTGTTTCCTCTTTCATGCTTCTTCCTTCAGGGTTCTCTTTGAGGCTGTGAATAGTGCCCTTAGCATGAGCACCACCAAAGGCGAGAGCATCCTCCAGCTCCGGTCTCTGGAGGAGCTCTGTCGATGTCCATGCCTGGGTTAGGACACGGATTCACCTCTGCTTGCACATGTGACTGCATGACTGCTTTGGAGACAGCACGAGACAGCAAAGGGGAGAGGCCCCCACAGTAACCTTTTGTAAATAAAGGGAGAGGCCCCCACAGTTACCTTTTGTAAATAAAGGACGGTCCCTTTAAGCACAGCATAAAATTTCTTCCAACCTCTTCTTCCTCTGGGAGCTACAAAAGGAAGAATATTCAATTGTACATGTCTGTCAGTGCTGCTTGACCTTCCTGGCAAAACCCAGCCCTTCTCCTGAGCCACCAGAGGCACACACTGATGCCCAGAGCTCCCACACCTCCAGGCTATTGCTCACGGGTGGTTTGTCTGCAGGACACGTGTTAGAGGGACAGTGGCTGGGCTCTGCAGCCTCCCAGCAGGAACACAAGCAGGTCACAGCCAGAGATGAGCTGCTATGGGGTACCAGTGGACACCTGCAGGAAGGCTCTGCTTCTCCAAACCCAGGTTCATGCTCCTTGGAATAAATGCTTGGAGAGCAGAGACGTTCCCTGAGCTCCTCTGTTCCACTGAGGAGGGAGCATTACCATCTCGATGGACCTGGGGGCAAGGAGCTTACTGGGAGGTGAGTGGAGCCATCCACATCACCCCAAGACAGCTGATGCTCCAAGCACGGGCTGTTAAAAAAGTGCTGGAAGCAAGGGAGGCCTTTGGTGGTAATCTCTACTCAGGACTCTTAATCAGCTGCAGTGACTGGGCCAATCACATCAATTAGCAAAAGGGATTATCCAAGGTTTAATTAATCTCTGCTCATTAACAGTTCCCAAATATCTTTTCCTTTACCTTTCCTGTAATCCCATGTGCTGCTAGCAGAGCCATGGGGTGTTCGGTTGCTCAGCCAGCACATGGAAGAATACGGACAGGGGCAAAGCTTGGCAGGCCAGACTGTCCTCAAGGTCAGGGCTGGAGTGGACAACTGCTGAGGAACCATCCACCCCCAGTTCCTCAGAGAGTGGGTTCAGGATTACACCCATGAACAGGCTGGGAGACCAGGTCTGCCTGTGTTAGATTCCTTGGCAATGAGAAGGGAAGACTGAGGCTTTCTGAAAACACTCATGTCTACAAACGCCTCAAAGCACCCTCCTTTCCCTGTGTCCTGCCACTTATGGGCATCTCTCTTGCGTCCCCTGGCATGTGGTGAGGAAATTCCTCTATCAGGAGGGCCAGGACAAGGCTCTGGCCTGCCTGGGGCACCCCTGTCCCTGAACACGTACTTCTCTTCCCATCCATGTCTGCGTGGGTTTTCCGGGTGAGGACGCCGTGCTTGTAGGTGACTGCGTTCAGCGCTTGGGGGATGTCCAGGAAGGGGTTGCTGCTGTCAACAATCCTTGTCACTTTCTTGGCACTGGCTCCGAATTTGTCATCTACCAGCTCTGAGAGTGACTTCCTCAACTCGTCCTCGTCACTTGGAAACAAAACCAGAGAAGAGACTGAGTGGAGGAGATGTGGGTTGGGTCACAGTGTGCCCTATCTGCTTTGGGTGCAGGGTTTTTATCACAAGACTGGTCAGAGAAAGAGAAAGAAGGGAGTTCCAGGGACCATAACACAGAGAGTGCCAATAGTGGTGGTCTGAGCTGGGAGGAGTGTGGGTATTGGGCAGGTTACTGGCCCAGTGGTCCCACTGTGAGGTCACTCAAACCAGGCAAGGGGCTGGGTGCTTGTCTGAACACCAGGAAACTGCAGACATCCCATGCCGAGGACTACAAATGTTTCACAGGAAAAGTCTCCCAATTCTGTGCCCTAAAACCAGGGATGAAGGATTTCTGCTGAAGACCAAGGTATCGTCAGCATTTCTCAACTGCTGAGAGGCAATGCCTGGGACTTCCTAGATACTGAAGGACATTTAGGAATGTCCTCTGCATCTCTGAGGAGCAGAAGCTCTGCAGACATTAAGGAGATGAGCCACTTGATCAAAACAAGACAAACCCTGGAACAGGTTATACATCAGCTCCCCATTTTTGGTCTCAGGGTGGGCTGGCAAAGAGCAAGAAGTGCTGGTCTTTTCCATCTCCTCTCAGATCTCCTGGTCCTGGGCCTTGGACAGCAAGAGCTGAGCAGCTTAGAGAAGTGTTACTGACTCCACCAAGCCTGCCTCTTCCTGCCTGGAGTAAAACCTTCCCTGGCACATAGAAACCAGAACTTGTATGGGAGTGATAGTTCCCAGCATCCCTGGGACATGGAGGAGAAAGAGCGAAGAGGGAGTTTCTGCCCTGTGAGATACATGTTAATGCCTTAATGGGATGAGTGGTCACCTCAGGCTGCAGATCAGACTGGGACCAAATCCCAGCTGAGGACTGACTCATCCATGAATCCACTGGCTGGGATGTGAGCAGTAAAACACCAGAATTCCTCACCTGCAGCAAGCAGATGCCCAAAGCATCAGACACCTCTTGGAAGAGAAGGATGATTTCTCAGCCCTCAGCACCCACAGGAGTCCTGGGCTTTGGGCAGAGCCCAGATACTACACTTGGGTGAGGAGTTAGTGGGGCTCAGTTCTTTGGGCTGCTCCAGAGGGACCCCTCTGTGCTCCTTCTTGCTGCTGGGCTGCTGGTCCCATACCTGCCTGTCTGGTGGGATCCGTGGGCAAGGGCATTTCCTTCCTTGGGATGGACAAGGACACAAGGCAGAGGCAAGCAGGGAGAAGAGGGTCCTGGCTGTGCAAGGCTATGACCCAGCGCCAGGCCTCTGAAAGAAAACCAGGTACCCCGTGCCAGGGAGTCCCTGCCCCAGATACCCCACGTCAGGGAGCATCTGTACCCCTGCAGAGGAGCTGAGGGCTCTGAGCCTGCAGTCCAGCAGGACACCCTGCAGCCAAGCAGGACACTCTGCAGCCCAGCAGGAGACCCTGCACCCAGGCAGGCCCCGGGCCGGCTGGGATGAGCGAAGGGATGCGGGGATGCAGCGGGGTGGGTGGAGAAAGGCAGGAGGGGTCCGGCCGCCGCTGGCAGGGCCCCGGCGGGGTGACACCCCCGGGATGTGCCCGAGCAGGGAGCTGTGCCGGCGGGCGTTGTGTAACCGCAGCCCGCATCCAGAGGCAGATGCGCTCCCGCTGAACCGCCCTTACGTAAAGCATCCCGGGCTCCCGGCGCGCAGCCCGCAGCTCCCTCTCGCGACACAGCCCACGCGCGACCGGCCCCGCTGCAGCGCGGGCACCGCGCCTGGACCGGGGAGCCGGGCAGGGTCAAACCATCTCCGGATGCTTTTCCGGTCAGGGCGATACGGGGAAGGGAGCAGGTGATGGGGCTAATGCGTCCTGCTCGGTCCCATGACCCACCGGAGACAAGGGAGGGCTGAGGTTGGGGAAGGGAGGAGCTGCGTGAACCTGTGATGGGGAGCACCGTGCCTGCTGTTTCCAGGCTTGTTTCAGGGTAACGAATGATGATCTCACTGAACTTGTGGATGACATAAAAAAGAGGCATACGAGGCCACTTCTGAGAGGGCCAGGAGCACCCGAGTGCAGCACTGGCGCTCCGGGGGAACAGCGGGATGAACAGGAGCAGCCAGCGTGTCCCGGCGGAAACAGAGGGAGGCCAGGAGCATCCTGGGCTGTGTAACAGCGGCACAGTGAGGAGGCGAAGAGAAGTGATCCTCTGCTCTGCACTCACTGCATCATATCGTGATCGTCGGGCCCCGACACAGGAAAGGGCATCAACAAGGGGGACAGAGTTCAGCTGAGGCCACCGAGAAACCCGGGGACTGGAGCACTCGCAATGTAAGAGGTGACTGAGGGAGCTGGACTTGCTCAGCCTCGAGAGGAGATGGCATTGGGGCACCTCACGGCAGCCTTGTGTGAGGGGTTACTGAGAGGACAGAGCCGGGCTCTGCACTGTGGTGCATGGCACAAGGACAGGAGACAGTGGGCAGCAGTCAGAACAACAGAGACAAGAAAAAAATGCCACTCTCAGAATAATAAAGTATTGGTTTGTGGACCCAGAGGGGCTGTGGGTTCCCTGCCCTCGAAGGGTTTCAGAATCAAATTGAACAAAGCCCTGAGCATCCAGTGTTGACCATACTTTGAGGAAGAAGCTGAACTAGAGATATCACATGGTCTCTTCCCTCATAAGTGACTCTCTGGCACTATTTCCAGAAAACATATGTGGGAAAGATGGAAAGTCTCAGTGACCAAAGTAACCCCAGATCTCTGCTTGTGCAAAGACTTCTGGCGCACCTGGAGAGGCACCAGCATTTTACAAGTGTAATAGTAAACAAAGAGGGCATTCCCTTTCTTTGGATCATGGATCCACAGACTGTCACCAACCTTCCCAGCTGCTTTTGTGTCTAAGCCATAAATAAACTCCATTTGTCTACAGACAGCACTTAAGGGCTTGGCAGGAGTTATTCTGGGACTGAAAACATGACTTAGGACCTGCCAGCTACTTGGAAAGACACACTGTCCCTTTAATGCTTAGCATATACTTACATGGCCCACTCCAGCTTCTCATTCTTGATGGAGTTATATAGGGTCTGAAACAAGAACATGGAATTAGCTGTGTCTCTCATGGAAGCTGTGTCTGGTTGTGGAGACATCTCCTCCTCCACACCCTCTCTGTGCTCTTGGAGAGATCCTTCCTTGCTGAACTGTCCTGGAGAAGCATTCCACAGTGAGCAGGATGACTGCTGTCCTGCTGGACCCCTTCTTGTCCGTGTGCCATGCTGGGTATTGGGCTGGGCACATCAGCAGCACGGGGCTCTGGCAGCCAGCCCTGCTCAGGAGCCTGTATATGACATTTTTGACTCATTCTGGGTGCTGCCTCTCATTCTGAGTGAATCCTGGCCTACACTAGACAACACTGCTTGTTTCAAAGTCCTTCCATACAGCAAAATCCAGGTCAGGCTGCTGGACCTGCAGCAGGTACAGAGAGCTGTTAAATCACATGGCAGGAGAAAATAAATACTCCCTTTGGGGTGTTTAACCATATGCCATGGGATTGCACTGGTGGTGTTTGCTTGCATCTAAATTATGTGGTCGTGAAGGCAGAGAAAAGTTCCAGTGCTGGATGGTCGTATCTGGGGGTAGGGGGTACCTTGCTCTGTGCATTGTCTGGTGCACCACAGAGCTGCTGTGGGAAAAGGGCCCCTGGTATGCCCTGAGGGCAGATATGCCACCAACCTGGATAAAACACCACCAGGGAACAGACCTGTTTCAGCTCACTGCAAGTTAGCAGAGACATCCACGGAGGTTACAATTCTTCTCCTGAAACAACTGGAAAATGCTGATTGAAGGGCTCAGAGTGTCCCAGCAGGACTAGGTGGCACTGCAATAAAAATGACAGTGTCCCACTGTCTATTTATATCACATTACCTTCAGCAAATCCTTTGCAAAGTCCTTCCCATCGTTCAGCCCGTCCAGGTTCGCTATGAACTGTTGGCACGACATCTTTTTGCCAATGTTCTGTAAGGCAAAGAAGCAGCTCATTAAACTTGTGGAGAGTTTTGACTTTAATCAGTGTCTTTCAAAGAGCAACTCTATATGTAGTGCTGAAGCCTGGGCTTGTCCCAAGAGCTCAAAGCTGGAAGGGCTTCTGATCTGAGTTTCTGTTGGGCTCTCTGCTTTATTTGCTCATGCCAGCATCCAAATGTTTCAAATGACCTCTTTTTTAATGGTGGAGATAAGACACCTGAAAATAGCCTCTCCAGCTCTTGCTCCAAACTTCCTCAGTGTTCCAGGCTGGTCCTGGCACAGGCTCTGTGTCCCAAAACTCGAGGCAAGCACTCTGCCTGGTGAAATGGCAATGCTTGGATGGGGCTCCAAGCCTGCCATGTGTGAAATTGTGTGAGCTTGCAGTGCCAGCACCTGAACAGCCAGCATTGGACAGAGGAATGCTGGTCCTTCATAGAAACTGTTATTTTTGATTGCCATTACAAAAAGAAATGGTCCAGCTACTGGTACTGTGGGAACCTGAGTGCAGCGGTGTGAGAGGGCAACACATGTAACAGTGGGGGAACTTCACAACCTGGAACCCTCTCACCACCACCTCATGCCAAGAATATTTGGTACTGACGCTTCCAGGCCATCTGGCATCCCTGATATCATGGCTTCATCATCTGTGGCATCTGTCTTCCCAAACCCTTCACCCTTCACACAGCCAGGTGAGTCACTCCTCAGCCTGCAAGGGTCGAGGCAGGCAGCCTTTTCCCAAGCCTCCCCCTGCAATCCTACCTCTCCAAAGGGACGGAGCAGAGGTGTGGAGGAGTCAGCAGGAATTACAGGGGTCAGGAAAAGGAGTCTGATATCACAAAGGAGAGGTGGGTGTCTCTAGTGTGCCTTGTTATATCCGTCACACCCCGGGTGTGTGGGACAGACCCTGGGTGACATGGCATGGAGTGGACAGTTGAGTCAGTGAGGAGAGCATGAGCTGCCACCAGTGTTCCTGAGATCCCAACACTATCCTGACACTGGGTGGGCTTCACATCAGGGTATGGACAGGGTGACCAGCCTGGGAGGACGGCCCAGAACCGCAGAGTCAGAGCCCTGCTTAGGGCTCAGTGAGGAAGAGGAAGGGGTTCAGTGGGTCACTGGCAGGGGATGAGGCTGCAGATGATTCAGGAGATGCCCTGCAGGGCAAGATGTGTCCTCTGTGAAGGAAATAACCTCTTGGAGGAGACTGACACCAGAAACACAAACATGCACTGCAGATGACCTGGGGGCTTCTTCCCCATGACAGCATCAGGAAGGAGTGAGGTCTTGGGATTAGCTCACCATGTCCTGCTCCCCCTTCCCCCAACACACAGCCCCTGCCTCCTGTGTGTGCAAACACTCCCGGGCTACACAGGGAGCCAAGCGCTGCCTGTGAGCAGCTCTGTCTGATACCCTTAATTATGCTTCCTGCTGGTGCCAGCTCCAGATGAGCCGGCTCCCTTGAGAGATCAAGAAAAAGAGGAGTAAAGCACTGTTACAAATCTGCAGTGCCTGGGGACCTGGTGTGGCACAACACAGCTCAGCCCTCGTGGCTATCTCCCGGGGAGCCCCATTAGCCAGAGGCTGCTGCCAGCCAGTGCTCAGCGGGTGCGGGGGCTGCAGAAGAGCTCAGGAAACGAGCAGATAGCTGGGATTTCAGCAGAGGGAAGAGACATTTGTGTGCTCGCTGGCCACTGAATTCCAGACACAAAGAGTAAAGGAAAAATCCAGCAGCACAACAGCGTGTGGGTGGAAAAAGGAAGGAGGGCAAGGAACGTCCAGGAGGAAGGGAGCTGGGAGGTGAGGTGGGTCTGTGCCTGAGACCTTGAGGCACCGAATTGCTTTGCACAGAGAGAAGGTGACTATTCCCAGCCCTGCCCCGAGGCAGGGAAGCTGAGTGCACAGCCCTGGCCTTCGTGCCCGAAGAGATCTCGCTGTGGTGATTCAGCACTGAATGCAGAGGCCAGCACATTTTTGGGAGTGGATACAGTGAGATAACACAAGTTACAAGTCTCACAGGCCGCTTTTGGGATTTCTCATGTATGTGTTGGGGCTCATACTCATCCCAAGGGATGGCTTCCTTTTAATTCTCTGATCTGTCTCTCTGCTGCAAGAGGATCTCTGAGCTCACCTGAAGCAGCAGCCACACAGTGGAAAAGCAGGTAATTGCTGAGCAATTGAGAAACGTGAAAACATCCCCTTTCCCTGACAATCAGAACAGGGGATGAGAAGCTCCAGCAAGGATGCTAGTTCCAGGAATCAGCTGGTTGGGCAAGGTGGTCAAAGACCTGCAGGGCCAGGGGCAGGATTGGGGCTGGCTGTCAGTAGGATCAAGCACAGGATGCTGGGCTGGCTCAAATGCACTAAAACCTCACAGCAATAATATTTCACACTTCTCAACACTTGCTGCTTTGGAAAGTGGGCTGGAGCCAGCCACTCCAACACAAGGCCCTGCAAGTGCCTCCACATCAACCCCAGCTAAGCAGAGGGAGCAAAAAACACCCCAGGACACTGACTTTGCACCTTACCTTGATTAACACTTGCAAAGAAGCAGCTCTGTGATCACAAGTGCCTCATTATCACCAGCAGCAGCACCAAGGGCTGCCTGAGCTTTCACTGAAACAGGATTTAGCAAGTACAGGGGATTCCGGGAAAACCCCCGGAAGGACCACTCCGAGGGCACAGTGGGGTGTCTTGTAGCACAGCAGGTCACCTGGCTGGGGCAGCAAGGCCATCACATGGGGACGTAATCCTCAAGGGAATAAATATACCTGCACACCCCAAAACTCAGTGCAAGAGGTTTAATGTCCCTCGCTGAACTGGGACCTCTGGGTAGGGAGAGCTTCATTCCTGTCCAGCCACACAGATGGGGGCATTTCACTTTTTTTTTTTGGTGGTGCATCAGTCACGTACCAGCAATAGAACCAGCCAGAGAGGCTGCTCCACAGCTACTATTCCTGATATGCGCCCCTGGCAGAAAAGGACTTTGTCCCACCTTTTTCTTGCTGCAGGGCGTGCAGCAAAGCACAAGAGATCCCTGTCAGAGCATCAGCGAGCACCATGGTGTGCTGCATGGGGAGCCAGGGAACCGACGGGGTTAAACAGCTGAGAAGGGGTGGATACTTGGATGAATTGTTAGAGGCAGTTCAGGAATGGATGGGTCCAGACAGTGCATGGGGATGCAGAGACAAGGTGCAGGATGGTCAGAGAATCACAGAATGTCCTGAGCAGGAAAGGACCCACAGGGATCATTGAAGTCCAACTCCTGGCCCTGCACAGGACAGCCCCAAGGATGAGATTGATGTGGTGGCAGATACACAGGGCCAGATACACCCCATCATCTCAAGCCAGTGTGACTCCCCTGTTTACACTTGAGTTCTTGCCTCCTCTGGGCCTCAGCCATCTGCTGAGCTGGCTCATCCAAGATGATCACAGACCATCTCCTGAAGTGTCCAAGATGGCTCTACCCACCTCCAGAAGACTCTGGTCTGTAGCTTGGCATTCCTTGGCTGTTGCCAAGCCCCGGTACTACAGGTCTGGGCAGGTGAGTACGGAACTGGGTGCTAAAGAAAAGCAGGTGCCTTGTGAAAGGCTTCTCCTCCTCCCCAGGAGGAGAAGCCGTTTCCTGGGACTAGAAGATGTGAGGGGTGGCTGTCTGGAGTGCTCTCCAGCACACTCCCACCTCACTCCCTCTGTGAGGTGTTAAACCATTTGAGCTTCTGGGCTGAAGGCACCAGGCATGAAACCTCTCAGTGGTGAGTGGGGCACATCAGAAGGAGCATCGTGCCCTTCACAGGCCCTGCTTTCACTCAGGCCCTCTGACCTCTCCAAATATTTCAGAGGAAAACACCCAGGCAACTGCACTTGTGCTTCAGCAAGGAGTGAGGGTCACTGGTCTGGAGGGACCAAGGGATCTGGTAGTGGATGTGCCCCCACTGCAGGGAGCCAACCTGCAGACTCTGGGTACCAGTGAGCCTCGGGCCACACAAGCCTGCTGTGGGCACCCTGGGGTCACCCCGCAGGGGATGCCAGTGGCTGCTCATCCCTCTGCAGCTCTCCTGGTGCTGCCAACACAGCACTGCTGCTGACACCACACCCTGAGCTCGGCCCAAGGACAGCACCACAGGGTTTGTAAGATCGACAGCAATGGGCATATGGAGTTAGGAGCTGCCCAGGATCCCGTTTCAGGCTTTGTTCGGTGGCCATGAGAACTGCTGGTCTGCTTTTTGAACAAATCCCACAATGACTCCAGAAGGTGGCCTTTGCTAAAGGACCCAAATGCACTCACGAGTGCTGGTGATGCAAAGGTGTTGTTGTCACTGTCCTCCCATGGCCAGGAGGGATAACACTGACACTGGAAAATCAAGAGTACAAAGGCCAGGTGCAAATCTCATGTTTTAAAGCCAGTCCTTCATTACCTTTCAGCCTGGACTTGGTGTGTGCCACAGCCACTGCTGGAATGGTGAACTCGACCATTCCCCAGGCAGTGCTGGGAGGAACTGCCCCTTTCCAGACACACATCCACCCCCCTTTCCTCACCAAAGGCATTTCCCACTCCGGCAATGCACAGCAAAACACCGCAACACACACACGACATTAACAAAGGAAATAAAATTAAAAGTGATATGGAATATCATGGCAGCATCTTTAACAAGATCAGGTCACGCATTCCCAGGTACACCACAGTTCATGGAGGTTTCTTTACACCGGGAGCATTTCATGTGATGGTATCAGCTGCTAATGGCTTGCTAAGTAGGGAAGAACACTGCACAACCACTTAGGAATCTCGACAAACAAAATCCCTTATTGTTTTTAACACAGAACAAACAAGTCAAATGCCAGTGCTTTAAAGGAAAACACTAGAATGACTGCACTTACCACCTGGTAAAGGGTTAAAGAGCAGAAAGAGAGGTTCCAGGAGCAGAAGGAAATAAAAAGAAAATAAAAAAAAAGGAGGAAAAGGAGAAGAAGAAATTAATGTTACACATGCAGAAAAATAAAGAGAAGATTTTTCAAAGAAAAGCTCAGGCATTTGCACACCTGGTCAAAAGAAAGTTATTTTTTCTTTGCCTAGATATCATGAGACCATTTCTTCTTACCAGGCCTCTTAGCCAGCTTGTCAATGGAAAATAGAAATGGTAAGGTTTTCGAGGTTTAGACGGGCTTTTTTGCCCTTTCAATAATGTCTATCTTCCCAGAGGCATATTTTGGATTTTTTTTTACTTTAAAAAACTAGACAAAATAAGATTGTTTTGGATTGAAGTCGCATCGTTTGCCTTTTGCCACAATGCTGCTTTTGCTGCTGCAGGAAATGCTTTCATGGAAATCATTCCTTGGCTCCAACCATTTCGGCTGAAGGATGAGTGCACTGTGAGACTGATCCCACTGCTATCCCACTGTGACAGGTTACTGGGAGCCTCTGAAAGGTGGTGGGACATCTGCTCACAGCCTGGAGAGAGCAGCACTGCCTGTCCCTGAGCAGGGTACCTGAGGTCAGCAGGACACACACCTTTGGCTTCAGTGTGCAGTGACACTTGTGTGTGGACCTGTCCCCAGGTCTGGGCCTGGCACTCAAAATTCCACCTGGAGCAGGTCAGAGAACCCTCTGCCAACCTATCTCAACTTTCCAGCAACACATTCAGCGTAGGGGAACAGACCTGGGAAGGAATAAAGCACGGATGGATCTCCACGTGCTACTTACATGGCCGTGGAGGTCTGTGTTCAGCAGCATCAGGGCACAGGTGAGCGTGTGAATCCCATCTGGAACACACAACAGTCACACAGCTATGGATGATCATCCCCCTTCCCGTGCAGTTTTGGTGTTTGTTGTCTTGGCAGCCCAACTATTGTAAAACCAAGGCCAGTTGCTGTGTCTGGGGACCTTAAAGAATACCTGCTTCCTGCAACTGTCTAAATTTTTAAAAAAAAAAACAAAACAAACAACAACACAACACAAAAAACCCCAAAGACATCCTCTTTTCCCTCAAACTTCACCTTTTCCTAAAACAATCACCAGGGAATGGGCTTTAAAGCAGTTTTGCTTCAAAAGACCAAACTTCCCACTGAGTCTTACTCCATTTCCATGGACTAGATGATCCTTAAGGTTGGTTCCAACCCAGGACTTTCTGTGATTCCATGATTTCCATTTTGTGCTGATGCCACTGCAGAATGGGGCAGAGACCCAAACAGAGCTGGATTTGCCCCCAGCTGATCACAGTCACCTCAGGGGTTTATCCTGAGGTCTTAAGCCATCATTCCCTGGCAGTCTGTAAGCTCTTGGGGGGTTCAACAAACATTATCCCTACAAAACAGTGTGGCATTTTTGGCTCTCTGACTCCATAACTCACATGAAGTTCTCCTTCCACATGAGACAGCACAGCAGCCTGTTCTGCACCAGGGGCTGGAGGTTTGCTGCAATTTCAAAGCCATGAGGTGTCCCGAAGCTTTGCAAGGGGTCAAGACACCTTCTCCAGGCACCAGCTCAGAGCAGTGAGATGCAAACACACTCTGGCACGTGGCCCTCCTCACAGGAAGGGCTTAGAGAGCACCAGGGAGGAGGCAGCGACAGGGATATGACTTTCACAAGAACCTACTTTGGGGTTAGAACAACGGTGCCTTCCCATTGTGCATTTTTAAGTCTCTGTGGAAGGTTCTGGGTATCACTTTGGTCAGGCAAACCATGTCCCACATGGCCCCACGGTGGAGCTGGTGTCCCAAAACCTGTCGTTCTCTCACTCACTTCTCTCAGCTCACACAGCTGAGAGTCACAACACAGCCCCAGAGTTCTTCCATGTCTGGGCTTCATCAGTGCAGGAAAAGAATGATGAGACACCACTCTCTGGGAGAGAAACCAGAGTTGGCCTCTTTTCCCAGGCAACAAGTGACAGGACCAGAGGAAATGGCCTCAAGCTGTGCCAGGGGAGGTTCAGGTCGGACATCAGGAAGAATTTGTTCACTGAAAGGGTGGTTAAGTATTTGAATGAGCTGTAAAGAGAAGTGGTGGAGTCACCATCCCTGGAGGTGCTCAAGAAACGACCGGATGTGGCACTTAGGTCCCACAGCCCTTGTCTGTAGGGCTGGGAGGTGGATGCAACAGAACTGGGGGATCATTTTTAGGGGGAGTGTTGGAGAGGGGTCAGGACTTGGCATGTGGGATATTTCACCTGGGGACTGTTGCTGAAAATTCAACCTGCAGTTCAATGTCTACAGGTGTGGGACCCTTCCCAGGGGAGGTCATCTTTGGATCAGCAGGGGAGAACGTCACACAAACTCAGGGAAATGAAATCTAAACATCTATTGTATTGGGTTAGCAGTGACAAAGGCAAAAAGGTCATTCTATTTTGAGAACAGTGAGTGTGCAGTGAGTTTAGCAGAGGGACTGGATGTGCCCTTAGGCACTGCTGCCCTTTGGGGAGCCTGCGAGGGGGGGACAAGCAGGAGGCCTGCAGCACACAGTGCTGCACACGGGGGATGGAGGAGGAATACCTGGCACTGCCCTGGTGCCAGCTGAGGGCAGCCCAGCTGATCCCACCATTTCCAGGTGCCTGTAGGCAGGTGTGTGGTGCCATTCATGCGAGTGCACACGTGGGCATGCTCACGTCTCTGTGTGTGGGTCACATGTGCTCCAGGAATGACATTTCCCACGTAAAAATCAGGGAATCGTGGAATCAAAAGGCCTCTAAGATCATCGAGTTCAGTGCTGACCCAGCATGGCTGTGTTCATCACTAAACCACATCTCCAAGTGCCACATCTTCACGTCTTCTGAACACTTCCAGGGATGGTGAAAGTGTGGAATTGTTAAGGTTGGAAAAGACCCCTAAGGTCATGGAGTCCAACTGTTAACCTAAAAATGTCAGAATAAACTAACTTTTAAGAAATAATGTGGAGAGGCTGAAAGCAGCTAAGAAAATCTGCAACTACAGCGAGCCCAGAATTTTATCCAGCTGTGCTTTTTTCTGCTGCAGCTGTAAATGTGGGGAACACAACTCCTGTGCAGGGCAAGCCAGCAGCATTCCTCAATTTGCATGGAAAGGTCTTCTTCCATTCAAAGGACAAGGTCCTGGGCCGAGCCAGCACCAGCCACTCATCTGCCCACTGTAGGAGCCACTTTGCAAGCCCCGACTGGGGTAATTTGCAGCCCCTGAGAACCACTCACCACCTCCCTGCTGAGCAAAGCACAGCCACTGATCCAGGCTCCAGATCCAGTGCTCCTTCAGCACAGCTCACATGGATTTAGGACAAAGCTCCCTGGCACCCCACACTTTTCAGATCCTGGTCTGGCTCTCTTGGTTGGGGTCTGTCAGCACCCAGCATCCCCATTTCCTCCCAGGGCAGGGATAACGATCAGGGCAGGATCCCAGGGAGAGGGAGAAGCTGCAGCCGTGCCTGCCTGGCCGTGGGTGGTTGGTTTTGCACTGGGGCTCCGTGGCACGGGAGCACCGGGAGCGTGCAAAGGACACCAGGGGAAAGGACGTGGTACCTTCGGACGTGCTCTCTTCGGGGTTGCACTGGCAGTACCGCCGGGAGAAATGGATCAGCACCCGCTCCCGCTCCTGCGTCTCGCCCATCAGCGGGAACGCTTTCAAGAACGTCCTGCAGCGAGAAAGGGAGACTTGGAGATGCACTGCTGGGTGGTGTCCTTGCTAAGGAGGGAGATGGGAAGGGGTCATTTATCCTCCCCCCAGCCCCACATCCCTGTGTCCCTGCAGGGGGGATGCAAAGGGATCTACGGAGCCAGTGCTGAGCTGTGCAGGGAAATGTGCTGCCCGCTGAGATCTGACCCACCCCTGGCACCAGCATGGTTGCCCATCCCAAGGGAAGAAGTTGCTCCCACTTGCTCTGATTCTGTATGGGATGGGGTTCCTGGGAAAGCTGCTCTCCACCCTGGGGCAGCAGGTTGAGGGCCCTCCTGTTGAAGTCCACTTTGGGGAGCAGCACCTTGTGCCGAACGCAACACCAAAGATTGAATGACAGCCTGGAGCTCTCCCCAGTCCCTGCTCCTATCACATGGATGGGCCCCATGGTGCTGGGAAGCCTGGAGGAAACCCCTAACCCTCACTGCTCCATCCACCCCAGAGCCCTGCTCACCTGAGTGCTTTGTCAAGGGTCAGGCCAGTGAAGTCAAAGAAGCTGAGATACTCCTCTGCTACCAGCTTGCTAAATTCATTACTGTAATTAAAGAGGGAGTGGTCAGCCCTTTCATCAGGGAAGAAGACACTGTCCACAAGAGGAATAGCAGAATGCTGCCTCTTGGACAGCCCAATCCCAGCAAGACACTGCAGACATGATCCCAGACCCAGGGAGACTTGCTCCTGGCCTTGAAATGCTGCTGCAAGACCTCCCTAACGCCCCAGACACCTGAGAATGAGAGACATCTTTCCTGCCGCACCCCTCTGTTGTGCTGCTGGCCAGACAGAGCCTCCTCCCAAAGCAGCCAGGAGGAGGAAGAGGCCATAAGGATATCCTGTGCTCCTCCAACACCTACTGCTCTCCCATTGCTGGACGTGTCTCCTCCTCCCACTGCAAGATTCCCACTGTCACTCCACGTAGGCTCCCATGCCACCCTCTCACCACAGCACCTCGCTCCTGTGGCAGATGGATGCTGCTGCAGCCTGGAGCAGGAGGGCTCTGATGAGTTCCAGGCAGGGGCTGCTGGCTCTGCCAGGGGAACTGGACAGTGTCACAAGGCACCAGCAGGCAGCCAGACCCCCGGAAACAACAAACTCCCATGTCCCCAGGGGCTCAGGGACATAGATGGGACTCTTCTCCCTGAGCTCCAGAGCCAGTTAACATGCCCCAGGCCATAGGATGCCGACAGCGGCCAGGCCATGTCCCATCCTAAGGTGGGTTTATGTGTTTGCTTGGGTTTCCTCACTCAGGAATTATCCTGTCTCTGTGCCAGTCCCAGCCCCTCCTGCAGGAATGGGTGACACTTCCACCACGATGACAGAGACATTCCTACAAGAAGAGCAAGGCATTTCCCATGGGGACATTCCTGGCATGGTGGCCCTGCAAGGCATTTCCTGTGGGGACATGCCTGGGATCCTCTGGCTGCTGCCCTTTCCACACAGCCTCCTCTCACCTTACACCAAGGTTGGATGCTCCCTCCCTCTGCCTGCTTTGGGAGGCTCCAGGCACCAAGAGTTCTTACTGACCTGCTGGGTCACAAGCCACCCCAGGGGAACACAGGAGCCCTGGCCTTTTCTCCCAGTCCATTCCCATGTGGATATGTGTTGTTTTACAGCCTGAATCCCACTGCCCCGCAGAGCTAAACCTGTGTGGTCCAGGATCCTTTTGGCATCGCAGCCACCTGGGTCAAAACCAGATTGTCCATGGGAGGTCTGTGTGAGTAAAAGCCTCATCCCTGGGGGAGGAAACAGGCCATGCTGCCCATGCCTGGGACCCTGCCAGACCCCCACATCCCAGGGCACCGTGATGCTGGAATGGTGCTGGGCTGCTGCTGCTGCAGTGATTTGGTGAGCACAGGCCAGTTCTGGGAAACCCTACAGGGAAGTGCCTGGCACTGCCACCTCCATGGCCTGAGACAGGTCAGCCTTCATCCAGCACAGGATGTGACTCTGATGGAGCTGAGACAGGGCCACAGACCAACCCAGGAACAAGAGTCTTCCATGGGGAGTTCAGCTGCCCAAATACCTGCCCTTCAGAGGGACAATGGTAACTTCTGGATTTGAGGTACATTTCACAAAATTGTGGCAGCTGGGAACAAACTATGGGGAGATATTCAAACTGCATTTCCTTATTTATCAAGCCTTTTCTGCCTGTTTGACAATGATGAATGGTTTTGGCTTTGGTTTACATTTCTTTTTTTTTAGAAAATTGCCAATTATCACGAAGAAAAAAAAAAAGGGGTAAAATGAACTAAACAGCTTTAAATGAGATTTCACTTTTTGCACAGCCCTCCTACATGGAGCTGGCCTGAAAGCATCGCTTAAACTTAGTCTGCTCCCAGCACTATAGGTTGGGCTTACATTGTCTTAAGTGAGCAAGACTGACTTAATACCTATATTAATACCTATAAATACCTATCTTCATCCCACTTCCTTTCCTGCTCTCAAATCCACCTGCGTGATCCAAGATCCTGCAGCTCTATTTAGGTCTTCTGTCAGGAAGTGGTTCAGATGTCAAAACCCAGCTGATCAAAACAAAACTTTAATTTCAAAGGCTCTGTCAATCCCCACATGTGGGGCACCTGCCAAGGTGTGAGGGTTGCAGGAGTGAGTGAGGAGTGCAGGAAGGAGCAAAGGGACAGACTCAGAAACCCAGTGCTTGAAACTCTCCCTCCTCAGTGAGCTGTCATGGCAAATTTGAAAGAAAGGACAAGGATGTTACACCTGAGGCAACAGCAACCAGCGGTGCACCTGCTACAAGAACCACAGCAAAGGAGGACAAGGAGGATGTTGCCAAAGAGCCTCTCTAGGAGATCATTCCTGGGCTGCTTCTGTCCCAGGACCAGGCTGGGAATCACAGACAAGCGTTGGTACTGCAAGGTGGGTATTCACCGAGGGACAGGTGTGTTCTGCTCATCGAGGCAGGAGGGAGACGTTTCAAGGACAGAAAAAAAAAAATCCCAGCAACACAGGTTATATCTGATCCAGGCAAAGGATGATGGGGATTGGTGCCTTCACACCCACTGGCATCCTAAAATAATCTGTTACTGCTACACTCGTTACTGTTACTCTGTCTCTTAGAAATCTCGGTAACTCTCCCACTTTTGAATATTTTTTGATTTCCCTTCTGCCTTACCCAGGCAAATCTATCAGCTGAAGAGCCTGGACCTCCAGCGTGCCCCTGGCTCTCCAGCAAACCCTTCCTGCCCTCGTACAGACTGGGTTGGGAGGCTCTGCAGCAAGAAGACTTTGGGGTGCAGACATGAAAAACGTGGGGACTGGCAGGGAGCCCAGTGCAGAGGCAGGTCTGGCCCCCAAACCCTTCAGCGTGGGGATTGCTTTAGTCTTGCTGGGCCCTTCCCAAAGCCAGGAAGCTCTTGGTTCTGCTGGGCAGCAGCTTGAGACAGTTAACGCCCAATACCACAGGCAGCTTGTAGGATTTCTATTTTAAGGCCATTTGGCTTCCAGCTTCAACTGGAAGGATCTCCAACAGCCCCGACTCCATCCAGCAATCAGGATTGTCCCTTCCTGCCTTTTTCCTGCCCTCCCCAGCCCGTCCCACCAGCGCCGTGTTTCCGTCACCCCGCACGGGGCCGGTCCCTCCCGCAGCCCACGTACTTCTTCCCGAGCTGCCGGGCCACGTCGCAGCGCTTGAAGCCCTCGAGGTTGTAGAGGCGCTTGGCCAACCTCTTGGCAGCCTCGCTGTCCGCCCTGCAGCCGTTGGCCAGGGTGTCCGTGCTGCCCTGGTCCAGCTGCTCCGTGCTGCCCATGTCCGAGTCGGAGTCCGACAGGGTGTCCTTCAGGCTGGCATCGCTGCACGGAGACAAGAAACGTTCAAGGAGCAGCAGCGTGACTCGATGAAACCCACGGGAAATGCCCCCTTTGGATTTCTTCTTGCCCTCACAAAACACGCATGAGAAAACAGCAATGCGTTTGTGAACCATGTTGGAGAAACCCTCCTTTATTTCAGGTCGAATGAAACAGTGCAGTGCAAGTTCAAATTTGTAGAAAAGGTCAGAGAGAGGGCGATTTCCCCCTGAGAAACGAGGATGTATCAAAGTAAGCAGCCCCAACACCTTTTAAGCTTCCTTTGTCTCCACTGGGGATACCAAGCTCTTTCCAGGACATTCAGGAAATCTTAGGGGTAGATGATATGCTTTTCAGTTCAGGTTATTTGCCGAGGATGAGAAACTGCACTGGTACAAATAACCTCGATGGGACTGGCACCAGACCTGCTGCCACTGCTAGGCTGCTCCTTTCCCCAGCTGCCTGCTGGCCTTGTGGCCAGCTGTGCCCACAGCAACACCCAGGCTGCCCCGCTGGCCCCATGTAGGTGGGGATACGGCCCTTTATTTTCCTGCCCAAGGCCACTTACAGCACCAATTTATGCATTTTTAAGCAGTGTGACTCACTGCTGACCTGACAGCTGGGCACACGACCTCACTCCAGCTCTCCTCTGACCTGGTTGCTCATCCCCTGGCTTCCTCAGGCAGGGAAGTGCCCTACGGATGAGCTGCTGCCTCCCGGGGATGATGGTTTGCGTCTGAGCTGGTCCAGAGGATGAAGAACCTCTGGGGAGGCTTCTGCAGGGGTAACCAGCCTTAAGTGAAACCTTGAGGTTTCCCTGCACTCCAGAGACATTTGGGAGGGCACGTGACCATTCCCAAACTGCCGAGGGCTTTGCAGGTGCAGGTGAAAGTTTTCCTGCTGCTGTTTGGCCTCTCTGCCACGACAGCACAGGAGAGGAAGCACAAGGGGTGAAAGAGCAGCTCCAACTCAATCATGTCCACTGAGCATTGCTCCTGGACTGGGATCTCATAAGAAAAGGAGCCACTGCCCGACAAATTCTCTGCCTTACCTGATGGAGTTAATGATCTTGGTGGCATCTTCCTCCGACCCTTCCACGTGGAACCCGTTTGGGATACTCTTCAGGGACAGCCGGCTCAGCACGTTCTCCGACCTGCTGCTGGTAATCGAGTGCCTGAGAGGGCTCCCAAAATCCCCCTCCGCCGGCTTTGCTGCCGCCTGCTCTTGCTTGTCAGCAGCCATGTGGTGAAGGGCTTCCCTCTGCTGGGCTGCCAGTTTCTGCTCCAAGAGCTCGGGGCTCTCCTTGGCCCTTTGCTGGATCAGCGGGGTGAGAGGGGCCTCAAAGCTGACGCAGCTGTCTGTCTCGTCCGTGAGGGACAGCACGTCCAAAGAGTCCAGGCTGCTGTAGTAGGTGCCCTTCATAAGGTCAGACTCAACGATCTTCTCGAAGGTCGAGCTGAAGCCATCCCTGATGTCTTTGAACTGGAAATGCTCCCTGTCATCATCGCTGCAGCTCAGCTTGGCGTCTCCAGAAGCAAACCTGGGCCAAAAGGGGAAATGTAGAAAATACTGTCAAGGCAATTCTTGCCCTGTTCCACCTCGGATCTGGGAGGCAAGAGGCAGGAATGGGGGCTGCGATTATAGGCCTTGGGACCTTTCTGTGGTATAACCTGCTTGGTTCTCAGTTTTGTTACAAGATTCAGAGCTGAAAAAAGCAGTTTTGTGATGAGCAATCCCAGAGGCCCAGCCAGACCTTAATTTGGTCATGTCCCAGTAAAGAGCCAGACCTCTGAACTGAATACTTTTGCACATGACAACTGCAACTGGATCCAATGCCAGAATAACCTCCTGGTTATTACTCAACAAGTCCCACATTGCCATAATGCCAAGGCAGACAGCCCCTGCTCTTTCACCACACTGTACAACATCATCTCTATTAACTGCTCACACCACAGACCTTGTATATTCCAGCCCTTTACTTGTCCCTCGAGCCCAAACTCAGCAGGCAGCAAAGGGAGAAAGTCTTGTGTCCCTACAAATGCCCCAGCAAAGACAGTGTGGGACAGACTGCAAAGACCAGGGCAGGAGCACTGGTCCTGGATGGCTCAGAGAAGCATAGAATGGTTCGGACCAGAAGGGATTGTAAAACTCACGTTGTTCCAACCCCCTGCCACGGGCAGGGACACCTTCCACTATCCCAGGTTGCTCCAAGCCCCATCCAACCTGGCCATGGACACTTCCAGGGACGGGGCAGCCACAGCTTCTCTTGGCACCCTGTGCCAGGGCCTCACCACCCTCACAGGGAAGAATCTCTTCCTAATATCTAATCCATCCCTGCCCTCCTTCTGTTTAAGGCCATTCCCCCTTGTCCTCTCATTACATGCCCTTGTGAAAAGTCCCTCTCAGTGGGCACCAACACGTCAGGCACATCACAGCTCTCCATGCACAGTCCCAGAGAAGACAGAGGACAGAGAGGCTTTGTACAGCTTACACTGGTCCAGAAGCACCATCTGCATCCCATGCAAGCAAAGCCAGGCTAAGGCAAGAGTCAGGAAAGACCTCATTCCTGTGAATGAACCTGGCATTGCCTCCCCTCGGAGAACTGTCACCCACTTATTACACAGCAGGAAAGGCAATTGCTTTGCTGAAATAAGGAGCCACGTCTTTATTTGCGTTGTAATCACAAAGTTTTGTACGTGTATTGCAGAACAGGGTATGGAACTGCCTGTGCTGCTCCCCCAGCGGTCTCTGGGGGCACACGGAGCTGTGCACCTGCTGCAGCTCAGCCACTCCGGAGCTGCAGGCATTGGCTTGTTTGCATTTCACTTCTCACTGGTGAATGAGTTGTAATAAAGCACAACTTGTCATAGAACCACAGAATCACAGAATATCCTGAGCTGGAAGGGACCCACAAGGATCATCCAGTCCAACTCTTGGCCCTGCACAGACACCCCAACAGTCCCACCCTGTGCATCCCTGAGAGCGTTGTCCAAACGCTCCTGGAGCTCTGGCAGCCTTGGGGCCGTGACCATTCCCTGGGGAGCCTGTTCAGTGTCTGACACCCTCTGGGGGAAGAACCTTTTCCTGATATCCAACCCGACCCTCCCCTGACACAGCTCCAGCCATTCCCTCAGGTCCTGTCCCTGGTCACAGAGAGCAGAGATCAGAGCTGCCCCTCAGGAGGAGCTGTAGCCCCTGGTAAGGTCTGACCTCAGTCTCCTCTGCTCCAGCTGAATGGGCCAAATGCCCTGAGCTATTCCTTGTATGGCCTCTCTGGGCCCTTCTCCATCCCCATGTCCCTCCTTTGGACACTCTCTAACAGCTTTAGATCTTTCTCATATTGTGGTGCCCCAAACTGCCCCAGGGCTTGAGGTGAGGCCGCCCCCGCCCAGAGCCGAGCAAGACAATCCCCTCCCATGCCCAGCTGGTGATGCTGTCCCTGACGCCCTCAGGACATGGCTGTCCCTCCTGGTTGCCAGGGCACTGCTAGCTCATGTCCAACTCCCCACCACACGTTTGCTGTAGTGGTGGAGTGGGGAGACCTGCCAGAGAAGGACATGATGGAAACCAGGACTTTCTTGCCTCTGCACTGCAGGCTCTCTGCAAAGTTTTTCTGAAACTTTATTTGATGGAATGTGCATTTTTTGACAGCTATGTGTTGCCATGGGAGGAAATGTGTGGGCAAAAGCTGCAGTCCCAAAACTGCAGGTACTGAGTGTGTCTACAAGCCAAGGGTGGGGATTTCTCTGTTAAAAATTTTGCCCTTTTTCCATGAGTTCATGGGGCTGAAAGCAGAGAGCATTGGTCACTGGTGGATCTCACTGTTGGACTGCAGAGCTGCGACCTCCCTGAGATCAGCAGGGCCAGTGTTGGGGGCTTCTGGGAAGGTGAAAGACCTGTAGGCAACACAGCCACAATGAAAGGAAAGTGGGGCTTTGACAAATAACAGATGCCATGGGATAAACCAGGATGAAGAAAAAGGGATTCAGTTAATGCAAACTGCAGCACAAGCACTCAACCTTTGGCTTTATTTCCCTGGGGTTCTTTTCCTGCATAGACACACTAACCTACCTTCAGCAGGACAATCATGGTTTCTTTCTCCAGCTCTACTATGGAGTGATGACCTTGGATGACTTCCCCCTTTAATTCTCCACTGGTTCAGTGGGAAGAGCAAGACTTGACACCTTCTTGTAAAGTACTTTAAAATTCAAGGAGAAAATACATCATACAGGCAGCAACATGCGGATGATGACAAGTGATTTGTCACCAGGAACAAACTGTTGACTGCTCAACAGTGAAATATCAGAACAGGGTTCTGCTATTCCAGAATGGGTCGTTACAGAAACAGAATTCCCCAAAGGGCAGTAAAGAAAAAACTGGGGAAACTCAGAGGTGATGCAGGATGACAGTGACTTCCCAGCACCTCGGTCCATCTGCCAGTGCTTCCTGACCCACATGGATCCAGGACAGCCGGACAGTCCGTACGGCCAGGGCAGAGCAGCTCCACGCTGTGTTTGGCCCAGCCACACATTCCTGTCCTTTAGCCCAAAGATAGGTGGTCAAAGCACTGGTGAGCTCGAACACAGCGAGCTAACCCCATTCACAGCCAATAAGTGGTTTCCCAGACTTCAGCTGCATCCCAGAAGTTTTCCAGCTGCCCTTTGCTTTGAGTATAGCGTGTGACTTGTCCCTTGTGCATTCAGCTTCCCAAAAGACTTATTTGCTATCCAAGTGAATATGTTTAGAGCACAAGATCACGGGCTGTGCATGCAGACCTCAGCCAGGTTGCATCATCTCCAAACCCTCAGCCTGCCACTTCTACCAATTCATGCCCTAGTACCTTAAAATAATTGCACTTCCAGTGATTGCAGCAGCGTTCTCTGACCACCCTTAGCTTCCTCTTGAACTCACAGCCTCTGCCAGGGAGCCACCCTGCAAATATGATTCCCTTGAAACCTGAGAGACCTGCAGCTATCCAAGACCTGACTGCATAGCTTACGGGGCTCGTGGGACCTGCCTGGGGACAGGCTCCCCGGGCTCTCCGGACAGCAGCGGCCTGCGCTGGACACTCCTCCTCTGCAACACCTTCAGCTGTGCTTTTTGAAGCAGTGCTGCTGCTTCTTGCTGGGGGCCTGGAGTGAAACAAACCACCAGCTTTTTATAGAGGAGCCTGTTCACCACGGGGGAAGCGCAGAAGGAGGGACGCCTGCTGCCAGCCCACTCCCTGCGTGGCTCCCCAGCCCTGCTGCCCACGCTCCAGACAGCGCTCAGAATGCACGGCTCAGCACGGAGCCTGCACGGGGATAGAGCTGGGAGGTGCTCCACAGGCCACCCTCTCACACCTCCTCTTCAGAAGGCCAAGCTCCTCTGGGACAACCTCTGCTGCTCTTCTCCGGCCCCTCCTGCTTGCAGCATCTCTCCTGCCCCGGGCAGGGGCACAGGCAGGGCTATAAAATTCACAGCAGACATCAGCCCTGGGTGGCTCCAATACAGAGCCCTGGCTGATTCCAATACAGAGCCCTGGCTGATTCCTGGTGGCAAAGGGAAGCATCCATACCACTCCCACAGAAATGGCATGGAAAGCACCTCACCTCATCCTAGTGACCTATCATTCCCCCTAAGTCCCCAGTCTGCAGAACCCCAGGGAGGTCTAGAAACTTGCAGAGGCATAAAATCAGCTGTGGACACCACACCAATGCAAGTGTTCCCCAGCCTGGGGAGTTCTCCTGTGAGCCAGGCTGCCAGCAGAGAGGGCTCAGGGACCAGGGGGCATTGCATACTAGCAGGTTAGTCTCAGGCACTCGGGAATGGGATGACACTTGCACCTTTTGTCTCACATTGCCATCCCCATGGCACTCCAGGCAGCGGTAACACCTGCCACAGGTACAGCGGAGAGCAAAACTCAGTGCCTTGCCCCCTCTTGAATACACAGCTGTCACCTGCTAGCCCAGGGACTGCCAGAGGTAGCCATGCTGCCAGGGGCTTCCACGGCACACCAGCCTCCCAGACAACCCTGGCTCTCCACCATCCCCAGGCTGTTGTACTTGCCCTAAGATACCTCAGGTAACTCTGCCGTAAGTGCTGCAGTTGAATCTCCAACTTGCAAGTGGGACACCCCCAAAGGGAGCACAACCAGCACCCAGCACTCTCGAGATCCCAAAAGCTTCCCCTTCTCTTTAGTGACTCTGTGGGCAGACACTGGCTCTAATCACAGCTTTCTGCATTTGTAACAGGGAAAAACGCTGGGAGAAGCCCAGAAAGAAAAAAGAGCAAAAACTTAAACAGGGAAACTTAAGCAGGGAAAAACTGTGCGAGAAGCCCAAAGAGAAACAAGAATGGAAAGCCACAGTCAGCCAGGAGAGCAGCTGCAGCTTCTTAAACTGATGAGTTACACACGGAGCAGAGTAACTCGAACCAAGGGACGGCGAAAACAACACACTTAAACCAGGACCGCGCCGACGCTCCGGCCGCTTCGCACTCACCCGAACTGCTCCTCCGCCTCGTCGGCACTCAGAGCTTCCGAGGATCCCAGCACGCTGTGCCACCGCTCCTTGCTGAGGGCCCCGCTCGGTATCTCCGGGCTGGGGGAGCCCCTGTCGCCCCGGTCGGGGCTGTCCCTGCTGGGTGTGTCCCCGTCCTGCGGCGGCGGCGCCGGCTGCTCCCGCCCCGCGGCC
>VZRJ01011099.1:65675-198976 GCA_013397565.1 Ptilonorhynchus violaceus | reverse complement strand
CATCCCTGGGTGTCCCTGTGTCCAAACCCCATCCCTGGGTGTCCCTGTGTCCAAGCCTCATCCCTGGGTGTCCCTGTGTCCAAACCCCATCCCTGGGTGTCCCTGTGTGCAGGGCCCGGGCTCTGCTCCGGGGGGCCCAGCGATGGCCCCAGAGGAACGGGCAGGGACTGAGCCCAGGGAGTTCCCCCTGCACAGGAGGCAGAACTTCTGCCCTGGGCAGGGCCCGAGCCCTGAACAGATTGTGCAGAGAGGGGCTGGAGGCTCCTCCCTGGGGCTGTTCCCGAGCTGTGTGGGCACTGCTGTCCCTGGGCTCTGGGATGGCCCTGCTGGAGCAGGGAGGTGGCACCAGAGGAGCCTCTGTGGGCACTTCCAACCTGACCCATTCAGTGGTTCTGTGATTCTGTGACTGCACCCTCACTTTACATCCTAGTGACAAGGCAGGAGTTGCTTAAGCCTCCACAAAAAATGGGCCAAAGCACAGGGACAATGAATTTGTGTGTTTCCCAGGAGTAACGCGAGCTTGAGGCAGAAGGTCCAGGAGGTGGATGACCACGGACCTGAACATCCTTGTGTTCTAGACAGCATGTTAGGTCTGCAGTCTTCCTGGAATAGGATCCTTTCAAAGCCCATCCAGGGCTTCCCAGTTTGACTGTGGGAGGACAAAGATCCTGCTGCGGTCAGTGGGGTCTGTCTGACCCTTAGATCCTCATTCCTGCAGAACCAAACCCTGGCCCCCTTGGAGGCCTTGCAGGGCTCCCCATGGATTGCTCCTGCAGAAACCCACTGCAGTTTACAGGAATCCTCCCGTGGCTCAGAGAGAACCAGGAGCCTCCAGAGAGGGAACAGCAAAGGAGGGCAATTTTTTACTGCATCCAGGGGGAAGGAGGAGAAGGGCAGCTCCCACAGGGCCATTGTTCCTGTCTCTCCAAGACAGTGCTCCCCACTAAGTGGGTCTGGCCAAGGTTGTTTGCTGCAGGAGCCCAAGGCCATGAGCCCATGGTGCAGATCTAAAGCCTGCAGCTCACAGGGCAGATCACAGGGACACCGGAGCATCCCAACCAGCCCTTTCCTGGCATGGGAGCAAAGGCAGAGAAAAGGGGCAGAGGCTTTCTGTGCCCTGGTCTTCAGGCAGCTCCCAGAGCTCAGAGAAGAGCTTGAGGGAAGGATGCCTGTTCTGGGTAACAGGTGAGTCCCAGTGGCTCCAGCCCTGCCTCAGTGCAGAACAAACAGCTTGTAACCAGTCCATGTTGAGTTGAGTCCAACTCAAGACAGGAGTTTTCAGGCATTTTAGGCTCAGCTCAGAGCTGGCTCCACCCTCACCTGTGCCTATCTGCTCTGGTGCTCACCTTCTCTGGAGGGGGAGCTTTATAGTCTGATTGTCTGTAGGGTTGTTGGGGTTTTTTTAATAAAACCAGGCTGTTTATGGGGCCTTTCTGCTCAGTTCTGTGCAGCATCGTCATTGAATTCATCAAAACCCAGTTTTCCCCACAGCCAGGGTTACCTTCCATAAAAATCCACAAGAGTTGCAACTGCTTCTCATAACCCATAAATGGAAACAGCTTCTTCCCCTCTTTTTCCCTCCTTTTGCTTTTATCCTCCCTCCCCACATTCTCCCAGTACCCAAAATAATAAAACAGGGCTGGCAGCTGACTCAGACCCCAGAAAAGGAAATTCCTGCCATGCTGTCTGTCTCCAGCAAACCTATGCAACGCCTCGCTGTGAGATTTCAGGAGGCAGCAGGCGAGCCCATCCTGCTTGTCCCCTGGGAGAAACATCCAGCGGGATGGAGACCAGCACTGCAGAACGAAATGGAGGTTTGGAAGGGAGGTAAACTTCCCTTCACACTCCAACACAGCCATAAACCTCGAGGACGAGGACCAGTAAGACACCAGACCTTCAGGGGGCTGCTCTGACCACAGAAGTTGGTAGACAAGCTGTTTGCAGACAGATGGCCTCCAGCCCAAGGGACGTGGGGAGCAGCAGCGCCGTGAGTGCAGATGCCCAGACTGGGCAGAGAATGCTGGGCACTGGCTTTGGGCTCCTTGGGAGCTCAGTGTGACCCAGAGAGCACTGCAGGGAGCAAGGTCTTCCTGAGCACCTCCCAAACCCATCAGGAAAGTGGGAAGAGAGCAAACAGACTTTTGTGGGTGCTGACACCAGAAACAGCTGTTTTGGAGCCAGCTGATGGTGTCCAAAGCTGATGTGCAGCAACCTGCAACACCAGATAACTCCTCACTTGTCAGTGACAGGGTGAAATCTCCCATCCTCACCACATAACACATTGGGAACCACCAGGAACAACCTGATGGCATTAGTGTGGGTGAGACAGCCGCTCTGGAAGCTGGAGGATGAAGGAGAGGATCCTTCTTTGAGAAAGAGAACAGCATTGTGGATGTCATTTTATACATCTGCAGACATCTCAAAAGGTCTGCCTTTCCACCCTGGGCACCTCCAGGGAAAAAGGAATCACTCCAGCCTCTGTGAGGAAGGTGACTGTGCTCCCTTGGCACAGAGCTTGTTTTGCCCAGCAGAGACTCAGCCCTGCTCTCCAAAGGGCTCTCCCTGCCCATCAGCCAAGCCTGTTTTCTGCTTGCCAACACAGCCAGCTCTGTGCACACCATGGTGGTCCCCACAGCCTCCAGACTCACAACTGGTTCAAGACTCTTGGATGCTACTGAGCGCCACCATGCCAGCCCTGCAATTCCAGCTGGCCCCCAAACCAGGAGCAGTGGTACAAGGCACCCGTGGATAGGCAGCAGAGATCTCCACTGCTGAAGATGTTCAGGCCCAGAAGGCACTGAGTACAGAAAAGGCTGCTGGAGAGTCCAGACAGGACTAATCCCTGCAGCTGACTTCAGCAAGCAAAGCCCAACATGGGATCAACCAGTGTCCACTCTGGACCCAAGGCAAGTCATCCATCTGTGAGGGAACAGCTGGGTAACCGTCACACCAGGGGGACTTTCTATTTTCATCTCGGGGAGGGAAAGGAAGAACAGCTTCCCTCACCCAAATCAGACTGAGATGCACTTATTTGGCTTGAAAACACAGACTCAGCCAAGATTTGCTGACAGCCAACAGGGCTGAAACTTCCCTGTCTGAAATTACAGGGTGTCAGGGCACGAAACGTGGCAATTCCACTAAAGTCAGCAGCTCCACTTGGGCATAAAGCTGTCTGCCCAGAGGACCTGCAAGGAGCAGCCTGAGAAAAGGAGATCTAATCTGAAGGGACTTTAATACATCATCAGGACCAAATGAAGACATTTGAGAGGCAAAGTGCAGAGAGGAAGCCACTACAGGGGAACAGACAGGACAATGCTGCAGGAAAACCACCTCCTCTCAGAGTAGGATGTGAGCATCAGCACTGTCCCTAGTGAATGCTCCGCATATAAACTCACTTCAGCTGGCCATTTTCCTCTGGTTTAGCCCAAAAATTCCACTTTCTCTTTCAAAACTGCAGAGAGCATTCCTATAAAGGAAGAGTGGGCTAAGTAAATCTCCCTCTTCCAAAGGCAAACATGATCACTGACCATCTGAAAACTGCCTGTTGGTGGTAGAAAACCAAGGAGGCACCAGCAGTTCATCATTCTTCCATGGTGGAGGAGTGACACTCACTCTGTTGCCTGGACAGAGTGTCTGTTTGGCAGGCAGCACAACCACTCTCTCCTTTCTCCAGCATCTTTCACTCTAGAAAAAAAGGCCTGGGGCACACCTACATTTTTGGTGGGTCCATCACACCTATGCAGTGATGTGCTGTCTGCTCAATCTCCCAGGCTGCAGAAATGGCAGAAAATATAATTGCAGATTTATTCTCAGAAGTCACAGACCAGGATGGAACCACTAAAGGAAAAGCAGGATTTCACTGCTCCGTTAGGATGTGGTGAGTTATCATTCTCTTTAACACGGCACGGGAGATGCTACTCAGCACTTGGATATACCAGAACTTTCTGGAATACATGGAAAAGCACTTTGAGTGAGACCCAGCTCACCCAAATGTAGACATCTCCAGCTGAGCTCAGCCCCCAGGGCTCAGAGTCAGCAGAAAGGCTGTGTCTGGTCTGAATTAGAACTCTGTGTCAGAAGCAGAAGAATTCACTCTGGTGCTCTCTGCCCCCCCAGGCTGGGACAGCAGCCCCAGATCTGATATTTCTGCTGCAGACACCCATGGTAAAAACATGGGGCTCCTGCCCAGCCCTGCCAACCATGCTTGGGCTGCAGACACTTCACAGGAACATCTTACTCTGGCACGGCCAGATCTGGCCTCCCTAAGCATGAATGGCTCTGAGCAGAACGAAATGTTGAAGCTGACTTGTTTTGAAAACAGAGCAAGTTACCCAGAAAGTGCAACTGAAACCCTGATGGAGCCATTTTGCAGTTCCTGCGCAGAGGCTGGATCTGCCCTTAATGGATGTGCTGGACAACCATGGTGAGAGGAGTGGGATTTCCCTGGTGGGGGACTCTAACAGGCACACTCCTGAACTGATGTAAAGGTGCTTTACAGAGACAAGGATGCTGCTTCGCCTCAGGGGAATTATAAAAAGAGCAGAAAGCACATCAGGATGATGTAATTGCAGCAGGACAGTGCAGTGTTTCAACTACACCTGCTCTGGGCCCAAGAGGCTCTCCCAACCTCCAAGATGCCCTGCACTGGATCTTGTGGCAAGGGTACCGCACCAGACTGCAATAGGTCATTTTACCTCTTAGCAGACTTTTTTAGGTGTTCTCAGAGCTTTTCTCCTGCCCCTCAGACATCATTACATTTGGCCATCAGACAGTGCCTTCGGGAACTGACGAATTACGTGCTGGACTGAGGCTTCAGTGATGCACAGAGAGGCCAGAGGGGCCTGCCAGAAATAAGTGTGCTGTAAAGATGAAATAGGTTCAGGAGACGAGGGCTGCTCAGCCTGGCTCAGGGGGTGACCCAATGACACAGTGGCACACGAGGCGTGGCAGCCGGGTTTGCTGCGGGGCACGCAGCCCGAGACAAGTGTGCAAACTGCAGTCGTGCGTCTGACACTGGGAAGCTCTGCTTTTCATAGTGTGCAAAATCAAAGGGACAGCGTCCCCAAGGTGCACTCCCTGCAGTTTGCTGTTATCTGGAGAGCAGTGGATTCCTTACCCTTCTGCTTTCAGAAAACATCCAGGTCATAAAGCACAGGCTTCTGCTACAGGATCATTCCCTGCATCCACCAGGAGCTGCTGTAATTTTGTGGCCACTTTCCTGCTCCCCTGCTCTGATGGCAGGAATAGTAACACATCTGCATTTTAGGTGTTGCTCTCAAGCTGTGATCTTGCTGTGATCCTGCACATCCAAACCTCCCGAGTTTCACCTGGCGTTGTTACTCTGCTCCCAGTCCCCAGGCAGCTCTGGGCCAACGCTCCCACCAGGAATTTTGGAGTCGCCTCCTCTTGGTCTTATCCCAGCTCTCACAGAGGGGGCACACAGGAAATCCAAGCTTCCTGAAGCCACTTCTGGACACCCAACTCTCCCCATTCTTCCATGCAAAAATGCAAAGCCTGTGGAGGAAGCCTGTAGTGGCAAAAGGAGGCAGGTCCAAAAGTCTGGGATAAAAATCTCTTGCTTTTTCCAGACAGTCTTACGGTTTGGGGTGAGAGATAATGCCCACCCTGGTTTTCTGTGGCTCCCACAGAGGCAGGTCCCAGCTGTGCATGCACCAAACACCCTTCCATGGCACTCGGATGTGCCTGGAGATCACCTGCAGAAGTGGCACCGTCCCACGCAGGGGTGGCACAGGATGGGCTCCCCATGCCACACACCAGCCCCAGGAAGGAGCCACCAAAGGAAATGGTCTCAGCTGCTGCAGCAAATTAATTCTCCCTACTTCTGGGAGGAAAAACAACCCTGTGTTTATCTGCTGCCTCAGTTTCCACAGCCATGCATGGAGAAAGCTGCCTCCTGGGTCCTGGGGGATAGGGAGGGCTTTAATGGTGAGAGAACACCAAGAGACCTGGATAAGCTGCCTTGGAAGGACACAGGATGTTGGTTCCTGGAAAGGCAGGTTAACACTCCCAACTGCAGGCAGTCAGCTGCGGTTTCCCAGCTCAGGACTCTGGTGAGGAGTGGCTTGAATAGCTGCCCTTGCCTGGTGCTGCTAACTTAGGAGGCAAAACCTAAATACTCATTAAGGCAGTACTTGGCAGAAACCCCATCCTCAATTACAAAAATCAATTCATTTTTTTTATGAGTCTGAAGCCTTTGGGGCCTTATAATCTAATTAAATAAAGCTTTCTCACTTTCCTCTTGCCTGCTCCCCTAGCTTCTGTTGTAGCAGCAAAGACAAATATATATTTTTAATTTAGCAGAATCTCCCTGCATCGTGTATCCCCTTCTGGCCAGAAACCCCTCCTGTTCCCTCCATGCCTGTGTCCTGCTTGGGCAGGCTGCATCCACAGCCTGCTTGCTTTTGTGCCTAGGAGGTGTTCAAAGCTCCAGGGTCCCAGTGCAGTGAACTATGCAGCTCTGGATCAGGTGCTGGAGAGAGGTGGAGAGGTACCACAGGGAGCTCACTCTCCACCTCTATGAGGCTTTTGCCCAGAACCGTGTGAAATTTTTTGGAAAAATTGTTCTTTTGCTGAAAATTGCAATTATAGGTCAGCTAAACCTTACCTAGAGTTGTGATGCATTTGTGCTGAAAACACTGAAGAGCTGGATTAAAAAAAAAAAAAAGAAAAAAGTTACAAGAACTGAGCTTTATGCCTTGACTTTGGAGCATGTAAGCAAACACAGAAAACAAAAAATGCAACCCTTCAATTTCGTTTGGTATTACAGCATTTCCCTACTATCTTACACTTTTTTAAGGATTTAAAAGAAAAAGATATTTGGGTCAAATTTGTTTTTTTCATATCAAGGAAATAATAAAGAGACAAGTGCACGTGGGGGAGGAGAAGCCAGAGAGGAGGCTGAGCTCACATCATTTTCCCTGGGCCTTTCAGTGTGGTTGGTGAACCATGAGCGCATCAGTCACCGGGGTCTGATGTCAGTTTTCCTGCTTGCTGCTGATCAGGAGAGCCCAGAGGCCCACGCTCTGACCCCCAAAAAGGGGGCATCACTAGGATTTGCTCTCCTAAGTTTTGTCTTTTGAGGGGGAATTCAGTTCTCCTTCCCAGAGGCACAGCAAGACGAGGAGCTCAGCTGTACTGCCTGGAGGGAGACACGGGATGGGCAGTGACCGCACAGGGCACCAAATCCAGCTGTGAGCCCCTCGGTCCAGAAATCACTTCATCCAGAAGATCCCGGAGTAGCCTGTTCCTAGCATGGTCCCTGCCACGCTCACAACACACGGAAAGCTCCGGAGGGACCGGGGCCCTCTGTGTGGAGGCGTCTGAGTTGGAGAGCAGGAGATACAAAACCAGGGGACAAAGGCTCTGCCATAGCGGGGCTTTGGGAGATTATCCCCAGAGCCAGACCATGTCCCATGCTGCAGAGGAAGGCAGAAAATCCTGGGATGAATCCTGTGCTCATCTTGCTTGAAAGGAGGCACAGCCCCTTCCCTGAACCTGATGAGGGGTCTCAAGGCAACGTTAGGGCATCCACCTACACCAGCTTTGTTGGGAGCATCCAGGATGTCTCAGAGAAGAAGAGAGCATAGTAGAAAATGAAGCAAGGCTGGTGGTACTGCAGAGGTGACACCCTGAGCAGCTCCCATGGGACTCCTCAAAGCAGTGCTGGGAAGATCCCTTCAGATGTGGTCTCCTCTTTTGGGATGCAGTGTGAGCACAGCTCCTGGCCAGGACATGGGGACACACTGTTCCTCCAAACAATCCCACAGCAGAAGCCTGAGCCATCTGCCAGCCCTGCCTCTTCCACAGCCACCAGCCAGGCCCCTCAAGACTGACTGAAAAACCACAGAGCTGAGGAATCCTGAGGGAAGTATGTGAGGTGATGAGAAGGAGGAAGAGGAAGGAGTGGAGGAAATGTAAGCAGTGGTGGTGAAGAGGTAGGTGACAAACCAGGTGCCCAGTACCAGGCTGAAACCCAGAGCCCAGAAAAAGCATGGAGAGCACAAGAAAGGGCTTGTGCTCAACTGCAGCCTCTCTGCTCAGGCTGCCTGCAGCTCCATATGCTCTCTGGCCCTGCCTGGTGCAAGCGAGGGGGCACTGGGGCTGATCCAGTGACGGGAACAGTGTTTGCTCCAAAGGAATCACCAGTGTCCCTACCTGGGCCCTGAGCAGAGCCAGGTGCTGCCCAGGGTCAGGAAGGCCGGGCTATGGACTGCAGGGAAGGACCTCCCTGAGCATCTCAGCCACTCCTGGAGCTCCTGCGGGAACACAAAGGGACAGCAGTGAGGATGAAGGGTGGGGTGGTTACTGTCCAGGTGGGACAGATGCCTTGCCCCCATAAGCCCAGCCTGCCAGTCACCTCCCCACGGGCACAGGAAACGGGGAGGGAGCCAGAACTGACCCCTCTCACACCACAACCACCACAGCAAAGTGCCATGAGCCTCCTGTGCAGAATATACCCCTGTACCATTCCTATGGCTCCATCTCACCACTGAGAGCCTGGGTGCACCGAGCATGGACCCTGTCCCAGCACATCCCTGGGAAAGGCATGTCCCTGCCAAAAGGGTGAGGAGGATGTTTTCACCTCCAGCAAATCTGGCAAAGAGGTGTCTCCACAGCAGAGACTGTTGGGTAGCAGAGCAAGCAGCAACCACAAGAGATGTGGCCACTTCCACCAGGAGATCACCCACGCCAGGGACTGCTCACACAGTGAAAGCTTTTCCCTCAGCAGGAATTGCTCTGCCCAAGCCAGCACTTTGCTGGCAGCAGCCACAGCTTCCTCCCAGCCCAGGGAACATCCTTCTGGCAACTCCACCAACCTGTGCAAGTCAGCAGGGCCACGCACAGATGCCTGAGTTGAACAGGGAATTCCATTTCCTTCTGGCAACAAGAGCAGAACCACAGACACCACATGGGGCAACTTCAGACTTCAAGGGACACTTTTCACCTCAGTCCCTTTGCCATGGTGACCCAGCACTGTGTGCCTCAAGACAGGCACAGCACATGCACACCATGGCATGGAGGGAACGTCGGTGGTGGGAAAACCCATGGAGGAAGAGGCCAAAAGGTGTCGGGTGATGGGATGGAGAGCAGAGAAGTCCGGAAGAGCAATACAGGGACTTTCAGCAGGGAGATGAGGTGAGCAGCACCAGTGGGGAGAGCAGAAAGCCAAGACACCTGTGAGGGCTTCATGAGGCAGCCGGTACCTCCTGCCAAGGGCCAAGTGTCCAACCCCATGTGAAGAGCCATGTGATGGGCCACGTAATGAGGGCACCCAAGAGGCTTCATTTCAGTCACTCTGGGGTCAGAAAAGCATCTTGGGCACCTCAGAAACCGGTCTGAAACGGCTTGACTCCCTCTTGCCACCCGCTGTGGAGCTCCCATGAGTGGCCTCAGCAGAGCACACCCTCACCCCATCCATGGTCTCCCAGAACAGGAGTTACTGCTTCCCATCACCACGTCCCCAATGCACCTGCAAGCAGGACAGGACCCTCCAGGCACTGAACAGGCCACAGGGAGGTTCTTCCCGGCAGAGCTCCCGTGTCCCCTGCCCAACGCAGCCACTGTCACCTTGGCAAAGTCACGTGACCACTCCGAGCCTCAGTTTCCCCAGAGAATAATTCAGCCACATCCTGCGGTGGGCTGAGGTGCTGAGACAGGAGGAAACTCAGTACTCATGGAGAACTACTTGGCTTCCAGCCTCGCACATCCAAGGGGATCTCCAGGGAAAAACACCTACTTCAACTCCACTGTTGCCCAACTTCTAGGGGTGAAAGAGGCACAAAATGAGGACCATCCATTTTGTGAATCAGCCATCTCTCTGACTTCCCCTCTGGACTCGGCCGCCCACTTTCAGACTTTATCCATTGTTTGCTTGGACTTGTACAGGAAAAATCACATTAAGGAAAATCCTAGCTGAATCACAGACTTTGGAGCAGTGGCAATGGACAATTTGACAAGGACATGGGGATTTAACATATTTTTAACGCAAAAATATCTAATGATAATATGCTCCACTCCTGGCTAAAAACATTATCTGCTCGCATGGGGGGAATTTAAGCCATAATGCCAGCTACTATAATGCAGGCCTGGAACTTCATGCAAATATTATCCTGATCCAAGAGCTACAAAGCTCTGTTTATCCTAGTAATTAATTCTGTCTTATGTTTAGTGATACAATTAGAGAAACACTGCCGTTCTGATGGGCTGGCTTCCACCAGTGCCTTTTACTGTATTTACATCCCCACAATAGGCTGGGTCTTACAGAAAAGGGTGAAATTGCATTTATGGAGACAATGCCACATGCATTCCCAAAGCATTTTAGACATGTAAAGTTAGGCTCCAAATTGCACGTTTATTGTGTGAGCACACAATGAGCTTAGATTAAATATTGACTAAAGCCAGCCTAACACCCAAAATAATGAAGATGAGCACAATAGTGTGATTTACTCCCAGCCACTAGAGAAATACACATCTGTAACATATAACATGCCCTTCCCACAGATATACTCTTTGTATTCCAGCTAGCCTTAGGCAGGAAAATTTCATTCTCATAAATTATGGATCTTCTTTCCCTACTGCCAACACGTCCATATTACCAGTTGCAAAGCAAACAAATATAATAACAAAAAAATAAATGCCATTCCCCTGACACAGTGACGAGCAGGTGACTGGCTCCTTGAATCCTCAAAGTTGAAGGCAGCAAAATGGAAGATAAACATGGCTAAAATCAGAGCTTCCTTTCCCTTTTGTCCCCCAAGGTGTGGGAGCCGGCAGGGAGGTGTGGGCATGGCAGGTATCCTTTTAAAAAGTACTCCCAGCCCTAGCTGTGTTCAGAAAACTATCTGTCCTTCTCACGCCTTCCTCCTTCCCAGACTTGTGGAAGAAATTCAGGGAGACGCAGCTGTTAATGGAACAATTATGATAATAACACAGCGCTGAGCGGGGGTAACACACACCCTTCCCAGCAGCTCGACCTCTAAATCCTCTCATACGGCACCGCTTCATTCAAGATTAAAAGAAATTGTAACCCAGCAGAGACAAAAAGACACAGGAGGCAAGGCAGGAGCTCACTCGGCGGCGAAGCCCCACTCCAGTCCAGATGCAGTCATATCACTTCAGCTTCTCTGTACCATCTCCATGACAACCATGTAATTTGGATGCAATAACCACTGCCGAATTGATCTTTAAATGTAGCTTTGCTATAAAACATAATACTGAACGTGTCAGGCTCGGGATAAAGAGAAGTAGCCCCCTATCACTGAGGACTGTGATTTAAGAGCCCCCCTTTAATTTTCAGCGTCAATAATTGCGCGTGTGAGTGGATTTTAAAGGCAGGAGCAGCAAACACCATTTGTGTGTGTGTGTGTGTACGGCACACTTTGGGGTAACACTGCGAACGAGACACCACACCGGGAGCTGGAAAAATGTGTCAATGTATATCCAGAGAATGGGCATCTTCCCACATGCAGGCGCACGCACACACACACACACACACACACACACACACGTATGGGGAGGCTCAGGCTCCAGCAACTGAACCATACAGCTGATGCATCAAATAATCCCAACCAGAATCAAACCCGCTAAAACTAAGCAAAATAGGAGGGAGGATCGATGAACGGCATGACAATGAGAGCCGGGGAGCTCGCCTTGGCACTTACCCGAGCAACGAGCTGTTTATTTTTTGGTCCCTTCACAAATGCAGCTCCCTTTTCTCTTCAACAATCCATGCAAAATAATCTGCAGTCCCACCGATGGAGGAGTGGCCCCGTCCCTCCCCCTCCACCACCTTCCTAGACCTCCCTGTTATTGGCTTCCTTCTCCCTTCTCTCCTGCTCTGCCTCGCTCGCCGGCGATGGTTACACCTCCCAGCCTTCCCCCAAGGTGTCAAGAGACTGCTGGGGATCCAGCAGGCAGGGTGGGAGGGACGGGGAGAGGGGGAGGAGGCAGGAGGCATGCTGAATGGACCAGGCAGAGGATGGAATAAAGCTCTCGCCGGCGAAGCCCCCGGCAGAGCCCCTGGCTGGAGCAGACCCGCCGCCGGCCGGGAGGCTCCGCTCGCAGCGCGGGAGCCGCCAGGGATGTCCCCGGAGTGCCGGGGCTTGTCCCCTCACAGACACCTGCAGAGCGCTGAGGGACTGCTCTGCTTCCTGCCAGCACAGCCTCACCCTGCAAACTGACACTGGCTCCAAGTTTTGGGTTGAAATCCTGCCAAATGCTCTCAGCGTCTTGAACAACTGATGCACTTCCACAGGCAGACGCGCAGCACCGGGAATGCCTCACGGACCCACCTTGGTGCAGACCCCAGCACTGCAGGTTGGGTTGCTCCGTGCCTCTGGACACTCCCACCTGCTGCAGCTCCATCTTATCCCACCCCATCCCATCCCTGCCAGGGCTGGAGGGCCCCACTGGCCTCCAGCAGCAGTGCTGCCCGTGTGCCTGCCAAGCTGGCTCCAGAGCCTCCCCCAGCACCATGGGCTGGACGTGCTGCCTGCTCACCACCTCTGACACGTCTCCATCCTGACATCTCCTGCGTGCAGAGGCAATGGCTCTGTCTATGGGCTGACCCAGGAACCTGGCTCACCAGGAGGGCTGGGGATGCAGTGTGGGGTGGAGAGGCACAGGGACACAAAGCTTTCCGTGCTTTAGGGCCCCTCTTACCAGACTTACACAGCAGCAGTTTAGGGCAAACACTGCCCTTGGCCTTTTGGTGGCTGTAACGCAACAGGGGTCTCTGTGGGTGTACAGGTGAGGGGTGGTGGGTGCTCTCTGGGCCAAGTTGCCCAGCTGGAGCACGAGTCGGTGGTCACTCGGCCTGGGCCGGCTGGGATAGTGGCCAGCTACCAGGGTCCTTCACCCAGAGCTGGCACACACCTTTGTACCGGGATCACCCACATCTTGGTGACACATGGGACCCAGGATGTGCCCCCACCTGCCTGACTGCTGCACAGGGCTCTGGGATCACAGAATCACAGACTGTTTTGCTTGGAAGGGACCTTAAAAATCATCTCCTTCCATCCCCTGCCATGGGCAGGGACACTTTCCACTAGACCAGGTTGCTCCAAGCCCCATCCAACCTTTAGGTGAGGAAGGAGGATTTGCTGTCTGCCCCAAACGCATGTTCCAAGGCAGCCCGTGGCTTCCTGATTCCACGGAGAAAACCTCTCCCCAGATCTCTGTCTCTTGGAAAACTTATTCCAGAGGACACGCATGGCTGAATGTGCAGCCAAACCCTCAACATCCCAAATTAAAAATACCAGTACAATGTACGCCATCCATCCAAGCACCGGAGCGCAGCCATCAGGTGGGATAACGTCCTGGGGCAGCTCAGCAGAACACGGCCGGAGACGCTTCCAGCAGGGACACCCCCAGCACAGCACATGGGCTCGCTTGCCAGGGATAGTATCGGTAATGAACCATGTAATGAGCCACCCCGCAGCTACGCTCAGGACTCTTCCAACAAATGCAAGTGTGAATGAAGGTTACTGTGCTGGAGAGACACCAGAAACGGATCTCGTGGCCACGGTCAAGGGCAGCAAGGAGCCGGGCAAATTCAGGTGTGGGGCTGTTAACCTCCCTCAGGGTCCCTTCATCCAAGAGTTTCGCCCTATGCCATCATAAAACTCTGTCCCGCTGCTCTAACTGATCAACTCTAGTGTATTTGTAATCAAACAACTATCAGGTTAGGATGCTCTAACAAAAAGAAATTAAAATATAAAAGCACAATCAATGTTTATCAGTCTGTTGTGCTGTTCGGGTCTGAAGGCAAGGAACAAAATCCAATTTCTGCACAGCGAGCCCTAGGAAACGACATTTTGCAGCATGAGAAAATGAGGTTCTAGTTTCTAAGAATATATCCACCAGTGGGTTCCAAATAACTGGGTTATCAATCATGCCACTCCTGGGAATGAGCGTATCAACAGCTGGATTCAGGGAGAAACCTCCTCTCCTCCCTTCAGCAGGGCAGTGTGCCTGTCCCTGGCACTGACTGGGCATTCGCAACAGCAACAAGGTACTGGCATTCCTCCAGGTAGATCTCTGTCAGATGCTTTGAATATGTCATAATATTTTCTTTCAATTAAGAAAACTCCCAAACTGCAGCAGTTCTGGGCGTGCTGTTGAGCTGTGTGGATGTGCAGGTGAACGTGCAGATGCTGTTTGCCACCTGTGACACGAGTTCTCTGGGAAAGGGGGGGCAGCCTAAGGTAAGGACACCTTCCTCCCATGCCAGCATCAGGGGAGCCACCCCTCAAGCCCCCAGGCAAGGCAAAGCACCCACCCGGGAGCCTGCCAGGCAGCAGGGACCTGCAGGCAGCACAGCTCAACACTCAACAGGCACTGGAGTTAACACCTGCACCACACAGGACATGGAAACACTCCAGCCAGGCTGATGGGAGGGGGACAACTGGAAAAAAAGACAGGAGTGTGTGGTCCTGAGAGGGCTCATGATCATGTGGCCCCATGGCATCCACCAAAACTGAGCTCCAAGGCTGCTGCAAGGCTGGCAGCTCCACAGACCCAGCTCTGCTCCCCGTTTGCTCTGAGTGGAAAAGCCAGGACCACTCACCCTACAGCCCCATAGGATTTATTGACTTCCCCTAACGCCATTTTAAAAATGCCTTAACTGCAGCTTAATGCCTAAGCTTGAAGTGCTGAATCCCTGTTGCAAATAGTTTTCCAGCCATGCCCTGCTCACGACACTTAGTGTGGCACAAAAGGACACTCCTGGGTGCCGCTCAGACTTCTCAATTTTTGTTATGAAACCATCACTAGTGTTCCTTTGTACCCAGGAATGCCTATGCTTCCATGTCCTCACACAGCTGTTTTTCGCAGGAAATCCCTTGGATTCTCCAGCTGGGATTCACTAACTTTCAGTACAAGTCACTTTGATGGAAGTCATAATTAGGAGAAATCCCTATGAGGACCTTGCTGCACGCAGGTAGTATGGGGGATGTGAAGGGATAACAGCCCCTCTGAAGAAAAAGGGTCAGTCCTGGAGAGCCTTTGTCTGCATTTCTCTTGACCCTTGAGTTCTTTGTTCTGGGTGATGTCTGTCCTTGGAGGTAAAATGTGGTCAGAAAGTCCACACCTGGAATTTCTGCATCCAAGTGGGCTGTTGTCAGTCACAGGCGTACGGGGGAAGGCACCAAACACCTCACCCGAGACAAACTGTCCAAGAGCCAATTAACTCACAGGGGAAACAACTCCAATCCCAGGACCTGCATCTGAACACTGTGTCTGCTGTCACCCTGCAGCCACTGGCTCTTCTTGCATGAAAAAGCCCAACTATTTCCAGAATGTTCCCCTAGGAGTTTTCTTTCCCATGGGATGTGACCAGTTCCCTTTATAACCTCCTCCTGGATACACATTCAAGTGAAACTTGCTTAGGGCTCTATAGGAATCTGGTTTTCTACACCATAGTTCATTCTTTGAGCTCCTCATTAACTTTCTGGGTGCTGGGACAGGACTCAGAGCTGAGTACCAGCCTGGCCAGTGCCCAGCACAGCCACTGTGATCTCCAGAGCCCTTTGGAAGTCCCAAGAGGGCACTGTGCACAGCACTAATCTCCCGTGCAGGGATTAGTTACCTCTCTCTTGCAAAAGAAATCTCTGTGTGCCATGGAGGTTTTTGATTTCCTGCCCGGTGTAGGCACTTCTGCCTGGGAAATCCCAGCCTGGAATATGGGATCCATCATTCCTGGCATTTCAGGTTTTGGCAGAAGGTAGGATTGATGCTGCTGGATGAGCACTCTGCTCTCTCTCTGTCTGCCTTCATGGCAACTTTCAAGTGAGTCACTGTCCTCCAAAACACCATCTTTCCTCTGCCCACGGGGGTTTCTGAGCATATGAATTTGCACTTGTCTTCCTGAGAGCCCACTGCTGACATAAAATCAGCTCCCCAAGCAGACCTGACCACTCAGAGCTCCTGACTTGCCCTAATTTCAGTAAGTTTTAGTGCATGAAAATTGTATCCTCTGCAACTGATGTGAGCAGGCTCCGGGAGGTCCTGCAGGGAGTCTGCTGTTCTTCTGGCTACAGGGGTCTGCAGCATCTCTTCCATCTTTTATTATATTCCAGTGCTGGGAGTCTCCCCCTCTCTGCCATCCATCATTTCACCTAAAGAAATGTCATCCTATTTTGTTGGACTAACTTCATAGAACCATAGGATGGCCTGGGTTGGAAAGGGCTTTAAAGCCCATCCAGTTCCATCCCCTGCCATGGGCAGGGACATCTTCCACTATCCCAGGTTGCTCCAAGCCCTGTCCAACCTGGCCTTGGACACTTCCAGGGATGGGGCAGCCACAGCTTCTCTGGGCAACCCTTTCCCCAGCGCCCAGGTACTGACATACATGAAGTAGCAACACCCTAAAAGAACCTCACAGCAATGCCTTAAGAAACCATTCAATGTAGTTTTTCTAATCCTGGATATGTACAAACATTTCAGTTTTCCAGTTGCCATTTAATGTACTGCCTGGTCACTGCTGGAGTGAGCAGCTTTCCATCCCTCTGTAAGATATGGACCCATCAGGCTGCTTTTCTCCAGAGCTATGAATCTTTAGCTGGACACTTATTTTTTTTTCTTTTTTTTTTTGCAGTATCAGAGCAGAATCTTTACCAACTTCATCTAAAAACAACATGCAGCATTTATTTTCTTCCTGACATGCATGCGTATAAACACACATGCACACTCCCTAACAGTCCTTAATGCCACCAAACATAGTTTTCATTGACTGCTCTTCCAGATTAGCCTTCCAGGTCTCTGCATTACATAACAGTTAATTCATTGCTTTTGTTACCAAATCCCTTCTTTTCCTATTTGGGTTTTTATTACTGTTATTATTTCTGATTTTGTCTTCCTTAACAATGATAGATTCTCAGCTAAGAATATCTTCAATGACTGCAGAACTGTGTGCATGCTGTGGAGGAGACAGCATCTATCAAAGTTTTCTTAAGCAACCCTCATTTAGAACACACATTATTTTTTCTCAGTTTTTCCTCCAATCATTTCTTGCTTGTAATTGTTCCCAGCTTAGGAAAATTGACCACTTTCAAGTGCCTTGCATACGTATTATCAATTTAGGATCACATTCTGCTCAGAACAAACGCAATTAGGGCATTTAAGCACCCATTAATTCTGAGTTCAGTAATCAATTCACCTTTATCTGTCCAACTGAGGCATGATCCAGAATTACACCAAATTCACTGCAATACTTTTGGTAACAGAAAATTATCATCTGTCATTTTTAGAAACGGTGGGGCTGCACATTGGCAGCAGCACAAGTCCTTCAGCATCTATCCCTGAGGCTGAAAAGCTGTTCTGAGAACATGGATTTTCTTTCACTTTGTTATGAAGCTGTTTAGGGGAGCTATTTGTCCATCCCCTGGTTCGATCCGTCGGTCGGCAGGGATCCATCTGCGCCGGGGCTGATCCGCCCCAACCTGAGCGGAAGAGCAGCCCTTGGGGAAATATTGGGACAAGAGCTGCCTCCAGCTCTGCAGTCCCACCCAGCACAGGAAGCACATGGACCTGCTGGAGCGAGTCCAGAGGAGGCACCAAGATGATCAGAATGATGGAGCAGCTCTGCTGTGAGGAAAGGCTGGGAGAATTGGGATTGTTCAGCCTGGAGAAGAGAAAGTTTCAGGCTGACCCCACTGGGGCCTTTCAGTACCTGAAGCATCTCCAAGAGAGCTGGAGAGGGATGGCATGAGGACTAATTTTGCTGGCTGTGAGCAGGTTCTGGAGCACAGATGTGAAGGGGCAGAGAGCAGAGGAAGGAGAATTTGCTGTTGCCTGAGACAATGCAAGACATGGAAAGAGAGGATGCTTCAGCTGTGGGAAGAGTGCCCCGGCCCTGGATCTTCCAGGTCAAGGACAGCTCAGCCTGTAGGATTAGGTAGAGTGACCAAGGGCAGCAGAAAAGTCAGGCCAAGGTAAACCACACTGTCCATGTACCAGGGGAGCACTGGCTCTGACTGCAGGTGTTGGGCCATCTACTCTCACCTTTAAGGCACATTATCAGTCTGGGTCCAACATAGAGGCCACATCCAGGTCCTCTGGCTCTGATTTTTCAAAGACTTGGGATTGGGGAAGGGGTATTAAAGACAAATTTTAAAATGATAAACCTGATTTACATTATATTCATAGAATCATAGAATGGTTTAGGTTGGAAATGGTCGTAAAGCTTTTCTTGTTCCACCCCTCTGCCATGGGCAGGGACACCTTCCACTAGACCAGGTTGCTCAGAGCCGTGTCCAACCTGGCCTTGGACACTTCCAAGGATGGGGCATCAACAACTTGTCTATTGTCTATAAAATAAAAAAAATTGTCAACAAACAGACATTTTCAGACGATGGAAAAGGGCATTCAAACGATTTGATGTTTCATTTAAACTCAGCAGTCAGGTCCTGGCTGGGAGAAATGGGGGACAGAAGCACAGGGGCCTGGGGCTCCCACGCCTGGGAGGTGTTGGGCTGCTGTGGGACAATTAACAAGGGTGAGGTTTTACACGAGCAGCACCCCAGCACCTTCTCTGCTCTGAGCGCTCCTGGGTTGCCAGAACGGGTTCAATAAAAGGGACATTTTGGGATGCTGATGGAGAGATGACACAGATGCCAATGAGTTACCATTAGCTGTGTGTGCCCTTAGGACTATTGCAGCATTTAGTCTTGTGGAAACGACACTGGAACTGGGACAGGGAGCACGAAGGGCAAGGCTGAAGCTGATACAGACACCCAACAGCACTAATGGCACTGGAAGGGGCAAAGAACAAATTATTCAGTGGCTGGGCTGAGAGCCTAAACCAAAACTACTTCTGATAAAGCAATTACTTAGAGCCCAATGTTTCACTTCATTTGAGCTGAGGGTCAGGGGGAGATAGTGATCTTCTGCAAGCAGGGACATGAAGAACAGTTTAACAATTTGGGAAAAAATCAATTTTAGTAAGCTATCAGAAGACCGTTTGCAATGAAGAACTATAATTGCAACCTTTATGACATGATTTTTTTCCCCTATATGGAACTTCAGCAGGAACCTGTGAACTTGTTGAGCTGACAAAATGCATTTCATTTGCAAAGAAACTTTTTTTTTTTTTAATTTTTTTTTTCATTCATTTCACTTTCAGTTATTCTTCTTATGTTCTAGCTGTGCTGAATTTCCATGAGGCATCAGGAAGGGAGAGTTTACCCTCTGGGGACTGGGAAGGAAGCTGAGACAGGTCTGGAAAGGCCACATGAGCACATCTCTGTTGCCATCACTGACAACATCGAGGGCACAGCCATAACCAAGCTTCCTCTCTCCATCCTTCCAGCCATTTGTAGCTTATCTCACCAGGGCTCAAGTTCTCCAAGACTCTGGATCACGGGATATGTTCCCAAGGAGCTGGTGCCCCTGGGGCTGCTCCACACCATGGCATGTGCCACCAGCACGGAGGACAGAGCCGTGTTTCCAGCAGCAGAGTTTATCACTCCCCAGCCACGGGTCGGGAGGGACTGACACACAGTTAAGCAGTTCCCCAGCCTGCACTATTTAGCTCAATTTCCATTTCCTAAACCACTGCTGACGTCTGTCTAAATAATCATTATCTCCACAACCACGCTGAGTTTTAGCTTTGCTGAGCACCTCACAGCAGATTTGGAGCTTCGGAAGGGATGCTGAGCTTAAGAAGCTGCGGCTCTGGGTGTCTGTCCCATCTCAGCGGCTGTTGTTCCCAGAGCACACACAAACACACACCCTCGGTGCACGCGTGCTCCCCTTCATGTGAGCTGCCTGAGTGAACGCTTGCTGTCAGATCTTCCGAGCCACAGCACATTTTTAATCAGTCAGATAATTCAATCATTCATTTCAGACCTGCTCTGCACAGCTGTCATTTGCAAGCATCAAAGCTCCCCTGTCAGAAAACCACGCAGGGTGGGGGTTCATTCAGGCACCGCCGTTTCAAAGTGCTGAGGGGGGTGCAAGGGAAAAGGACTAACAGGATGGATTAAATGAACTTATTATAAATACTTCTGAAGCCACCAGCCAACCGTCCTCAGCACACAACAATGGCATGGCACAAGGGCAACTCAGGCATCTGCAGGATTTGTAAGGTATTTGCAAATCTCACTCTTAAATTGCAGAGTGGGGAGAATGGAGGCGGGGGGGTGTCAGATGAAGCTTCCTGCCTGAGATGCTCAAAGCCACCGAATGGGATTTGGATGTCTGGTTCTCATTAAAATTAATGGAAATTGGGTGCCCAGACCTACAGGCAGCTTTCAAAAGCTGCGTCTCCATTTATAATTAATGTTCCCGACAGAGTGACTAAATATTTATACAATAGTTCACGTTATATGCAAAGTGGAAGAGGTGCCTATTGGTAGATCAGGGAGCAAGAGAAGGAGAATCCGATGGGGTGTCAGGCTTAATCCACGTTGTCTCTTGTTTAAAGCTCTTCTACTTGCAAATCTCCAGCAGTTCCCATTGGATGAGCACCTGGGTGGCAGCTCAGCAACGATGATGTTCTCAGGGTACAATGCAGCAAATTAAAATGGCAGATTAGCAGCTTTCCCGGGTTCTTTTCCTCTCCCTCCCCACAGCTCTGCCTTCCTTCACCAACTCCACCTCTGCAAATCCCAATTTCCAGTACGAAAGCTGCCCAGTGTTGCTGTAGGAGTGCAGTGGAGCTCCAGCCATGAGCACTCCCCTGCTCAGAGGTGCTATAGGTGGGAGATGCCAAGGAAAAGACTGACACTAATCTGCCTCCAGGCATTAGCAGAGCCATGGCTGGATCTGCACACTGCATTTGCTCCGTAGGGATGGAGTAACTCAGGGTACAAAGCTGGTGGGTTGAACCCTGAGGGTGTTTGAGGGCTCTGTGGTCTGGGGGTAGAAGCTTGGCACTCCTGCAGGAGAAGTTTGAAGGAAACAAGTCCTGTCCTGGTTTGTTTGTCCCTGGGAGAAACCCTTCTTCAGCTGGACCCCGGTGACCCATTGAGGGTGTCCATGGAAGCTTGTGCCAGGCAGCCTCGGGTTCAAGACAAACACTTGGGGTGGGCTTGATGATCACAGTGTCTTACAATGCCTTCATCGAGGAGATTCAATGCTCCAACCTTTGAAAATTTGTCTTTTAACCTTTTTCTTCTGTGTCTCACCCAGAGCCACCAGATGGAGAAGCTCTTCTGTCTCAGGGGAATATGGAGATGGCTCAAGTGTCCTCCCATGCTTTGGCATCTCCAGGTGTGTCAAGCCCTGACAAATGCACTGAGAGGTACCTCAGAGCCCACATGGGATTCCTCTGTAGGTCCCCAACTTCCAGGGTGTGAGTTGTGGCTCCAGCTTCTCTGAAAGGACACAAAGCTCAGCCAAAGGACAAATCATCTGGTTTGTGTCCACAGACAACCATCCTCTGTTACAAAGGGTTTGCTCCCACCCTTTAGCTTCTGCTCAGCTGGCTCTCCTCTACTAGAAATCGTCACTAGCTCATGCTGCCTTTCCACATGACCTTGAGTGCCCTACACAGATCTTTCTCTGGTTCTCCTGACCCTCCTGACTGCATTTCACAGCACAACATGGGCTATGTTTGGTGTCAAGGCTGGCTTAGCACAGCTACACAAAGCTGTGTCATGGAATCATGGAATGTCCTGAATTGGAAGGCACATACAAGGATCATCCAGTCCAGCTCCTGGCCCTGCACAGACAATCCCACGCTGTGCATCCCTGAGAGCGTTGTTCAAACACTCCTGGAGCTCTGGCAGCCTTGGGGCTGTGACCATTCCCTGGGGAGCCTGTTCAGTGCCTGAGCACCCTCTGGGGGAAGAGCCTTTTCCTGATCTCCAATCTACCCCTCCCCTGACACAGCTCCAGCCTTTCCCTCAGGTCCTGTCACTGTCATTGGTGCTGCCCCTCTGCCTCCCCCCATGAGGAAACTGTAGACTGCCTCGAGGTCTCCCCTCAGCCTCCTCTTCTCCAGGCTGAAGAAGCCAAGTGCCCTTGGAAGTCACCCAAGACATGGAACTGCTCATAAGCTACAGCCACATGCCCTGAACCTCACAGCCCATCGGGCAGGGCACAGGGGAGGGAAGGCACCATTCCTCTCTAACACCACAGCCAGGCTGTGTGGCATGGGACGTTCACTGTTCCATGGGTTTGTTCCCAATTAAAGCAATCAGCTTTGCAAGACAAAAAAAAAATGCAAATTCAAGGCTTAGAGCTGTTGTCCCCAGATAAGATGCCAGGAGAGCATCAAGGACACATAAAGAGCAAAACAGCTTAATTTTCCCTGTGAATACCTGTCTGCTTATTTTTTAATTAAACAACAGCTGGGTGTAGACTTGTGAGACAGCAGAAGGATCCCAAGACAGAGGAGATTAGGCGATCTACACATGTGAGGATGTAAACCCTTCCCACCACGGAGAGCGTGGCAGCTGAGCCTGGCAGATTCTGCTCCGTCACTGAACCCTTCACTGCAACGAGCTTCTGCAAAGGCCCCCTTAGTTTTGGAGCATTTAAGCCCAGAAGCAATTGCACACTCTGAATCACAGCCAACAGCCCACCCTGTCCAACAGAGAGGGGCCACGGGCAGGGATTGCAGGAGCAGGCTGGAGAAGCCTCTGTTGGCAGTGACCTACAAAAGAACCGGTCCCATCTTCAGGCATGAGCTGGACTAGGCCACCTCTGAAAGCTCCTGCCAGCCCTGCAGATCTGTCACTTGTTGATAGATGTGCAGGCAAAAGTCTGAAAGCCTGTGTTTTCTTATCACATGGACTCAGGAACGAATTTCCCCATCCAGAGATCCCTCGGGGCCTGGCGATGGAGGGAGGCCTGCGAACCCTGGCAGAACGTCTTGGCCTTGCTCCCAAGGAGCCAACCCTGCACCCCTCTGACACGGGAGTGGTTACAGAGAAAACACTGGGACCAGGGACTCAAACGACTCAGCCCCAGTAATGCCCCTCTCAGACCCCGAACCACTGACCCAACCACCATCCTAAGCCACAGACGGGACCCTATAGAATCACAGAAGGGTTTGTGTTGAAAGGGACCTTAAAGGTCAGCCAGTGCCACCCCCTGCCATGGGCAGGGACAATTTCCACTAGACCACGTTGCTCCAAGCCCCGTCCAACCTGGCCTTGGACACTTCCAGGGATGGAGCAGCCACAGCTTCTCTGGGCAACCTGTGCCAGGGCCTCACCACCCTCACAGGGAGGAATTTCTCCCCAACATCCCATCCAACCCTGTCCTCTGGCAGTGGAAAGCCATTCCCCCTTGTCCTGTTCCTGCAGGCCCTTGTCCCAAGTCCGTCTCCAGCTCTCCTGGAGCCCCTTTAGACACTGGAATGGGCTGTAAGGTCTCTCTGGATCCTTCTCTTCTCTGGGTGAACCCACCCAGCTCTCCCAGCCTGGCTCCAGAGCAGAGGGGCTCCAGCCCCTGGAGCACCCATGCTGGGAACACACCCGTGCTCCCAGAGAGAGCTGTGCAGGCAGCTGTGCTGTCAAACTGCCCTAGATTGGAGCGGGTAAGCTCCTTTCTGAAGGAAGATAATTGCTCTATTTTAAAACTAAGTGGTTCAAGGAGAAAAACACAGGTAAGAGGGCCCAGTGCTCTGAGCTCAGGGTGAGAGACAGGAGGTGTGCAGGGCAGAGCACCTGGTCAAAGTGATGGATGCCATACATCAGTCAGGCTGTCACTGTGTTCCCAGCCAGCCAAATTGGTGCTGCTGGACAGAGCAGAGAAGTGGGTGCCCCTACTCGGGGTACTGAGCTGAAAGGCTGGGCACCCTTAAAACCCAGAAAGGGAGAGCCCCAAGTGGAACAAAGATCCCCTGTGTCCTCTCACCTGTCCCCCCTCCACCTCCAGTGCAGGTTTTGTGGCCACAGAGGAGGTTCCCAGGACACTTTGGCTCAGCCCTAGGCCAGGTCCAGGAGCCAGCACTGTGCAGCCTGGCCACGCAGAGGGACAGCCCCCACCACGGGGACAGCCCCCATGGAAGCTGCTCCGGGCAAAATAGTTGTCGCTTCGGCAAACGGTCTCCCAGAGCAAATCCCAACAAACTGGAGCAGACAACAACAGAGCCATTAATAAGGGCAGGCCTGGCATGTCCCTGGACCCCCCCCAGCCCTGCGATCAGTGATTTCACCAGGCAAGCACAGAAGAGGCCTCTTCAGCAGAGTTTTGTCTTTGCTGCTTAAAATTCCATAGCTCCCCTTTCCAAGTGGGCAGGAAAGAAACAGTTTTTGTACGGCGGCAGCGGGGACAGCCCGTCCCCATTTGTATGGAGGAAGCTCTCTGGCTTGAACCTGGCAGGCTCTGGACTGCGTGGCAAGGACACCAAGAGGCTTGCAGGACGTGTCAGCTGATTCCTAGGGCCGGCACCGGCCCTGGCAGAGACGGGTCCTGTCTGAACGTCCCCCGAACGGAGGTCAGAGGGACGTTTGGTGCTCCAGCAGCCTGCGCTGCACCAGGATGCCTGGGAACAGCTCCCAGCTTCCCCCAGGTGGGGATCCTTGCTGATTGTCGCCGTGTCCCCTCCTCTCTGCACAGGGCCAGAGCCGTGTCGCCGGCGGGGCTGTTGCTCATCCATCCACACACGGAGAAAATGAGCACTGGGTGAGCAAAGCCACGGCTTGCCTTTAGGCAGCAGCTCAAGACAATGATGGAAAACCCATTTTTGGGAGACCCCGTGACCTGGAAACAGCGGTGGAAGCACTCAGCTGGCCCCTCGTACAGGACCTGAATATTATTTGTGCAAAATTTTGCTTTCAAGCTGAGGCTGGCTGCCCTGTCTCGTCTGGGAGCTACTCGCTGTCATTTCAGGTCACAGTTAAGGTTACTAAAACCTAAATGACACATTTTCTCTCGCAGACAGCCCAAGCCCCTCTTTTGCACAACGAGAACCCAGAACGAGCAGGAGGATGCAGTGAGCGCCCTGCAAAGCTTTTCCCCCCTTAAAATAGTTCTGCAGTTGAGAATGCACAGCTGTAACTCAGCACATGTGTCTGGAAAAGAGAAGTCCTCGGGCCCTGCCTGTGTGACCCCACCTCGTGCCCGTGTCTCTCTGCAGCCAGGGCTTCCAGCTGCCAACCTGCGCTGGCCACGCTGTAAACTGGAATCCCAGAATGGTTTGGCTTGGAAAGGACCTTAAAGCTCATCTCATTCCAATCCCCTGCCACGGGCAGGGACACCTTCCACTACTCCAGGTTGCTCCAAGCCCCATCCAACCTGGCCTTGGATACTTCCAGGGATGGAGCAGCCACAGCTTCTCTGGACAACCTGTGCCAGGGCATCACCACCCTCACAGGGAAGAATTTCTTCCCAATATCCCATCTAACCCTATCCTCTGAAGCCATTCCCCCTTTTTCTGCCACTCCATTCCCTTGTCCAAAGCCCCTCTCCAGCTCTCTTGGAGCTACTTCAGGTACTGGAAGGCCACAACAAGGTCATCCCAAAGCCTTCTCTTTTCCAGGCTGAATGATCCCAATTCTCTCAGCCTCTCCTCATAGGGAAGGTGTTCCTCTCCTACGAGACACGAGGGACTTTCTGCATTCAAGCCATGCCTGACAGCCACCCCCTCCCCTCCCCGTGGCCCGCAGCCCCTCTCCCACAGCAGCTCATCTCGTGAGCCTTATCTTTGCCACACGCAGCCCCAGCCCTTTGTCTCTCAGGACAGGGCTTAGAGAACTCTCCAAAGTAAACGAAGCGGGTCCATCCCCTCATTAACTCACGGGGCCTGTCTCCTTTGATTAGATTGTGCTGACTCTGCTCACACACCACACTTGCTGCTCTAGATGCAGGGACACTGGGGCATTTCCAGCTGGGACACAGACAAAAGGAGGAGATAGCAGAGCCTTGGTTACCACCGGAGCAATTCAGGACAAATAATTAGAGGCTTTCATGGCTAATTGGATCTGTACTGTCAATCCAGGACAGGAGATGCCTTAACCCACACTGCCTGCCTGAGATTGCTAAGCAGGCCATAAATAAACCGCAGCACTGGTCCAAAGCTCATCAGCCTTCAGCTTCCACCCTGGGTGCTCCCTCCCAGCCCTGCTATGGCACAGCCCATCCAACAGGGCACTCCAGCTCCCCTGCCCTTTTCCACGGCCTCGCAGCCATGCCAGGACACATGGAGTTTACCTGGGGTAGCCTCAGGGGAGCCGACCTCAGCGTGTCATGGCTGGCTTGAACAAGAAGCAGCAGCTTTCAAACTGAAGTTCAAGGGCAAGTGAACGGGAGGCTGGGAAGAGCCAGAGTCAGAAATCAGGGCCAGCGGGGACTGGCAGCCCAAGGTGTTTTCCAAAGAAGGATCGTGAGCTGGCAGCACCCAGACTTAAACCTGCCTGTTTGCAGCTACTGGACACAGCTCCATTCCCATTCCCAGCTCACTCTCAGCCCCCAGAGTGACCTCAGCCCTTTCCTTCTCTGCTCAAACCTCTCTTCCAGATCCTGGGAGTGCTGGTGCTTGAAGATAAGACATACAAACAAGAACAAACACCTTCACATGGCTGCCAGCTCGAGCAAGGGCACACAGACCCTTAAAGCCAGCTGGAAACCTGATCCTTCCCTCTGAACACCTCCAGCATCTCATGATCTTCAAGGAGGCACTGGGTCCCTGAGCTCATGCCTGGCCTGCAGGGCTGGGGGCTGTGCAAGGTCCCCAGTGAACACAGCAGAGAGAAATGGCTTGTGCTGCTCGGGACCACGACCTGCAGATCTCCCGCCTCTGCCAGGGGAAAGCCGGGCACAGGACACGGAGGAAGGCAAAGTCACAAAGAGGACAGGGCCAGGCAAAAATAGAATAACCTACTTGAAAGTAGGACAACATCGCTAACGAGGAGGACATCTGGTCACCGCAGCAGGAGGAGCCAACACAGAGGAGGCAGCTTGCCCACGCACACGCCTCACCTGATGGGAGACAGCCCAAGCGCAGAAGTGAGGTGTGCTCGGGCAAACAGGGGTCCCCAATCAAAGCAGAGCAGCTCCCAGTCTCTCTGAGATGACTTCTACACTTGCTGCTCACAGTCAGTCTGCCTGTCCCAGCAGGAGCACTATCCCACCCCCAGGAGCCTGTGGGATGTGTGCACCCAAACCAACAGCTGATCCCTTCCACCTGCTTTGCTAAACACAGGGTCGTGCAAGGAATGATCAACGAAAGACAAAACAGAAGGAGACTCCCCGTGTGCCAGGCCACTGACATGCCAAAGCACATTTACTGCTCCCTGCTCCAAGGCCATTCCCCCTGGCTCCAGCCCACCTACCTCCACTCGACTCCCGGCCCCCAGGCCTTCCCCCAGCCAGGCTGGCAGCTCCCTAGCGGAGCCCAGCGCAGAGAGGACATGGTTAAGAAGTCCCTAAGGGTCACCCCTGAGCTTGTATTAGCATCTCCACGAGCTCCACAGCGTCAGGCTGCAGCTCAGCCAGGCAGGATGGCTGTTTCGGAAGGAAACAAGAAAGTGAACGCTGCAGAGAGTGAGCTCACCAAAGGAGCCCCAGTGCTCCTCGCAGAGAGGAGTTAACGCCACGTCGCTGCCCCAGGGCCCAGTTTCCTACCCGGCCTTGGCAGGACAGGCAGTTTTCTTGGCTTAGGACCCTGTGCTGGAACGGAAACTCAGAGCATCAGGTCTCAGGACACCATTCAAAGCCCTGTTCCTTGTTCCTGCTCTCAAAGGAGGCAGTAGGAAACCATCCAGGTCCCTTTGCAGAAAGCTTTAAGCTCCTCCAGAGGAAGGTCTCCCTGCCAGGTGTGGTTTGTTTCTTAAACTCAGACTTGCCAAAAGCAGTCTGGGGCAGCCTCGAGCTGAGGTGTGACCCATGGCAGCCCCCTAAACTGAGGTGAGTGTTTCTGGACTGACCTGATGGCTGAGCCCACCCTGAGAAAAGCCAGTGAGATCGTTTTGCAGGTATTCCCATGTCAGGTCCCTTTTAACCCATCACCCACAATGACCTTTTGCCTGCCCTGCACTGAGTTTGGGTGCTCAGCCCCTCTCTCTGAGCCAGGGCAGTCTGCACACCCGCCTGGAACAGAGCTGAGAGGTGGAGAAATCTTTCTCTGGTCTTTGCTAGGGCTGTTACAGTGGCTTCCAGAGAAGACAAGGCTTTTGGGGTAGAAGGAGGGATCAGGCAGGGCAGATTCAGGCAGCAGTAAAGCAGGATGGTGGCCTGCCTTGCCAGACAGAAAGAACCAGAAGTACTCACAGTGGGACAAAGATTTTTTAGTTCCAGGTTATCTTTCATCACATGCACAGGCATTTTGACTAAGCAATCATCTCAAATCCACAGACAAGAATATAGTTCCCAAGGCGTGACCAACGTTTTCCTTTAATTAAAAAAGATACTTCATAAAAGCAACCTAATTTATCAAATATTTTAATTCTAAGCCTGCCCTCTATCTCCCCCAAAGTATATGTGCAAAGGTGGGAGCAGATGAGCTCCACTCCAACCAACAGGCAAGGTCTGCACTACCCAGAGGGACTGACAGTGGACTTGAGGCTGAAGACATTTCATAGCACAAGAAGACTGCTCCTCATAGCCAGAGCTTCCCATCCCACAGCCACAGCATCCCGTGCCTGCAAATCTGCCAGGAGGCTGCAAACTTTGCTTGCCAAGAAAGGCCTGACACCTTCCCAGTGCAGTTGTTTTCCATCAGACCAAGATGACCCTCAAGTCAGCTTCAATGCAGTTGTCCACATCACACCTTTTTAATTCTGCTTCTCAGCCTTCCCTGTACACTGGGGAACTACAGCAAACCCACATCTGAACTAAGCAATGAGCACGACAGGGATGCTGCTGCTCTGGCTCGTGTCTCACACATCCAGCTGAGCCTGCTCCCTGACACAGAAGAAAGCTGGAGATGCACTGGACAAGGAAGCAGCCGGACAGGAACCTGAGCCCAGAAAAACCCTTGCAGCAAACCCTCTGTCAGGCCTCAAATCCTCCAAAACCCCTGCACCAAGTCCTTCCCTGAGCAGCCCGAGAAGCGTTGCAGCTTTGAGATAGCAGGAGACCACTTGAGCACAAGCTTAATCCGGCAGTACTCCGTCCTGGAGGCTCTCAGGGAAGAACAGCCGCCTTCCAGCTCAGCTCCTGCCACTTCTCCCAACACCCCTGTAAGAGGATGGTGTTCCCGGGCATGGTCACTCCGGCCTGAGGCACTGCTGGGCTTGCAGAGAGGTGGGCATGCAGCGCCCTGAGCAGCCTGTCTTGCACCCTACTGCTGATACAGGGGATGGCACAGCCCGAGGAGCACCTCATCCCTCCAGCACGGGGTAACACAGCCCCGGAGCATCCCCATCCCTCCGGCACGGGAGTAACACAGCCCCGGAGCATCCCCATCCCTCCGGCACGGGGGTAACACAGCCCCGGAGCATACCCGACCCTCCAGGAGGCGGGTAACACAGCCCCGGTGCATCCCCATCCCTCCAGCACGGGGTTAACACAGCTCCAGGGACACTCTCTTCCCTCTGGTACAGGGTATAAGGATAACACAGCCCGGGGCACCCCGTTGTTTTAGCACGTGGGACAACACAGCCCCGGGACCACCCTCTTCTCTCGGCACGGGGGTAACACAGCCCGGGGACACCCTCACCCCGCCGGTACGAGGATAGCACAGCCCCGGGAGCAACCCCTTCACTCCGCCACGGGGGACAACACAGCCCGAGGGCACCTCCAACCCCCGGTACAGCGAATAACACAGCGGATAAAACGGGGGGCACCCGTAATCCTACAGCACGTGGGTGACACAGCCCGGGGGCACCCCCATCCCTCAAACACGGGGATAACACAGCCCGGGGGCATCCTCATCCCTCCGGTACGGGGGATAACACAGCCCGGGGGCACCCCCATCCCTCCGGTACGGGGATAGCACAGCCCGGGGGCACCCCCATCCCTCAAACACGGGGATGACACAGTCCGGGAACACCCTCATCCTTCCGGTACGGGGGATAACACAGTCCGGGGGCATACCCATCCCTCCGGAACAGGGATAACACAGTCCAGGGGCACCCCCATCCCTCCGACAGCGGGATAACACGACCCGGGGACACTCCTATGCCACCGGCACGAGGATAACGCAGTTTCGGGGAATTCCAATTCCTCCAGCACGAGGGATAACACGACCCCGGGGGCACCTCTATCCCTCCGGTACAGGGGATAAGACAGCTCCGGGGAGCACCCGCCTCCCTCCGGCACGAGGGATAACACAGCCCGGGGACAGCCCCATCTCTCCGGCACGGGGGATAACACAACCCGGAGACACCCCATCTCTCCGGCACCGGTGTGACCCAGCCCGGGGAGCACCCCCACCCCTCGGACACGGCAGCCGGGAGCTGAACCGCCCTCCCGACCCCACCGCTCACCCCGAGGCTGAGATGCTCCTCCCGGCGGGGGGCACCGCTCACTCACCCCGTACCTCCGTGCCCCGCCCGCCTCCTCCTCCGTGCTGCCGGCGCGCCGGGACGCGGCCCCGGGCCCCGCGGGCCCCTCCCGGCCCTGTCGGGGCAGCCCGAGCCCCCTCTGAGCGCCTTGTTTGCGGTGGGGGAGCCGTGGCAGAAGACAGGAAGGGTGGTGGGAGTTTTGCAGGCGCCCGGCGCGGGAAGGGGCTGTGGAAAGCTCTGTGACGGGCCGGAGAGCAGGGCTGGGGTACCGGGCTGAGGTGCCCCGCATGGGTGCGCAGCATCCCGAACCTCAGCCGCTTCCCAGGGACAGCGGAGAGAGGAGGTGGTGCGTGCGGGGAGCTGCATTCCCTCCGAGCAGCAGCTGCCCTCTGCCCTGTGCACGAAGCCTCCGTGGACCGATGGACCAGACGTGTGCTCAGCATCTTCCTTGGCGTTGCTAAGAGACGGGATCCCACGGGATGCTGCGGTGCCAGCGCCGAGCCCGGCACACTGGCAGGAGAACCTCTGGATGAGGGGAGGATGGTGTGGGAGATCGCACAAAAGGCTGCAGCAAGGCACCATGAGAGAGAAACCCCCACACCTCGCAAGGAAACCTCTGCAGTGGGGACAAAAAGGTCAAGGCCAGGAGGAGGAAGAGCTCAGCATCAGCAGGATGATGATAATCTGGAGAGAGGTCTCTGGAGGGTTTGAGGTCAGGGAGATCACTCTGAAGCGAGATATTTCTGTTAGCAGCCCGTTCCCCTCCCTGGGGCCATGGAGGCTCTTTGGGAGCAGGCAGTTGGCATGGGCAAGCTGCAGAGGGGAGGCTGAGGGGCACCTGGCAGCGGCCAGGGCAGGGGGACACTGAGGACAAGGATGAGTGCACTGGGAGCTGGGCACTGAGGGGCTGCATTGCTGCCTGGAGCATTTGCATCGGTTTGAGAAACAGTCACTTAGCCCCTTTTGTCTCCTCTCTTTTGATATGGCAAGGAATTCATGAGGGGTCTGAAAGCCAGTGAGAAAAATGGTCAGAGCTGGTGTAGGAGCCAGATTCCAGGACGTTTTCCCAGTGCAAGTTAGCTGGAAAACTGTCCCAAAGCCTGTACTGGAGCAACGGCGGATCCCTGTCTGACACAGGCTGTGACTTTGCAGAGTAGTTGCCCCTCAGTACCACAATAGACGTTTTTCCACCTCTGTGCAAGTCCTTCTCATGTTTTTCACAAAAACTCACACAAGCTAAAACGTTAATTTGCTTTTTAGGTGACCACCGTTTCTATCACGTGATTTAAGATTTAGAAAACATCACATATTGCGAAGTTGGCAGCACAAAGGAGGGCCCAGGAGGGAGCAGAACGGAGCACAAAACAAGACAGACTGACTGTGCTGCCCTGCACCCTTTGGCATTGCCTGGCTGAGCATCCCATGCAGTTGCAGGCACCGAGTTTAAAGTCCTGGGCTGCACTGGCAGAGCACATTAGGGGATGGCTGCTCCAAGCAGGCAGCTCACTGGGCTCTCCCAGGCCTTTGCATCCCCAGGTCGGTGTCCCAAGCAGTCCTCGGTGATGCTGCTGGTTGGGGGCTGCTGGGTGCCATAGCCTGGTTTGGTTGGAGCCTGGAGCTGGGCAGGACTGTGGTGGTGGCTGGTGGAGGGATGGACTCTTGTCTGTCCCCAAAACACAGGAGTCCTTCCCCAGTTGGTTGAACCTTCACCCCAAATTTTGATATTTTTGATGTGGGATTACTGGTAATTTAAAACAATGGACTCCTTTAACATCAAACCATCCCAGGGTGATGTCCAGATAGATGACAAAACCTTATTCTGCTTCCCAGGTAGCAGCTCCTTCCCCCCTCATTACCCTTCTGTGACCCCACCCACATGGGCCACGTTTTCCTTTCTCTGGGAACCCCTCTCCCACACCCTGTTGCCCCGGGAAGTGCTCAGGATTTGGCAGGGCAGAGCTGCTGGGAACACAGGGCTCCTTGTCTGCAGAGTCCATCACCTTGAACTGAGCCCCAGCCAGGTTACCTATTAGGTTCCAAAGTTGCTTCCAATCAGGGGGATCATCTGAGAGACAAAAGGCTCCTGCTGGCAAAACGAAGCTTCTAGATCAGCACGGGAGCAGCTCTTGTTTTCCCTAGTTTGAAGGGAAGCTGTAAAGTCTTCCAGCTCGGTGCCTTCAGCCACCTCTTGCCAGCCAGGCTTTTCTGGGCTGGACACTCAGGTGAGGGGACCTGGCTTTCCCAGGATCCAAACCCAGGTACCCCAGGGGATGTGCTAGAGGCCAGGAGGTGCTGTTTGAAGGCAATTCTCCCCTCCACGGCAGTGCTGTAAATTCCTGAGTGCAGGAATGTCCCAGCCTGTCCCTGAGGTGAGCAGCCCTGTCCCACCCGCCGGGCACAGCGCTGGTCCCTGGCTCCTGCTCCAGGCTGGCCAGCTCTCACTCACATCCGTGGCAGCTTCTCCACAGCTCCCATTCCCTTTCCCATTCCCAATCCCAGAGGGGAAGAGCTGACAGCAGGTGTTGGCGAATAAGGCACAGACCCACCAAAACCCACTGATCACAGGCAGCCCCAGCACCACCCTGCACGCTCCACTCCTGCTGGGATTGGAGACACATCCAAGGTGCTGATGGTCTGGCTTTCTCTGGATGAGTAGCCCTGAGCCAGAGGGACCAAGGAGATGCTGTTCTGGCTGGACAGGCAGGATGCTCCATCCCCCAAACTGTCCTGCACGAGCATCACACCCTGCTGTCCCCATCACCCCCAGCCTCATCCACAGAAGCTGGGCATCCCAGTTCCACCCATTTGGAGAAGGGTGCTTCAAATCTCCCCAGAAAGTGGCTGCCTTCCTCCCGGGAACACGCTCTGAGCTGCACTTTGAGGACTCCCAGTCCCTGCCAGAGACATCCCTGTTCCTGGGCTCCCTCCCTGCCTGCCGTGACTCTCAGTACATGGCAAGCGGGGCCATTTGCCAATGTTTGTGTCTCGACAAACAGTCTGTCAGCGTCTTGGTGTGTGGCTTCAGCTGGGATCAGCTCTGCCTTCTCTCCCCATTAAATGGCAGAGCTGTGTGCAAACACCCTGGCATCAAACCATCTGGGGCACGCTCGGGGCCAACTGCAGAGCTCCCAGTGCCATGTGTCAGCCACCCTCTGGCACCACGGCGAAGGACGACTGCGGGATCAGCATTCCCAGGCCACTGCTGGTACAGGGAGCCACCCTCACCCTGCCCAGGGGGGTCACCTGTCCCACCAGGACTGCCCACCTGGATCCCCTTTGCCCCAGCCTGGCTCACAAGGTAGCTGGCACGAGCGGCAGAGAGCAGTCCCGAATAAAACAAGCTATTGAAGAGTAGCAGAGATCAGAGAATCACAGAATCATGGAATATCCTGAGCTGGAAGGGACCCACAAGGATCACAGCGTTCCACTCCTGGCCCTGTACATGGATTGTTGAGTGCAGCTCCTGGCCCTGCACAGGACAGCCCAAGCTGTGGGAGAAAACAACTGCTCATTGCTGATAACACACGGATCCCCCACTCCCATGGGAAGCTTTCATGGCCTTCATTCATGGAGCTTCTGAGCATTCCTGTCCCTCCCTGGCTCACTGGGGAGCTGTGGCCTGGGAGATGGGAGCAGGACAGACTGTCTGCTGAGGCTGCACCCTGACAGGGCCAGCCTTGCTGGCACTGATGCTGTTTGAGCTCAGTGCTAGGACACCATGGATATGTGGGCTAGGTTCTGTCCAGACTGAAAGGCTCTGGAATGGGTTTCTGGCCCACAGATCTGGGATTCAGGCACCTTTACCTTCAGCCTGACCTCTGCTCTGTCCTCCAGCCTCAGCAGCCCACATCAAGAGCAGATCCTGGCTTTTGCCCAGGGTCACACCTTGCCTTGTTAGAGGAGAAGAGCAAACTGGAAGAGGAGATGTGTGGGACGTGGTGCATCCTGCCTGTCATCACTGGAGGAGGCACCAGCCCCTTGCAGCAGCCACGGGTCTTCTGAGCCATCCCAGTGTTCCCACAGGGCATCCATGTACCCAGAGCTGGGTTTGCTGCCAGTAAGCTGCTGGATGTTCCCCTGCCTTTCCTCATGCATTAGTTCCTCATTGCTGATCTGGGGAGACTTTAAATGGTACCTTGGAGAGGATTTCCACATCCCTGCTGGACACTGGTGAGACATGGGCTGCCCCAGGCCCACCCACAGCACCCGCATAGCGAGGACCTCATCCCTCTTACTCAGCACAAGGTGAGGATGTCAGCTAAGGCAATAGCAGGGGTGGTGATTTATTTTGCATATCTGAACTTCCTCTTGCTTGGAGAAGGCTGACTCTGGGTCACCATGGAGTGGAGCCACTCAAAACTGCAACAACAGGGGACACTCAAAGTGTCACTGGTGGAAGAAGGCACCCACCCCTTGCTGGGCAGCCCCCAGACTCAGGGTTTGTGTTGTGGGGCACAATCTCAGTCCTGGGGTTTCATTCTGGTGGTGTTGCTGGTGATGTGTTGATACATAAGTGCTATTTCTTTCCCAAATAACACACTAATGTTTCCTGAGGATACAAGCACAGAGCAATCGGCATCCCCACCATGAGAGGCCATCAAGAGCTGCAGACGACAAACACATAACTGATCCAGGACCAGGTTACAGCAATTATTTCCCATTTCTGCCACTGAGAGAAATGTGTGTCTCACCTATGATTATCATTAAACTGCAGCAAAAAAACCATGATGGAAGCAAGATTAAAAACTGAGCCAGAGCAAACACAGGACCCATGGCCATTGCCCCATTTCAGGAGGCTGATCCCCTTGCTGTGCCTCCCCCGGGCCCAAGCAGGCAGTGCTGAGCTGGGAAGCAGTGCCTGACTCCAAAGGCAGCTTGTCCCAAAACAGCATGGCCTGCCTCTGTATCTGCTGCTCCTCAGGGGACCAACAGCGTCCATAAACATCCATCTCCTGGGGCTGGCCAGGAGCAGCAGCATGGAATGGATCATGCCCAGCACATGCTGGGTCCTCGCTGTGGGTGCACAGAGGGCAAGTCTGGGATTGGGATGTGCAGGGCAGGAGCTGCCTATCTGCCTGTCCCCCAGCATGGGCTGGCTGGGACACACCACAAGTGACATCCAGGTGTCCCCCTGTGGTAGTGCTGGGCTGGGAATGGGCTGAATCCGGACCCAGCAGCGTGTGAGGGCTGCTTGCTCCTGCTCAGGTGTTCATCAACATGAATTTGGTCACAGCCATGCCTGGGGGGGGAATTATCACAGGGGTGGGATGTGTTCATGGAGGGTTGAAGGTAGCCAGGGCTTTTCTACCCCTGCACAGGGAAGGAGGGGCAGGAATAGGGTCAGGGGCGGGGGGAGGCAGAGGAGCTGGAAGAGGATAAATCAGTTTAGGATTAGAAGGTGGCACTGGCAGCCTGCCATGTGACAGCCAGGCTTGCGCAGCCAGAAGCCCAGCTGTCAGCCTGGTGGCAGCAATTAAATGAGGTATCGATTGAGGAATTGTTGTCTGCAGGGTTTAAAGATAAGATCGATGGAGACCAAAAGGTTTAGGCTCCGTTTACTAATTAGTCAGGCACGCTTGGGAGAGAAGCCTTTGGAGACAGGGAGAGCTGAGCTGTGTACAGGCAGCACTGCCAAGGTGCTCGGTGCCCCCCTCCCTGGCTCCCCGTCCCCACCGCTCCTGGTTCCCTGGTGCCAGAGGTGGACAGGCACCGGGAGCCAGTGCCAGGGATTTAAATCAGCTGCGAGGTGGGGGCAGTGGACGGGGGTGATTCTGTCTGCTCTGGGAACTGCTTTTCTCCCAAGGCAGGGATGTGGGAAAGAGGGGCTGTGCATGTGTTTGGGCGTGGGGAGGAGTAAGACAAGAGGGGAGCTGCTCCCTTTGCATTGCAAATTGTCTGGGGGTGAATTGATCCATTCCTTAGGCTCTGGCATTAGTTCCAGCCTGAACACATTTCTCTTCCCCCTGCTCCTTGTGCAGCAAGCCCAGGGACAGAAAGGAGACAAATGTGGCACAGACTTGTGGCTTCTGTGCTGATTCTGCCTGGGCTCCACGGAGCCAGCCCGGAGGACAGCAAGGCGATGGCTTTGTGCCCTCTGTGTTTTGTTCCCTCGCTTCCAGACGATGTCCAGGACGTGGTCAAATGGGGACAAGCGGGAAATGGCCTCGCCTGGATGTGGTTTGGGTCGCCTTTGAGACGGTCTCCTTGCTTGTTCTTGTGGGAGAAGGGGTCTGTGGCTTCAAAACAGAGTTGCCTTTANGGGCCCGTGGCTCTCAGGGGATGTCTCGCTGTCGGCTGTGCGCTGGGAAGAGGCGTCGACGTGACTGCCCCTTCCTGGGACAGCCGGAGAATTCCTCCTTTCATCTCAGCTTACCAGGAAAATTCCAGCCCAGCAAAGAGACGAGGGTCAGGCGCTGCGCCGATGGGTCCTGTGACCCACAGCCGGCCCGGGGGCAGAGCCCCGTGGCCACCACAGTCATGCGTCACCCCCGGCCCGGCCCCGCTGCCCACCCCGTGACGGGCCGTGCCCCGGGCCCCAGAGCGCTGTGACCGCACGACCGGACCCCAGCCCCGGGAACAGCCCCGCCGCTCCCATTCCCGGCTCAGCCGGTCCTGCTGCCTCCCGGACGGCGCAGAGGGGACAGGCCAGCCAAGGGTGCTGCCCGTCCTTCAGCCGAGCCTGCCTTTAGCCGTGCAACCTGAGCCACGCCATAAGACAGCGGCAGGACGGGGGAGCAGCCTGGAGCGGGCTCGGGAGGCACCCGGAGACGGAACGGGCCCCCGGGGGTGGCGGGGATGAAAGGGAGGGATGGCAGGGAAAACAGAGATCAAGGACACTGTGACGCCATGTGGCTGTTCCAGGGTGTCTCATGCTCTCGCAGCAGGGCTGGGCAGATTTATGGCTTTGTCTTGAGGGTCTGGAGCCAGCCTCAGCTTATTTCACATTTAGGAGGCAGTTTCCTTTGCTTTTCCTCATTCTCTTTCTCTGGCGTGTGAAGCTGCATGTCCCACGCTGGAGCAAGATCCGTGTCCTTGTTCCCTGCACACAGAATCGGTGCCCAGGACAGATACGGTGTCTCTGCCAGTGCCAGACAGGACCGAACAGGGTCGAAGGGATCGTTGTTTTCCTGCTCTTGCCATACAGCTCTGTGCCACTGCAGAGTCCAGAAACTGGATTTAACAGTCCTTCTCCATGGGAGACACGAACCAGGCAGCTGGCCCGGGGCTGCCAAGGCTGTAATGTTCTTCCAATGTGGATTTTCCTTTCCCTATTCTCCCCCAACAGTGGGGCTGACCACCCTGCCTACGGCCACCTGTCCAGCTAAGAGGGAACAGGACCTCCTGTGGTTTCTGTGTGTTTCAGAGCCAGCAAATGTCCTTTAGACTCTGCTCCGGAAGCCATTCCAGCCCATGCCACCGCCTGCCCATGGCTGTGATGGACAGGCAATGCCAGAGACCAACAGGGCTCAGACAGCACGTCCAGGGGCCTGGCTTGTGATGTGACCCTGTGTGCTGAGCATGAGATCAGAGCACTGTTTCCTGACTGTTTCCTGGAGAGGTTGCAAGAACCACCCAAGCTGACCCACTTGCGTCCCCTGTTTCTTGCCTTCCAGCATCTGCCCCTGCCAGGGGCAGCTGGTGGGTGGCTGATGGTGGCTGCCCCAGTGCCACCCTTAGCTGTTTTCCAGGCCTGCTGACCATGATAGACTTGACAAGTCCCCCCAGGGGAGATGCAGATAAGAACAAACTCATCTGCAGAGGGATAGAAAAAGCTCCAGAAATCAGAGTGGGCCTCCCAGCAGATGCAATGAATCTCCTCCATAACTGATCATTTTGCAATTCCAGGCTGCCAGAGCATGCAGGAGGCACTCGTGCCTCCACAGGTCACCATGACAAAGGGGATGGCAGAGCTATTCCCACCTCTCCTCCGTTTTCCTCTTGTTATCAGCTGCGATCCAGCGGCAGAGAGAACAAAGAGCAGGCGTTGGTCCCCACTGGGGTTGCTGTGAAGCCACAGGGAGCAGGAGTGGGACTGAACCCCAGCCCTCCCGAGAGAACCAGTGCAGGCACAGCACCTTTCTAGGCCTCCTTCACACACCCGGTATCTGCAGGCAGATAAACAATCCCAGCAGCAGGCAGGAGGTTTCTTGTCTGTGCACAGAAAATCTCCAGCTTTTAGGCTCAAGGGAGACCTCATCCATGTGTATAAATACCTGAAGGGAGGGTGCAAAGAAGATGGGTCCAGGATCTTTTCATGACAGAACAAGAGGTGGTGGGCACAAATATAAACACAGGAAGGTCCCTCTGAACATCAGGAATAATTTTTCCCTTTGAGGATGACCGAGCACTGGCACAGGTTGCCCAGGGATTTGTGGAGTTTCCATCCTCAGAGATATTTAAAAGCTGTCTGGACATGGACCTGGGCAACTGGCTCTGGGTGGCCCTGCTTGAGCAGAGGGCTGGACCAGGTGACCTTCAGAGTTCCCTGCCAACCTCAGCCAGTCTGTGATGCTGAGATCTCGCTGGAGGCTGCATTCCCAGACCCAGTCTTTCATTGTTCTTCTTTCCAAGTCAAAGCCTTACATTCTTTTATCTCCCCCTTACCGATTTGCTCAGTTTGATGGCTGTCACAAATGCCAAGCTGATCTCCATCTGATCCCACCTGTGTGGGGCCGGATGGACGTGGATCGCTCTCCCAGGCAAAGGAAGATGTTTGCCTGCTCAGCTGCAGCCCTGGGAAAGCAGCAGACCCTGTGTATGGGCCAGAGCCGCCACGTGCAGGAAACGTGCCCGACTCCCTCCGTGCCAGGAGGGACAGGCAGGCTGGGAGCTCCCACACGACCTGGCCTTGGCCCCTCCAGCACTGGGATCGATGTGGGCTCAGCCAAGGACATGTTGGGGATGGACTCTGCACAGAAAGAAGGGCTGCCCAGGGGCACATCCCACGCCAGGCTGTTCCCGCTACCCAGGCTTCCTCCCACCCAGACTTCCCTTCCTCAGATCCAGGTCACTGCCTCTTGCCCTCCCATCATCGGAGATGGTGAATAATTCACTCCATTTCTGTCATTACCTTGAAGGTATTTATAGTGCGTGATCAGTGCCCTTAGAGAATTCCCTCTCCTGAGCTCCATAAATTGCGTTGCCTCGCTCCCTCCTCCCCACTGCCTGTGCTAATTGCTGCATTGTGTTTGCTGACCTCTTACATTTTGTTTGGTTTCTTGCATCCTTGGGCCTTGGGGGCAAAGGCTCTCTCCATTTCTCCCCAGGCTCTCCACTGGGGCCCCAATGTTGTGGGCAAACCGATCCCCAGGTAACAGGGACACAGTGGGTGTTGTGAGGCTGCAGGGTCAGCTCTCTGCTCGCTGGGAATTCAATATATTCTCGCTCATGGGCACATCCCACATGGAGGAGAGGCTCAGCCAGAATGGTGGGATGGGTTTCTTTGCAAAGCAAGGGCAGCTGGAGCATGTGCTGAGCTAATGCTACACATGCAATGCCTGGAGGGGTCATTGCCAACTCCAGCTCTGCCCCTGCAGGTTTTGGGGATGGGAAGGACCTAAGATGATGTATGGCTTAGTCTTCAAGGCCACGTTGGATGGGGTTCTGAGCAACCTGATCTAGTGGGTGGTATCCCTGTCCAGGGTAGGAGGGTGGAGAAAGACAAGCTTTAAGGTCCCTTCTAACCAAAACCATCCTATGATTCTATGAGGGCAGATTTCTCCCAGCAGTTTCTGGTTTGGGCCATGCTGCACTTTAGAGCTGCCTCCTTCCATGAGGAGCCACCCATATCTAATGCCCATGGCAGAAGTCACTCATAAACAGGCCAAGTGTTACTCATGGTGTCCCAAACTCTCAGGTTCTGCCACCAGAGTTGCTCCAGAGGAACATGTGATTCTGAGCTGTCCCCCAAGGCTAAGGAAGCACCACAGCACTGCAAAATGCTGTGGGCACAGAAAGCTCGTGCTCAGTGATGCCTCACTGGCCTGGAGATAAGCACAGAATCATGGAATCTGTGAGGTTGGAATAGCCTTCTAAGATCTTAGGGTCCAACCATTAACCCAGCACCGCCAGGTCCATCTCTAAACCATGTCCCCAAGCACTGCAATGCAGGCTGTAGTGCTCCCTGGTCAGTGCTGGACAGCCCACAGGGCATCCTGTGATGACAACCGTTAGATAAAGGTGCCAGGCACGTAGCAGCTCTGTGCCTGTTTTCCTCAGGGATGCAGTTGGTTCCCGGCAGTTGTATTAAGTCTTTATTTCTGTATCCTTGGCTCGCAGCAGCGCCGGTCTCTCATGGCAGGGAGTCCCAAGGATTAGACTTTCGGGAAACAGCCTGCTCCTCCCCAGCTCAATGTTAATGTGGTTACTTCCAGAGTTGCTCAAGGTCGCTCCGTCCCTCCCATCTGAGGGAGGATCATGGGCTGAGCCGTGCCAAGTCTGGGCAGGGTCTGAGGCGCTGCTGGGGCAGGATGCAGAGCTGGCCTCAGCTGGGCTCACATGGGGCAGCTGCCGGCCTGCACATGGGCCCTGGGGCAGCTGTGGGGTCCCAAGGGAGGGTTCCAGGACTCCCAGGGCTGCTGAAAGTGGAGCAGAGCTTTCCCACAGGGTGGGCTTTGGTGCAGCACTGCCCAGGGGACAAAGCGCAGAGGGGAGGACGGAGCTGGAGGGGGCCAGGGAGGCCACGGCTGCCCAGACCCACAGCTGAGCTTCATCCCCCTCAGCAGGACAGGCATCCCGGGAAGCTGCTCTCCTGGGCACTGTGCACACAAGGGCTGCCGGTCCAGCGCTGCCATGCCCCTCTGAGAGGTGTCCCCAGCGGTCACCGACTGTCCCACGGCGGGGAGTGGGGAGCATCTCCATCGCCTGCAGCTCCGGCGGGGCCAGAGCAGGCACATCCCCTGCTCTGCTCTGCTCTGCTCTTCTCTGCTCTGCTCTGCTCTGCTCTGCTCTGCTCGAGGGACCACGGCGTGAGCACGGCAGGCAGCGCTGCTGTGTAGATGCTAAGCTAGGCCAGCATATGGTGCTGTAGGTCCATGGTATAGCTTGCGAGACAGCACAGTGACCTGCGCTACGGGAATTGCTAGAAGTCAGCCCAGTAGCGCTGGGGAAGCTTGTGGAGGCTGTCTCCTATTTTGCTTGGGGTTTTGGGAGGGCAGATGTTTAAATCCTAAAAGGTCCTGGCCCCAAACCCTGCGAAGCAGAGGATGAAATGAGGCTGGTGTGTTTTTGAAGTGATGCTGCTGCACTCAGGACCCCGTCCTGGTTCTCCCAGCACTGGGCTGTGCCTTTCCAGGCTGCCGGTCCCATGGGGCTGTTGGTTAGGAGGTGGCACTCCCAGCCTGTGCCTGAACGGTGGGAGATGATGTGGGCACAGGCCAGTGGGAGAGGAGACGGGTGCAGTGAGAAATCTCACTTCCCGTGAGCTGCTGTGCAGCACTTCCTGGCTGTTTCCAGTTTTAGAGGATTTCTTCCCGAGGAGAAAAAGGAGGAGTCCCATTTTCCCAGGGACAGCATGCACTGTTTGCCTCATCCCACGGATCTACCGAAAAAGAGTTGTGCTGAGCAGTTTTCAGTCAGTCACGTGCAGAGGAGCTCTGTACCCTCACTGCCAGGGGGAAACCCCGCTACCTGCCCCCACTGCAGGCAAGGGCAGATTCTCACACCTCTGCCATTTAAACTCCTACCTCACAGGTGCAGATTTTGACAAAATGCTCAGCTGACCCCATCAATGTCCCCTTTGCTTTCAGGGGTGCCCAAGGACACAGCATCGTGCCTGGAGGAGGCCCTGGGAACCCAGTGGCTTTGAGGTGGCTGAGCAAAAGGACCGGCTGCTGGAGGCACTCATGAGATCCGGCTCCACACGCCCAGCTCGATGCCCGGGTGACAGGGGACGCCAAGAAGTGGAGCCCTGGCCCACGCTGGGTCCCCAGGCATTGCACTCGCTCTGGCACCACCTGAGAGCTTCCCGGGGCAGGGGGCTGCTGGTGCCTGCCAGGGCCACCCCTCACAGCACATCACGCTGGGTGAGGGTCACACCCCGGCCATGGACCCCACACCAGCCCCGGGCCAAGGCAGCTCCTCAGCACAGCACAAGGCCACCCAAACCACCCCTCCCTCCCTTCCTTCCTCGCTCCTTCCTCCCTCCCACGGTCCGCTGGCTCCCCAGCTCACAGCCCTTCCTCCCGGCATCCGAGGGGCACTGATGTGACATTAACTCCATGCTCTCCACAGCCTGCCTGTTCTTACAGCCCTCCGAGGGGGAAGAGTGCATGGCTGCTGTGTGGGGGTCAGCCTCCCCCAGTGGGTGCAGCAGTGCGGGGTCACCCCGGGCTGCTGGGACAGCTCTAGAGCCCTCTGCTCTCTGCTGTCCCCTCCAGCAGCCCTCTCCTGGATGCTCTAGTCCCTGGGCTGCTCTCCCTATGGCTGGAAGCAGTGGGAAGGGCTGTTCCCTGCACCTCGGAAGGAGGGTGCACCCCGCCAGCTCGGCTCCATTGGGTGATCTGCTCCACGCAGGGATTTAAGGCTGTGGCTGGAGCCTCCAGCATTTCCTGACGCCACATTTAATGTTGTCCTTTGTGTATCTCAGGCAGGAAGAGCTGTGTGTACAAATAATTAAAGGGAAGAATCGGAGTGATTAGGGCAGATGATTATTGTCAAATTATGATTTATCTCAGAGGGAAATTAGTATCTCCCCCTCCCCCAAAGGGCTCAGCCTAGCACAGTGAATGGGCACTGGTTTTTTGATTAATAGATGCCTTTAGAAGGTCACCTACATCCATTGCAGATTAACTCAGTGGGAAAAGTTCTTTCAGTAATTCAAGCTGTTGTTCTCACAAGCTGTCAGCTCGCTGCGAATCGGGAAGGTCCATCCGTTACAGGGCTGCTGGGTTGGAGGGGATCTTTCTTTCCTCCGGACACATGGGCGTGATATATGATGCACAGAGACATGGATGACCGAGAAAACGAGCTGTGGAAAGAAAACAAAAACAGCAGTAAAGGGAAACGAGGAAGCTGAGAGAGCTGGCCCAGGCAGCCTGGGGCTGGGGCTGGAGGGGCAGAGCTCAGCTCGAGGCTGGTGCTGGAGCAGTGGTCCCGGAGCTGCTCTGCTCAGCGTGGTGGAGGAAGGGTTTGGATTCCCCACCACGAGCTCGTCCTGTTGTGGAGACAGTAACTCCTCTCGTGTGGGCTCTGTCCAAGCCTGGATTTGGACACGTCCCTGGAGGTGCTGGGCAGGCTGAAGCCAATATCCCATGGGATCTGACAGTCTCCTGCGCACTTCTGGCAAAGATCCCGCAGTGTCACAGCTTGACCCTTCCACACTGTGAACACCTCCCAGCTGGCAGCTGAGGAGCAATAACCACACCAGGGTCTAACAGCCACTCAGGCGTCTGCTTGGGGAAGGCAGGAGCTGGTGATGGCAAAGTGGAAGCAGGACCAGCAGGGCTGGGATGTGGAGGAGTTGGGACTTACACCACTTCTGGACACTGCTGAGACAGCACCCATCCACAAACGTATGAGCAGTGTCAGAAATGCTCTTACTGGTACAAGCTGCTCTTCCTGTTGACCTTCTGTAGATGTTCTGTTATAATCTTCTTGAGCTCCATAAACCCTGTGCTTAACAACATCTCCAGAAAGGATTCTTCTCTCCTCATGTGTCCATCCCTGCATGGAGATGCACAGGAGATCTCACTGAGGTCACATTCTGCGTGGTGACTTTGTGCCATTATGTTCTGAACACTGACCAAGGCCCAGCATCTCAGGTTGTGTTGGGAATGATGAGATGATGGTGTAGCCCCAGCCACGATGCTGTGTACAGGTACCTGTTTTTAACTTGTGTGCATTTAAGGCAAAAGGAGAGACAGGGGAGTCCTGCAGGTATCCTGCACGTTAAGCTGGAAACAAAGAGATGAAGACGACTCTGCTCCCTGATAAATAACCATGATGATTGTATTTAGATTTCTTTTCACAAATGAAAGACATTTCAGCACAGTCATCAAAAATTCCCACTAACAAACGTTTCTTTTGCATCCATCCAGCCTTCATCATAAATCTATATGCCAGGCATTAATAATATTTTCAGCAACAGATTGATTGACTAGAACATAGCTTGGTTTTCTCTAAACACTAAGGGGTTCTCAACTGATTTATCGCTTACTGAAGTCTGCACACATTTATATGGGTACCATATTCCTTGTTATATAGGTACCCCTCCTTTACCCAAGCTTTCTTCAGCAGGTCCATCACGATGGTGTCAGTGGCTACAGTAGTTTTGGACATCTTATTGCCAAATCTATAACAGAGGCTTTGCTGGCACAGTACAGAGTCGGTGTATTTCTGAGAAATTACTTTTAAGGCCAGAAGAAACAATTAGATCATTTTGAGTGGTGTAGTCCAGAGGCTCTTATCCAGTCGCCCCTGCACAATGTTCAGTAATTTGAAGAGACCCAAAGTTTCCCTTCTAGAAAAGCCTTCTGGTTTGGGGCATCAAGAGGTTGCTGGTTAGGCTGTTTTAATGCAAGGCTGTGGATATTTGGGAGGTTTGGGGGCGTATATGAGAATCTTGCTTTGATATATTTTAGTTAGTTTGAGGCTTGCTGAGAAGAGCTTAAGCCTGTGGGCGACACTCTTCGAGGGCTTCAGGCTGGAGAGGAAATAAAAACATCTCCTGATGGAGTTTCTAAAGCTGTCCTCATCTAGATTCTGAGGGGCTGGCCACAGAGTGCATCTTCTCTGGCACAAAGAGGTAGCTGGAGTGGCTCCCTGTATTCCTCACACACTTAAGGACAGGACACAACAACATGGAAGAGGAAGGAGCAGCAGGACAGTGCTGAAGACCAGTCTGCCCTGCATGGCCAGGCTCCTGTACTGGATGCCAGCATCATTCATCATGGGGCTTAAGAATGCCAGTGGCAGGGACAGGGACAGAGACTCGTGCTTCCAGCACATCCTGCAGCCCGATTTTGGCTTCCTGGGGAGCGGGTGCTGGTGAGCTGATGAGAGGAGAGCTTCTAGACAGAGACAGCCCAGAGAGCCGAGCCCCAGCTGGAGGTGGCCCTCGCTGACATGGGCATGGCAACCTCAGGACTCTCTATCAGCAGGGAGAAGAGGGAGCTGGAGAAGAGGGAGCTGGAGAAGAGGGAGCTGGAGAAGAGATCGGGTTGAGAATTTTATTTTTTCTCCTTTAATATCTTTTGATCCCCTGGCAGACCCTAGGGGGCCGTGCCCAGCTCCGGGGGGGAAGCACCCGCTGGCGTGTGCACCATTACAGTGATCACTGCCGTGATTGACTGGCTGTCTAATGGGTTGTTACAGCACTGCAGAGGCTGTCTTGCTCTACAGGTTAACTGTGAGGAGCTGGGGAGATGAAGCAACGCTCCTCTAAATTGGGCTGTGCATTGGGAGCAGCAAGAAGGATCTCAAAAAAAACCCCACCCTACCCTTTGCAAAAATTTCTTTTACGGCCTTCCACAAGGGAGGCCACAAAAAAAATGGGTGAGATGCCAGGAGTCAAAAGGGAGTTTTCAGTTGGGTTTGTGGGTTTTTTTTCTTTCTTTAAAAGGCCTGAGTTGTTCAAGGCAGGTTTACTGCTCCAGGAGATAGTGTTAGTGCAGACATGCCCAGCTTTGCCTTGCTGTCCTTAGCCTGGTGCAAGGAAGTCAATGACCCCTCCACATGAAGTTAGGGACAAGGTGTTCAAACCACAAATGTTCCTTACCAGGTACACAAATCTGCTGTCCAGATGTTTGATATGAATTGCAAACGCTTACTATCCATTTCTAATGTGCTTACACGTCCTACACAGCCTTGTGGATGTCACTGAGAAGAGTTCTCAGGAAGGGTGTCTGTGTCCTTGGCTATGAAATCAGCTCTCCTCTCAACAGGAGCATTGACCAGTGCCACGCCAAGAAAATTCCAGCTTCTAGGTAGTCTCCCTAAACATGGAACTGTATAATCACAGCATCACAGAATCATGGACTCATAGAGTCACTGAGGTTGGAAAAGATCTCCAAGGTCATCAAGTCCTCACGCTAAGCCTGAGGTTCCCTTTCCCTGGTGCCCCTGCGGTACTGCCTAGTGCCAAACGGAATTGCACTTTATGCTGTGCGATGTTGTATTGAGGGAAAAAATAAAAATAAATGCTCATGTTCACAAGCCTGAGCAGGCTCCCTCCGCCTGGCCTTGCGCTGCTCCTCTGGGCTACAGCACTTTGGAGATTGGGCTGTCTTGAATCATGAGGCTGCCCTGGCTCTGCAGTGTTGTGTTGCTTAATGACTGATGATAATGTCTCTGTATGTAGGCTTGTAGCCTGGCTATCCATCTTTAAATTTCAAAATCTTTCCTCCTCAGCCATTACCTCCACCCCCGTAATCTTTCCTGTTGCTCTTCTCTGAATTCCGCCTCATTTGTCCTTGTTGGAAGGCAGAGCACAATCAAACCAGCCCGTCTGGGAGCCTGGGCGGGGGCTGAGATCCCAGAGGGCTTGGGGCTGAGTTCTGAGAGGGGCTGAGGCCCTAGAGGGGTCTGGGATGGAGTTCAAGAGGGGTCCACCTTCACTCCTTGTCCCTGAGCTGCCCTGAGGTCAAGAAGGTTCATCAGTGGCCCATGCTGCTGTGGCAACCTCAGCTGGCCCGGGAAGAAAGATGTTTCTCCAAAGCTTTTTGAGGACAGAGCCTGTAGGCTGGAGATACTTCCAGCATTTAACCTGCCTTTGCCTGTATGTGCTCACCTCCCCCAAAAAATCATTGCACAGAAATGGCTCAGTTTTTTGACAAGGTCTGCCTGCCCACAGGAGCCCTTAGCAGAGGATGCTACACCTGAGCTAAGGGCACAGTCTGCCAGACTGGGACACGAAATAAAACCAGAAAGAGAGTTGGTCTCTTGGGAGGCCTCTGCTCCATCCTGCTGCTTGGAGCGGGAGTGTTGTCGGTCAGATGAGGCTTTGTTTGGCCAAGTCGTGAAAATTCCACACCTCTGTGACCCAGCCCAGGGCTGCACCACCCACCTGGGCAAGGCATTTTTTCTAATATCCGACCTGAAGATTCCACTTGCAGCCATTGCCTCTCGTTATCTCATCCACCACCGCTGAGACCTCGCGGGTTAATCACTCCAGGCTGTGCTCCGGTGTGATAACTTTCTGTTGTAAGGTGAAAGAGAGCCAGACTGACTCCCCAGGGAGTGAAGAGAGGCCTCCTCCCACCCATATCCAACTGGCCATCGCCCATCCGAGCCGGCTGCTGCAGACCATGGCATTGCTCCTGGCAAAGACCGGGCCTGGCAGCTCTGCTTAAGCCCCCAATTTTTTTTTGCCTGGAGTAAGACTGGCACTTTTTCCTCCTAGCAGGAGAACCGTGGTATCCAAATTAAGCACAAGCTGTAGTGTTTGAAGTCTGAGCAATGAGCTTTCCTTGGCAATGGGTGGGTTTCTATCATGGGGGTAGGGAATTCCTCGTCTGCCCTTGATTTCACTCGCAGGCAATTTCTGTTCCGTGTCCTCACCTCCGTTCGTTTGACGGGCTCCAGTGGGAAAAGTAGGTCACAATTAAAGCCACAGTTAGGGGAGCTGGCCAAAATATTTGATAGGAACTGACTTAAATGGAAACATTGTCCCTTTTTTAATAAATAAGTGGAGTTGGCATGAATTCAATTTGACATTTGCCATATTCTGCAGAATTATGAGCATTCACTTTTTTCAGAAACCATTTTTAAACAGAATGCTTTTGATCAATGACAAATTTTGAACGGTTTTGAAGAAGGTTTCAGTAAAAATAGACAATGTGTTAGCAAACGAAAATCAGGGGGTTTGTGAACTTCCAGAGAGACCTTGGGTGTGTTTACAGGCAACTATTCCAACCATTTTTCAACTCAGGAAAGCTGATTTGAAGAAGTTACTGAATTTCTTGTGAACATTAATGTTAGGACAAGGAGGAATGGCTTCAAACTGAAAGAGAGTAGTTTAGATTGAATGTTAGGAAGAAATATTTCCCTGTGAGAGTGGTGAGGCCCTGGCACAGGTTGCCCAGAGAAGCTGTGGCTGCCTCATCCCTGGAAGAATCCAAGGCCAGGCTGGATGGGGCTTGAACTGGTCTAGTGAAACTAGTCCCTCCCCATGGCAGGGGTGGAATGGGATGATCTTTAAGGTCCCTTCCAACCCAAACCTTTCTGTGATTCCACCACTGTGATTACTCAGATACCCCCAGTTCAACTCAGTGCCTCTGGACAGAGATGGTTGTTCCTGGAAATGGGTAAGGAAGTGTGTGCGTTTTCCCGGTCTCCCCAGCTTCACATAATAACTGCCTGCACATAGCTTCTCTTATCCAGCACAAAGCAGTTTCTTGCCAGCTCCTGCCAAGGGCAAGGAGGCCCAGCGGGATGGGGAATGTTGATGTGTGGTGCTGTGAGCAAAGGGCGCGTGTCTGGAGCCACTGCTTTGGTCTGTACCTGCGTGCCTGGCCCCGGAGAGCCAGTCCTTCTCCTCTCACTCTTCTCTCCTCCCTTTTCTGAAGAAAGGACTTCTGTCATCTCCAGCCCCAGGAAGCAGAGTATCTTAATCTCTCAGTTTTAAAAACCAATTATCTGTATCCACCAATGCCTCTTGAAATGTTTGGGTTAGCACCATTTGCAAAACCTCCTGACTTCGGTCCCAGCAGCATCAAAACTCTTGCAGCTGCAGGTAACTTGGAGATCTTGCTTAGCAGCTGCACTTGGTTTTGACAACAGATAGAGGCAAACTGGACAGGACTCAAGTGGCACTGCCACACTGTCAGGTCCTGCCAGGAACAATCAGCTTACACTGCCTGTTGGAGCCTCTCCCGCGCAGTGTTTGAGCACATCTAATTTCTGCAGTCAGGACATGACTCCCACTGCCTGGGAGGTGAGGCTGTCAGTGCAGGCTTTTTTCTGAGAGCTTCCTAAAGACCCCATTGAAACCCTTCTCTGTGGGCACACTGATGGGACCACACTCAGACTGACACCTTTGCCAACACCTTCCTTCCCATCCCTGTGCGGTGTGGTCCTGTGGAGGTGAGAACCTGAGCAGTCAGTGACAAGTAAAACAAAGAACCAATGCCACAAGTTGGGCTTGAGACAATCTGGGTAAAAAATGTTTTCTCCATATGGGTGTTTCTTCTCCTGGACAGGTCACCAGAGGAGTGGTGCTTTCGAGAAGCAGTGAGGACAAGCCACAGTTGATCTGGCACAGCACTGGCTGCAGTCCAGCTCTGAGCAGACTGGGCGAGAAATCTTCAGAGGTCCCTTCCCATCAGCATTTCCTTGTGTCCATGATGGAGGTAAATGGAGAAGCCATTGGTTTTCCTTTTGTTCAGTAACAAAGCTTGGGTGCATCCTTTTCCTTTATTGTCTCCTTTCATTGGTCCTCTCTTGGATTTCAGCCCCTGTAGAGACCTTGTTTATACAAAATGTAGAAATTATACACATCGATCAGAGAGCAGTTGGCTTACCCTGATTTAGGCATGTTCTCAGTCAATTTGAAAGTGCATGAGAATCTCTCACACTGGGCCCAAAAATTGGGCTGGTCCTCAACTCACACCAAACTTGACATGGAAACAAAAGGCATTGGAGAAACCCTTTAAGAAGCCTTAAGATACTGGATTTGCTCAACAGATACTCTTTGCCCCTTCCCTCTTGAGTGAAGTATGGCCAAACAGGGACAGACATGGCATGGGACAAAGGGGGACTAATCTGCCCCACACACCACAAAGCCAAGAGTTATCCCCGCTGGCTTCTCACACCCCATAGCTCCTTACCTAAATCCCAGCTTGCATCTGAGCTCTATTTACAGCCAGAGATGGAGCCACCTGTGTTTTCTTCTTCTGGAACAGACTGGTCTCTGAGGTGAGAGGTCTCCCTTCCTTCCTGAAGAGATCAGATCACCAAGACAACAACTTAGTGTTGTTACTTAGACAACAGACTTTCAGTTTTCTAAAGTCAGAAGAGAGATCCCCATGGTCAGGGCAGGAGAACGGGACTCCCCAGCTGTTGGGTAAGACCAAGGTGGGATCCATCTTTGACCATGGTGTTGTCTGATGGAGAGTGGGTGGATTTGGACAAGCAGGTGGTGGATGCTTCTCCCAGCTTCCTTGGGAATTCTGATTGTGTCTTATCAAAGGCCAGTGGTCATGCACAGCTTTCCAAATCCACCTTCCATCCGACAGTCCCTTTGTGCTGTCCCACCTCCTGTGCTGACAGTTCAAGGACTCCTCCCGCTCCCTGTGTGTCTTTCTGGAGACCTCTTCAGCAAGACATGTCAGCACTGAGGTCCAGCTTTCCATAGGGGACAGCAGGAGATAAGAGAATGCAGTGACTACTGTACATCCCCCTCATTGATATGCAGCATGTCCTGACCCTCTGTGCTCAGGGTTTTGTTTGCTGAGACGCTGTAAAAAAATACTGTGAGAAAAGTCCAGCTCCTGCCTGGAGAGCACCATGTGAAAATGGCACCTTCTTACTCAACCCACCAGCTCCCCTGCACATCAGCCTGAGCTGATGTGGCAATGACAGGAACGAAATCGTGCTGCCTGGTGTGACTCACAGCTCTGCAGAGCTGGGCTGGCTACAGAGGAGGGAGCTAGCAGGATGCATTTTCTGCAGAATCGTCAAAAGGTGCGTCCTACCCTTAATCCACGTGCAGAGCCTGGCACGGGCCATGAGGCAGCCGATGGGCACAGGAAAGCAACTTGGTTCTTTTCCCTTTCACACCCATCCTTTCCCTCTTGGGAATGGAGGAACAGTGGCAGGGGTGGGAAGCGAGGACTACAAATCCATGCTTCCCATCCAGGGAGGATGTGGGCTGGGGCACCCTGGGGAGGACTGGCCCTGCCTGGATAACTGATGCACACGGGCCACAAAGGCAGGGGTTGCTCCACAGCAGGTCCCACACTGTTTTAGAGGAGAGGGAAGGTTTTTCAGTCCCGGAGCTGCACAAAGCCTGGTCCTCTCTTTGTGGCCACAAAAGGCTCTCTCTGTGCTTTGCTTTCTCTTACATGGCCAGTAAGGGATAATCACCATGGATTGGTCTCACCACAGAACTCAGGCTCCCCTCTGGGAAAATAACAGTGGTTCTCTGGGAGCGTGACTGTTCTTCCCAGCTGTCTGAGGAAAGGGATAAAGAGGAACACCAGCTCTTCAGTAAGCTGTGGCGAGGCATGGTCAGGTAGCAGTCATTTTCAGTGGGAAGCATCTCCCAGAGATGTGGAGAAAGACTTGGGAGTCCTGTAATCAGACAAACACGTGATCTCTAGGATTGTTGAGGTCACTGATTTTCAACTCTGCATCCTAAGACAGCATCTGCAGGAAAATGGCATGACTAGACCTTTACAGAAGGACTCACAGGGCAGCAAAGGGCTGAGCAGGTGTTCAGTAAAGTTGGATTTTATCCCAGAGAACCTTTGGTATGGGTGGTACAGGCAACAGAAAAAAATAGGAATCTCAATTTCTTACTGAGCTGATGGGATGGCAAAACATCTGTTAGCTTCAGGCTGCATGCATTTGATGTGGGATCCTTGCAAACTGAAAGTGGGAGGCACCTTGGGTGAGAGCAGCTGTGAGAGTTCACAGCTCTGAGTGGCAGGAGAGTGGCAAGGGAAAGGCAATGGGCTTGGGAGACATCTCCTATGGCCTCGGAGAACCAGGAGGTGAGATCCCAGGGGATTACGGGGCACAGAGAGGAGGGCTGCTGACACTTCCGTACAGAAATGATCTCAAGGATACAGGTACAGAGGAAGGCAAGGAAACACAGCAAATAACCAAAGCAGCTGAATCCTGAGCTACTCACTGCTCTGAAACTCAAGAAGGAAGGAAAAAACAAACTGCATAACTACAGCTGAGTAATGGATAAAGAAGAGTGTGAAAGCATGGGCCAAACTCAGAAAGGCTGAGGCTCACAGAGAGGCACAGCCAGCCAGAGGACAGGACAGCAAAGTCCCTCCATCCTGCCTGGGCACATGCCCGTCACCCACACTGAGAAACCCTTATGAGTGGGTTCATGATCCAGTTCTGTATTCCAGGCTACTGGCTGGACACAGTGGGACTTGTTGCCCACCTCTGCCAGCACAAGTTCAGTGGTGCCACTGGTGACTCACTCCAGAGCCCTTTCAGGACGCTGAGGCCGAGCAGGACCCTGCTTGGTGCAGACCTGCGTGACAGTGTCATCCAGCACAGCGCAAGGCAAGGTCTGCCTAGGGCTACCTGGTGCACCACCTGGAAGCGGTTCAGCTAAAACCTGACTCAGTCCCCATCTGGATGCTTGGAAATGAGTTTTGGTGGGTGAGACTGGCTGACTGCTGAAGGCTTGTGCAGGGATGTGTGTAAGTCAGTGCCGACCCAGAAAACTGGCAGGAGAGTGGCAGTGATGCTCCCTTCTGGCTCTGCTTGCGTCTCTTTCTGTTTAGTTCAGGATTACGGAGCTAAGTCCCATTTTATATGAAATAAGGAGATCTGAACCATATGTCGTGCAGGTTCACATCCCATCTTGTGGCACAGATCTGCAGGGAAACTTCCGCCAGTCTTGAACCGAATCGGTCGTACCCAGGTGGAGGTTACGTCTTGTGGAAGAGGCAGCTCGAAGATAAACAAGGTCGGGGAAAGGTTGACACGATATCTGCACACCAGAGCCAGCACCAAGTGATTTTGCACAGCCCCTCCCTCCCTGGTGCCCCTGCAACGCCACCAACCCCTGGGATACCAGCACTGCCAGTTCTGCTCTGGGCACCGGGAAAATGAGGCACAGGGAAGGTAAATGACTCAGCCCTTCTTCAGCACATCCAAGTGAAACAAAGCTCTCTTGGTCTCCTACACTGAAGGCTAGCACTCTCTAGGCCACCTCTTCCCTGCAGCCTCAGGAGGCTCTCCCTTGGGATCAAAATAAGATTTTTTGGGGAAGATGATCCTGATGGACCTATTTCTGTATGTGTCATTTTAGAGCCCTGTGAAGTTTTCGTCCACGGCAGACAGAAAGTGATGCCCCAGGCATCACTCACAGAGAGGCTTTGTGGGCTGAAGCTCTGTGGGTGTAGTGGGTCTGGCTGGGATGAAGCTCATTTTCCTCACAGCAGCCCGTATGGTGCCGTGTTTTGGACTGGTGACTAAAACAGTGTTGATAACACACTGGTGTTCTGGTTAGTGCTGAGCAGTCTTTGCATTGTGTTGAGGATTTCTCTGCTTCCCATTCCACCCCCAGGCATGAGATTGGGAGGGTACAGAGCCAGGACAGCTGATCCCAGCTGACCAGAGGGATATTCCAGACCATATGATGGCAGCAATAAAAACTCAGGGAAAGGAGGATGAAGGGCTGTTCGTGGTTATGGTGTTTGTCTCTCCAAGTATCCATCATGTGTACTGAAGCCCTGAACTGCAGAAAGCAGCTGGACATGTGCCTGCTGATGGGAAGGAGTGAACGAATTCCTGATTTCCCTTAGCTGGCACATGGCTTTGTTTCTTTACCTCGACCCACCAGTTTTCTCACTTTTGCTCTTCTGATTCCCTTCCCCATCCTGCTGTGAGGAGGGAGCACGTGAGCAGCTCTCTGGGTGCTCAGCTGCTGGCCAGGGTCAAGCCATCACAACAGGCCTAAAATACGCAGTTTTCATGCTGAAAAATCAGGCTGACACACCAAGACCTCAGCAAGTGCTGTCATCCCTCTTTTGGAGAAGGGGAGCTCTGGGGTGGTATCAGAGGCAGAGCAGGCAGGGTGAGCTCCTCAGGTCTCCACTGGACTCTTGAACCCCAGGTGCCCACCACGTTCCAGCTGTCCATGAAGGGATCGTTTGCATCAATGCCATGGGTTTATCTACCGGCCCTCAGTTCCCGGGAACCTGAGGACTATTGAGCTATGGCAGCTCCCAGCGGCATCAGGGACGGGTGACACGTGCGTGGTGTGCATTTCTCCCGCATGGGCTGCTTTGACATGAGGACACAGATCATCTCTGTTGTCCCCACATCAAAAATCACCCTGGGCTTTCTTTACCCTCCTCCCCACAGAATGATGCTGGTGAAAATCGAAAGCAAGTGGTGTGTTACCTGAGAACACGACTTGCTCGAAGTCACCAATGCATGGACTTTTGGGTTATGGATTTTCACACGCAAAGTGCCACCGATTTCCTATGGATCAATGGGAAGAAGCCAGGCAAAGAGGAGAACGTCCAGAGAATGATTTATCAGCCTTTGTCACTCAAACAATATCTCCTTATTCTCTGTGGAGTATTTGTTCAGCTTTAATACAGTGACAGTGCTTTACGTGTTCTCGGGAAGTGCAGGTCCCTTGCAGGGGGCAGGAATCTGAGGTTTCCAAGTACCTCAAGAACTGCTCTGGGAATCAGAAAGGATTTTGTTTTCCAGCTCTTGTGATGTGTTGCAGCTGCCCACTGACTTTTTTGTTTCCATCCTTGGCACGCAGAAGAATTTCATCACCACACTCTTTATCATGGAAACATGTCATTCAGTGGCATTCGTACATACTGTTCACATCAAATCAGAAGGTTGGCTCCAACCCCTGCAGAGATGGGACCTTTCCAATTGAACCTGCCTCCATAGGTTTGGTGCCGGGCTGAACGCAAAGCCAGAAGGAGACCGATTTTTTTCAGACAGGTTTTCAGAGACGACAGAAGATGCATGGAAGCCTCCCAAGAACCGCCTACCCCATGAGATGTTCACCATTCAGGATGTTGGCAAACTTGTCAGATCAGAAGGTTGTGCAAGATGCCAGCCGCTCGGGGCCAGAAGTGTTCGTGAAGTTTTGGGGCCTGTCAGATTTTCGCTGAAGAGCTACCTGAGGCAGCCGTATGGCCCAACACCAAGCGCCGAACGGAATCTAGGTCTTCCTCAGGATCTGACGCCCGCTGCTCTCTTTCCCTGCTCGGGATTTGGAAAGCCAGACCTGGAACAGGATGTGATTTGTTCATGTTGGTCTGCGTGGTGCCAGCTGAGGCTACTGGCAAATCCTGCTCGCTGAAAAATTATCTCATGTAGATGAGGGTCAGATGATTAACTTTGATGAATCTTGCCACAGCTGAAATTACTGCCAGTGCTAGGTATGAGAAGGAAACATTGGCAGAGCTGTCTCCCTGCCATGGGAAGGATCTCTTTTTCTCCTGGAAAGTAAAGCAGGGGTGCTGTAGCTGCTTTAGCTGGACTTCTCAGACTTGATGAGAGAGCAGGGTTTAGTTTCAGACCTGCTCCAGAGTCTTTCCTTCTGAAGTACTTACACAAGTGAAATGTTTTGCCTGGGGAAAGAGTCCCCGGATAGGAGATTTTCACCTGGAATCAACAGGACAGTGGATGGCATTTCCCAACGGAATCACCAGCTGCCATGTGTGTGGCAAGGGCAGTGGGGATGCGTGGGGATTGCTGCATTTGATCATGGGGGTTTTCATCTTTTCTGCCACCCAAAAAGTGCCCTGGCACAGGGACTCCCTCTGGGGCTGATATCAGCAGTGAGGGATTGATAAGCCTGGGAGATGTGCTGTGCCTGCCAGACCCCAAAGCCCACGCTGTCACCAGCTCTGTGGAGGCATTGGGGGTCCTTGAGGAGGCCACCACAAGGGTAGATGGGGGGGCTTGCTTGGTTAAGGTGGCAGCCCTATGCAGTTACCACAGAATCATGGAATATCCTGAGCTGGAAGAGACTCATCAGGATCATCCCGTCCAACTCCTGGCCCTGCACAGACACCCCAACAATCCCACCCTGTGCCTGGGAGCGTTGTCCAAACGCTCCTGGAGCTCTGGCAGCCTTGGGGCTGTGACCATTCCCTGGGGAGCCTGTTCAGTGCCCAGCCACCCTCTGGGGGAAGAACCTTTTCCTGATATCCACCCTAGACCTCCCCTGGCACAGCTCCAGCCGTTCCCTGGGTCCTGTCCCTGTCACAGGGAGCAGAGATCGGAGCTGCAGCCCCTGGTGAGGCCTGACCTCAGCCTCCTCTTCCCCATGTGAACACACCACGTGCCCTCAGCCAGGTGAGGTTTGAGGAGGGTGAAGGAGGCTCCCTGGCTGCTACCAAGTCACGTCTGAAAGATGCAAACAGAGGAGGTAAAAAAAGAAAAAGATGTACAAGACAAGCAGCACCACGCCCAGCAGGGTGCAATCGCCTGTGCACACCCACGGCAGCCAGCGCTGGTGGCAGGAGCTTGAACTGCGGTCACACAGAGGCTGCTGACCGTCCTGCAGCAGTTGGCTCATTGTGACACTCAGCAGGGCTACCCCGAAGGGCTTCAGCTCCGAAGGGCAAGAGTTTCCACGGGGCAGCCCCGTGCAGCGGTACCAGCAGTTGGTGTCACAGGTCACTGTGGGACAGCCCAATGCCTCGGAAGCCCGGCCTGCTTGTGGGACCCCGAGGCCAGGGGAGCACAGAGAGGCACCGTGTGCTGGCTGCAGCCAAACGCAGCTGGGGTCTCGCAGCTTTTTGTTAAGCATCAACCACTTTTTGTGGTGACACCAATCAAATTCCCATCCGGTCGCCTCACCAGGGGCACCCAAAGCAAGAGCAGAGACAGATGAATCAGCCATAGGTTTGCTTGCTGTAGCATGCCCGCTGCCAGTAGATTTCCATGTTTCCAAGAGCAAGCTAAGAGTTTAGTTCATTTGCTGAATGGTGGGATGCTCCACCAGATTGTCTGTGGCTGGAAATAGACTCATCCAAAGCTTCCAGACTGGGCATCTCTCAGAAAACTGGGCTCCAGCTCAGCTGCAGGTTCACTGAGCATCACCTATGAAAGCTGGGGTGAGATGCAGTGGCCTGTTCTGCCAGAAGCCTGCTGAGACAAGGACAACAACCTCCCCAAGGTGTGTAAAGCCTTCCTAAAAGAAACCATGGCTTTGCAATTGCAGAATGAGTGGATGTTTTCCAAAGCAAGATGGAAAGATCATCTCCTGGTGTGTTAATTTCCAATGGATCCATACTCTGTGAAAGCAGTACCCCATCTACAGCCTGTGCTGTGGCCGTTACAGCCAAACCACCTGGATGAGGAGAGAAATTCATGGAGCAGCCACCCATCCCCAAATTCACGTGCCAGAAACTTCCTGATATTGAAATGGAATGGGACACTGCTGCGCAAATATCCCCAACAGAAACCAACCTGTCAGGAAACAGAGAGCAACTCTCTGAAATCACATCAGAGACAAGGCACTGACGGTGTCACCACCACTGACAGGAGACAGTTGTCCAGAAATAACAGCCCTGCTCAGCTTGGGAGAATGGCACACAAAGGACTCAGAGGAAGCTGAAGAGAAGGTGGTGAATAATCCACAACTTGTAACTCCAAAAGCCATATAGAATGGGTAAAGAAAGAACAGGGGAGCAAAAAAGCTGTGAGGTCCCTGGTGCTGCTCAGTCATTAAGATAACTGGTAGAGGTGTGTTTACATCAGACACAGAGATGTGCCTGCATCCCAAGGGAATGAGATCCCTTGGCTGTAGTTCTTGTCCCTCTCCAGCTTTCCTCCCGTGCCTGATTTTCACTCATTACAGCATAGCAGTCATAAGTACTGATGGACCAGGAATTGTTTCCTTCTTTAGTTTTGGGAAGAATCTGTCCTTCCTAGGCAGGCACTTAGCAAACACTAATGAATGTGGTTGCTCTGTCCCAAGCTGCTGTCCTTGATCCATCCAGAGCAAGGAAGCACAGGTGCTCCGGCAAAGCAGAAGAGGTCAGACTGTGGAGGAGAGAGAGAAGGAAGAGAGGGAAAACCAGACTGTGGATTTCTGAACTACTCTGGTTTCTGTTTGGCAGCTGGGGTGGGTGTTGGTCTGTGTGAATGGGCCCTCTCTGAATGTACAGGAAGGATGGCTGAGCAATCTGATAGACAGGAGGAGAGAGGAGATGTTCCTGATGATGGTTTGAGAATGAACAAAACACCAAGCACTAGAGAGATGTCACCTCCCCAACATCCCACCCTCCAAGAGAGAAATGTTCCAGCAATGTCTGGACACCCACTATGGAGAAAACACAACTAATGGCCAGGCACATCTTGACTCAGCCATTCGTCAGGGTGGAACTGTGATCATTTCCCTGCTGGGTTTCCACTCTCCCACTGCCTTTAGTCCCTCCTCTGCTCACAGGGACCTTTCCCAAGGGAAGGGAGAGGATCACTCAGCCCACGCCACCTCCTCAGTTCTCGCTGTCAGTGCTGAAGTTCCCCTGGGGTTCCCCATATCGTGTGTGCCAACTGCACTGGCGACAGACCTGCTCTTTCATTTTGTAGAGGTGTTGTGCTGCCAGAGTCCAGCCTAGATCTCAGTCAGGGCATTTATGTGATACTGAAAGTAATAATGGAACAAATCTTGGAACAGAAAACAATGCAGAATGACAGGAAAACGCTGTGGAAAGTGAGAACCGGTGGAAACGATCCTGAAGGAACCTTCTTCTAGAAGAAACTGAAGCGGTGCCACGGGGGAGGCAGCATCTCTGGGGCAGGGGGTGATCCATCTGTCCCAGCCCGCTATTGGCTTCATGGAAATGCACGGTCATTAATAACAACCGGTAACGAGGGATGCGGAGAGCCTCCTCCCGCACAGCTGCGCCCGCAGCGCACACAGCAGCACCGCCGGAGACAGGAGCGGCGGCGGCGCCTGACGGATCGGAGGGAGCCCGGCCAGCCTGGGATATCGGCAACCCTTTCATCACTCGGGTGGGAAATGGGAATGGATGTGGTGCAGCACACCACAAACACAGACCGTCCGCTCGCCTCTGCCTGGGCAGGTGAAGGCAAGCCCCCGTGGATTTGCAGCAAGGCGGGAGGGAGGAGCGGTGAGGTGCCCATCGTTCGGAGCAGCAAGGACGGGAGAGGATGAGGAAGATGCGGCCGTGGCCGCACAAAGGCCTGGCACGAAGTCCCGGGATCCAGGAGAAGAAATGCTACTGGACCTTGTGCTTGAGCTGCCCCATGGCTCTCCCACTGGGGCAGGACCCCGGTGTGCAACTACGGTGATGCCAAAGGGTGGGACACGCAGAGAGGAGAAGGTGTGACACATGGAAAAGTCAAAACCAGTACCTTTGGGATGAATTAATACCTCTTCACCACTTTGCCCAGCAGAAGGAGGTCCTGCTGCCGTGGCAGGAGGAGATCAGCAGCCAGGTGAATGCGCAGTGCTCTGCCTCAGTCCCTGTAGGAGCCCAGTGGCCCCTGGGCTGCTGAGTCCACACTCACCCCGGGAGGGTCCAGTGCCCTGTGGAGCAGACAGGGCCACAAGCCCTGTGCTGTGCTGGTGGGACTGTGGGAAAACAAACTTGCATGGAGACGCTGGAGACTGACAGGCGTGGCCGAGTCCCCCACCCGGGCTGGCCGCAGCCGTGGCTGGAGGTCGCCGCTCACGGACTGCAGCTTTGTCACTCTCCATTATTTAATTGATAATTTATCATGCCATTCCAGACAGAGACGAGTTCCCGTTCGTGCCACTGTTTGTTCCCTGTCACATAGTCAATTCCCCAATCCAATACACCAGTTGTACTCTTATTTTATGAACCATACCTTAGGGCCTAATTAATGCAATTAATCAAACTTTTACTTAGGCAGGCATATCTTCATTTCTGCGCTGACTGTCTGCTTGGACAGCTGGGTGTGTTGTCTGCATAGTATTCATCATCTTAGGCCATTACAATGCTCTGGAGTGCACTGAAGAGTACAGGGAGGGGAGGGGACTGCTGGTGACTGAGCATTTCTGATCAGGATTTGAAAACAGACACCAAGGGCAGATCCTGCTCTGTGTGAAGCCAGGGGGAAGCCCTCACCATGAGGGGAAAACCCAACAACTCAGCACCAGGGAGCTGGGGTAATGCAGAAGTTGGTCATAGAATTGGCTTTGTTAATATTATTGAGGAACATTGGTGCATTTGCAGTTCGCTCTCCACAGCAGATGAAAATCTAATGAAAATTGGGAGTGTTAGCCAGAAACATAACAGTGATTTTGTGACTAAAAAGCTCATGAAATGGAGTAAACTGTCAAACTGGACCATTTTCTAAGAAGCCATTTCACATCAGGTATCTCAAAAGATCACTTGCAAAAGACCAAAGTAACCTTTCCTATAAAACCAAATGGCTTTATTCTCTTTAGTTATCTGTAAGAACCTAGAAAGTGACTTATAAGAGGTCTTTTGCCTCCAAAAACGTTGTCATCCTGATCTCATCCTAAAAATAATAAATAGAGGAAGCTGTGAGGATAATCTTTTAAAGTGTCTCGGAAGTGAAGTGAACACTTGGCTGAGTTGTGACTCACTGATATGGTGGACCTTGATGGACTCATGGCCATCAATAAACTGTGTCCAGCCCTCAACCTGGCATTCAAAGACGATGGGACAAGGTTATCTGCCACATCTGTAAACACTTAAAAATGTGTCTGGACTCACCATCGTGTTGAGTGCTTATCAATCAGATCCTCTTGAAAGCACTGCCAGGAAATACTAACACCAGGGATCACAGACTCAAGGATATTTATAGTGCTTCCCCAAAACTGGCATCCATTCCACTGTCAAAACAAGAGTAAAAAGAGCTCTTTCCATAGCTGGCAAGTTTAGAAGGGAGAACTTTAAAGAGCCAAGCAAAGGAGAGTCATAGCTAAAACTGGTCAAAATGTGTCGTGTCACCACAGCCTCTCAAGGATCGTGCCCTGTAGCAAGTGGGACACTTGGTTCAGTGGGACACTTGGTTCAGAAGTGACAGCTCCAGGCCCAGGACATCTGCTGTGGCAGCATCTGGACCCAGGCTGGCAGTGTGGCACTTCTTGGCACTTTCAAAGCAGAAAAGTTAAGACCCACTAACACACTTGGTATGGTAAAGGGCAAACTGATGTTCACTGGTCATGAAAAAACCACTGGTGTGTGCATTAATTTGTTGTAACATGGTTTTGTTCTTTGCAAAACAGGGTAAGCATGCCGAGTGTGTTTGACAACATCACTGCTGCCTCGATAAACCTAATGAGCCATTGATGGAAATCCTTGAAAGACTAAAAATGCACCTCTCAGATTTTTCCTGTAACACCACAATGGCCAATGTGGGCTGGGCCAGCTCTGTTTTTCATGGACAGGAACATCCACCTGCTCCTGCAGTAGAGTTTATGCTCTCCAAGCAGCCCTGCCTGTTACTGTGTGTTCGTGAACACCTCTGAAATGCAAGTGTTGGACAGTCAGAACTGGGAGGATAAGAAGAGATGGAAGAACTGTAACAGTGCATGGATTAAGAGGAGGAGGTTCTTCTTAAAACATCATTTTCCAGAGCTTTAAGAAGCTGTTCCAGTTTTTAAAGGTAACTTTCCAACTCTAAGTCCATTGTGGCAAAATATCACTAAATGCAACCATAGTGTCCAGCATAAGAACCATCTGCAAACTTCCAAAGCCATGGCATGTGTGACACCACGAATTTCTGGGATAAACTGCAAATATGTTGTTATCTCAGAGGGGTGGCTGAGGGACCCACTGCTGTGGAGTTGTGGGACACAGATTAAAAAGCGGCCTGAGCTGACAGGTGAAGCCACAAATACATAAAATTCTACCAAGTTCATGAGAAGCTGAAGCAATTATTGCTTGTATTCAGCATTAATAAACATGCAATGACAAGCATTTAGCTAAGCCTAATTTTAAAAGATATACTGCTCTCTGGTAATTCAGTTTCTGCTCAGACTAAACCCAACCTATGTGACAGCATAGGTCACATGATAGCGTATGATATCATGATGATGTCATACTACATCATTGCAAAGGAGCTTAAATCAGTCAACATACAGGCTCTGTCCATGGCTGTACCAGGCTCCATGTGATCAGTGACCAGACTCCTACAGTGCTCTTAGAGCACTCTGAAGCACCAGGATGGAGAAGGAGATTTTGGGGGATTTCAGCACTCTGCACTGTGCAGGAAAAGTGTTGCAGTTCCCAGCAGTCATGGTGGATGCTAGGGCTGGTTTTGGACACTTTATCCATTTCTTAGAATACAGACATGGAGGAGGAACAACCACAACCAGATCTAGGCATCGGTGAACCCACTGCTTGGCATTTTGATGAAAACAGGAGCTGGAGACAAACACTCGGCGTGGCCAAGTCCAGCCCCACGCAGATGTCTTACAGGAAGGGAGCAGAAGAAGACAACCAAGCTGCTCTCCTGTTGTGTTTGAGGCTACACTATTGCTGCCTATTCCTGTTCCTGCTCTTCACCTCCCACCTTTGGTTGGACCTAAAACCTGATGGAAATCAGTTGGTTTCCCTAGAGGTGACAACTCTGATAGTTAAGGTCAAATTCCCCCTGTAATGTTGTCACTGGTGGGCAAGGTGAGGTTTCAGGGTAGCTCTCAGTCTGACAGCCACCTCCTTGCAGGCAGAAACCCGCTGTGATACAAGCACCAGGAGCCTTGGGAAGCAGATATTCCCTGCAGGGCTGTAGCAAGGACGTACAGGGGTACGTGGGAGTCTGGAATAACCAGAATCACCTAACTCAGGAGGCAGGGGGAGAAATCTCCAGGAGTGGATTTGTACTGAGGGACAGCATTGACTTTTCCTGGCTACTGCCAGTAAATGAGCTGTCTTTTTAGCTGCTTATTACCAGGCACACGGAAAACATCTGCATAGCAAGAGCAATTACATGATAGCAAAAGCCCAGCCCCACCTTGGGGAAGCCTTGCCACGGGTGCCACTTACCAAGGACGGGCAGGGATATTTCCAGCTCGTGTTTTCAGATGCTCTGGAAGAAATGAGCTGTCCTTACTGGAAACCACCTTGTGGCAGACTCACGGAGCCACACAGCTGCCCTGCTGCTCCCCAGCTTCCCCGCCCCAGGGGTTTGTAAATCACCGTCTGGCAAGAGAGCGGATGCCAAGGACGGCACACGTTGGATCTCCACCTCAGTGCCACGGGCGCTGAACTCCTCACCAAGGAGGCAGCAGCATCACTGCTGGTGGCTCAGGGATTCAGGAGAGGCAGAGCTGCTGTCGCAGCACCCCTGGTGCTCCCCAGAAAGCTGATCCCAGCCCCGCTCCTGCCCTCGCATCCTGTCCCCCACTGCAAGGGCTGCAGCAGCAGTGGAGCTCAGACTGGTCCCAAAGGCCTTGGTGGTCTTTCCATCAGTTCAGCCAGCTCTGGCTCAGCCCCAGAGGGACCAGGTTTCCGATGACTCACGGCGCTGGCCAGGGTGAGATCATAGGAGAGGTGGCCAACGTGGCCCTTTCCGTGCCGGAACAGACGCAGGCAGGCGCCGGGCAGGACCTGGGTGCAGGCGGGGGCTGCGAAGGAGTCTCCGGGCTGGGCATGTGAAGCGAGCCAGGTGCTGCTGCTGCCTCTTGGCTCCGCTGCCTGCAGCTCCCCTGCAGCGTGGAAATGGCTCCCTTGGAGCGTGTAGGGAAAGCTGTGTGCCGGGAAACAGGCGGCGGAGGCACAGGCTGGGAGACTGCTTGGAACACTGCCCCAGCTGAACTGAGAGCTCACGGGATGCCTGCCCTTGGGAAAGGTGATATGAGATGCAGGGGATCCTGCAACACCGCCCCAAACTCCTGATTTCTTATGGTCTCCCTGGTCCTGAAGGAGTCCATCTCTTCCAGGGTGGAAGAGGGAGGCTCCTGCTGCGGCTTGCCTGGCTGGGGACAGCCATGGGAAGCACGGCACATCCCTGCCACAGCATCCAAAGTGACAGCAGCATGTGCCAGAGGTGCCTGGGCTAACCCTGGCTGTCCCCTTGCTCCCCAAGCACTGACAGCAGCGTCACCACATCAGGCTGGGACGAAGGGCACGTTTTTAGCCCACGTTTCCAGGAATTTGATGCCTGGCTGCCTCAGAGGGCTTTGGCCAAGGAGTGTCTTGCTCCCTGAAGAGCAGAGCTGAGTGGCCAAGGGGAGGTCGTGTGCGGGAGTATACATGATTTATGGACAAGCCTAACCAGACTCCTCCCTGTAGGACACCTCCCTGGTACCGCTGCTCGTTCTAAAACCTTGTTGTTGTTTTCTATTTCTTCCCCTCTCGTTTTGCCCAGGAACCTCCCAGTCCAGACTTCCCAGAGGGCCAGAGATGCCTCAAGAACACAGGAAGCACAGTGCTCACGGGATGGAGCCGCAGGAGCCATGATCGGGAGGGAGCTGCAGGAACCATGAGCTCACCACTGCCTGGGGGCCAACACCCCGTGCCGAGAGTCCCCTCTCTCCCGGCAGGCACCGGCAGGGCTGCGGTGCGGGAACATCTGTGCTGCAGAGCCAGCAAGGGCTCAGGGCTCCCAGGGTCCCTCCGGCTGGGGGGAATGGCTATTTTGGCGCTGCCCCACGGAGCTGGGTGGCTGCCGGGGCAGGCACGGCGCTGGCCAGGGGTGCGGGCGGGGCCGCGGGATGGGGGTCCCGCTCTCCCCGCAGAGCCAGCGGGGCCGGGGGCCCGGCCCCGAGGAAATTGCCTGCCAAGGACTGCGGAGGGCAGCCGCCGCCCGCTCTCCATTAGCATTCCGCGGCACCGCCGCCGCGCGAAGGAGAAAGCCGCCCTCGTAAACACGAGGAGAGGAGATAAAAGCACTTAGCGCAGGCTGGGGAGCGAGACAGAGGCACTTCGGCTCAGGTGGCTGGCTCCCGGTCGGGCTTTTGTAGTCTGGCTGCAGCCTTCCAGCGCGGCGGGTTCGCGCCCCAGCGCTCGGCACGGCGGAGCCGCGGCTACGCCTGAGCGGCACTGGCAGAAGTTCCCCAAAGGTTAATTGATGCTGCAGTGCTGCAGCCACCCTGGAGACAGCTGCCTGCCAGCAGCTTCGCCCTGTCAGCTCTGCGCCGGGGCTTCTCCTCCCTCCGCAGCATCCTTCCCCGAGGTGGATCTCCTCCCGGGCGGCCAGCGCAGCCCTCCCACCCACGGGAGACAGCGGGCGGGATCCGCATCCTCCCCCTCGGGCGCGGGGCTCCTTGGACTCCGGCGCTGGGATCTCTCCCAGGACCGAGAGGGCTGCCAGCAGCAGGAATCATCGTGCCCGTATCCCCTCCTGCTCCAGTCCCTGCAGACAGCAGCCTGGCGGGCTCCGTGCCCTGCGTTCCTCGGGCAGGAAGGAGGAGGGACGTGCAGCCCCAAAGTGTGCATTGATGCTGTCCCCACCTGGCTGCCATGGTCTCCACGCCTCCGCCCGCACCACTCTCACAACCCTTGCCTCACAGGCGGGGGCAGCCCCCCTCTAGGAACACAGCCTGACGCTAAAACCCGCAGCACATCCCCTGCTAATGCCAGTGGCTGCAGAGCACGTCAGCAACAGTATTAAACCCAAGGGAGGACACAGGATGGGATTCAGTGAGCAGTCCATGCACGTTAGCCCCCCTCCCTTCAGACCCTCTCTTCCCTGGGTACCCAGTGACGAGGGGGTGCAGAGATCCTGGGCTGAGCGTCGGGGCAGCCTCAGAAGAGAGAAGCAGACTGTGCATTTCTACTTGAGCGGCTTGCTGGGGGGCACAGCACAAGCCTCTGGCAGGAAAGCCAACCATCCTGAGCAGCCATGAGACCAAACTGGGCGGCCCTGCCTCGGTTTGTGCTGGAGCCACCATGTGGGAGGCCTCTCCTCAGCTGTATTTCTAAAATCTCACATGATGTCAGCTTGTTTCCCAGTCTGCAGGCTTTAAAAATAAAAGAGCCCCATGTCTGAGATGTCGTCCATGTTCTGTCAATATTTTAATTGTCCTGGATTCTGCCGCCCTGTTTACCTCCTCAGAGCTGTAGAATAAATAACACTGGCCTTTCCCCCTCAAATCAGAAGGATCTTCCTTTGTTCTTCCCTCAGGGACCAACAGCTTTCACTTGAGAGCAGATAGTTATGCCACAAAGTCCAGCAGTCCCCTCCCCACAGCAAACAAGGTCAAAATTCAAAGCCCACCAGGATCTATGTGATCCTGCTCAATTATACAAGCACAGTGCCCTGGATGAGGGTGGTGTGACAGCACTGCCCCTCTCTGGGACTGTCCCCATCTCCAGGGGCTCACAGCCTCACCCACACACAAGGACCAGGCAGGAGACGAGCCACAATCCACGGCAGCCCAAAGCAAAACACTGTCCAAGAGAAGCACCCCAAAAACATGTTGGAAAACCATCTTTTGTGTCATCAGTGACCAAAATCAGAACTGAGGAATAAAGACACTGGTGCATCAGCAGCCTAAAGTGTGTGCACAGCCACAGCCATCACTTCCCGTGACCCAGCTGCCTCCCTCCTGCGGAGAGCTGCTGGGCGTGCTGGCATCTGCAGTGCTGGCTATGGCCAGGCCCAAGGGGGCTGTGGGGTGCAGGGGTACAGTCTGGGCTCCCAAGCACAGGGACCCACTGCAAGACTCGAAGGGGAGGCTCCCTCAGCTTTTCCATCCATGAGAGCTACAGAGCATGGCACATCCCCCTGCCCCTGGTGGCACACGGGGCTTTCCAGTGTGGGCCAGCAAAAATGCAACTCTGGCTGGGCAGCCAGATTCCAGCACAGGAACTCCTTGTCGTGGGTGCTGTGGTGCCAGTGTCCCCATTCCGTGCCAGCCTCCTCTCAGGGAGAGATCCAATCCCACCCTCCCTCTGCTCCGCTCTCCCCGGGCTCTGCCGCAGAGCAGCGCTGGGACAGCCCGGCAGCGCTGGCCAATTGGGATCAGAAACTCTGCAAAAGAGGCTTTGTAAACTACACAAACACCAGCCAAGGAGCCAGTTTCTTTCTTCTCCTTTGTACTCTCAGTGCAATCTGGCAGGGACCGGTGCGTGCACGGACTGAGGGCTGCAGCTGGCGCTGGGAGAACTCGGTCTCCCGCTGAACCGCCCGCAGCTCCGGGGCAGGACAATGCAGCGAGTGAACAGAACACACAAACCTTCTGCAGCAAGCGGGCCCAACCCGTTTGCTAGGGGAGAACAGCACTGAGCAACTGGAAAAATCAAAATTCTCCCGTAGAACTGAGCTCGGCCTCACCTCCCACAGGCCACGGGATAACTCCAGGGACCGGGACCTGCTCAGGTGTCCTGGGAATGTGAACCTCTCAGAGGTCTTGCACTGGCAAGATAACTAATAAGTGGGACAACTTTGGGTGCCCTGATTTTCCTCGAGAGGGTGTCCAGCCCCTGAAAGCAGAGAGCTCCCTTCTACAGGAGAACCCAGGTGACATCCCAGGTATTCCCAATCCTACAGTGGAGGAACCACCCCTAGAACCTGTGAGCTGGAGGTCCTGTGTGTCATGGGCCTCGTGCTGGGAAGTAGCTGCCCTTGGCTCCCCCATCTCCAAAGCACCAAAACTCGGTCCCAAGAGGTCTCCTGCCAGCTGCCCAGACCTGGCACTGCTGCAGGTCCTGTTCCTACCTGGGCCTTCCAAAGGTGCTGATTGGGGCCGTGGCTGAGCAGCACAGACACAGCATGTTAGTGGAGCTGGTCACAAGAGTCTGATCCATTTTAAAGGTGGCAATCAGAAGCACAGTTTTTTGGTTATGATTAAAGGAGGTTTCATTCACAGAACTGGAGCAGTGATGAGTGTTCTTGAAAAATCCTAGCCCTCATAAATGCCACATTTGGTCTAGAATAAACCCCAGACCTGCTAGTTTTACATTCAATATTTCAGCCACAAGCCTCCTGTTCCTGTAGATGATGGGAAGTGATGCTCACTCCTCACAATCCTTTGAAATCATTGCTCTCACAATGGAGGCAACGAATTGGTATTCCCTATTGCATGGGATTTTCTGGAAGGGGGTATTTTATTGTAGAACACATTATTCATTTCTATCAAGTAGGTTTCAATTTACAGACGCTCACTGACCTGTCCCAGGTCAGTGGAAGAAGCACCTTTGGGCATCATTCCACCTTTCAGGATCAGCAGCACTGTGAGGAACCTACCAACAGCAAACACAAGGATTATTGTGTTGTGTCAGGGGGAATTGCCAATGCAAGTAACCGAGAAAAACCTGCAAATGAGGCAGTCTCTTATGACCATGGAAAGGAGCTGAAGGTTACAGTCTTTGGGAAGGGAACTGAACACATAGGACAGGTTCTGGGAAGTAATAAGCACCCGGATTGTGTCCTAAACTGCATCCTGGTTTTTGAGTCTATATTCAAGAAATAGGATCTTGTGTTAGTCATAATAAAATTGATTGACCCAATAGATCCAAGGTTATTATTATCTTTCCCTCCCATAAAAAAATCATCATTTAGGAAACTAAATATTATCTGATGTTTCAGGTCAAAGCACAAAGGACCAGTGGTTCAGACACTAATGAAGGGTTGCCTTTAGAGCTGCTCCTTAGCCTGTATTAAGTAAAAAAAATTACACTTCTTTGCTATATGAACTCTTCTGTACATGCTCTTCAGATGCTCTGCAACTGCAGAAGGGCCTCACTGCCTTGTAACAGCCTGGTAGGGCACAAGAAGAAATGAAGTCCTGCTTTGTATTGGGGGAACGTGAGAAACTCAGACCAGAATATGATGCTACAAATCATATGTGACTCAATTAGGGCAATGGGACTTGGTGCCTTCACCAAGCAGAAATGGTCTGATGTGGCTCAAAGCCATCTTTCCACAGCAAAGGTAAGTTCATCTCCTCGAGGATCAGATTCCCATTGGCCTGTTTGGTCTCAAAGGAAACTTTTGGAAAGAAGAGTAGTAGAAATAGTAGAAAGTAGTATAAATTCCTTTTTGTTGTTTTTGTTCTGGCTACACACAAAAAGGAATAGACTGCTGGGAGGGAGGGAAAGGAAGAGTTGGAGGTTGCCTTTAATGTTTCCTGGGCTGGTGAGAGGAACAGTGGTGCAGATTTTCCTGCAGATATTGGGGTATGAGCTCAGACTCTGTTTCAGACTTGTCACCCAGCTGCCAGGCTGGGAAGACGAGACAGGGATACTGGGTGCTGGCTGTGGAAGCTGGCCTTTCCCACTTGGAAAGACGTGTCCCTCAGTGACACAGCAGAGATCCCACAGCACACCCGGTCTGCTGTCCAGGTGCCCCCGGTGAATTTCCTCCTGAAAAAGGGGGACAGCAGCAAAACGTAGCAGCAGATCACAGATGGAAGGGGAGAGGCAGCAGCTGGGTCCCTTCTGAGTCATTGTAGGGGACATTTGGACTTTGCCTTAACCTGGAGCAGCTGAACCAGGCCAAGAAGAGGGAGCATTCCCACTTGCCCAAGAGGAATTAAAATTTTGCTGAAATGAGGCAAAATCTTCAGTGAATTAGATACACTAGCAGGGTATGGGCAGATCCTCCTGGACAGAGAGGACGTCACACCTTCAGCACTCTGTTTGACAGACCCCTGCTTCTTGAAACTGCTTTGCAGCTGTGGGAAGTACAGATTGTGTTCAAGTGGATGATGTCCCAGCATTGCCATGGACTGTGGAGGGAAAGGCCACAGTGACGGTGAAGATGGAGAGCACTTCTCATCACTGCTGGCAGAAAACTTCCCCTTGCTTCCTGCACACTCCCAGCTCTCTGTCCCCACTGCTCCTTGTCATGTTCTTCACTTCCCACCCTTAAGTCCTTGCAGCAGGGGCCAAGTCCTGGACGGTTCAGGGCGGTTCAGGGCAGTTCAGGTCTAAGAGGAGGCTGGAATAGTGAGGAAGAGGATGAGGAGCTGGACAGCCATGTGGGGAATCATCAGGAATCATCACTCTAGGAAGTCCTGAGGAAATGAAATTATCTTCTAATGATGGCAACAGGCCAGAGATGTGGACACACATCATGGTTACAAGACAACCCATGCAGAGACCCCTGATCACAAGTACTTGGGGACTGCAAGTCCCCCCGAAAGCAGATCAAGCTTACAGTGAATTACTGGGCTCAAGTAACTTCTCTTTGTAAAGTCCTTTGCCATCGTAGAAAGAGGCCCAGAAAAGAGACCTCAATTCTTTGAAGTGAGCACTGAAATTATTGCCAAGGACTCATGGCAAAAGATCGTGGGAAAAGACTTTCTATTGATTTTTTTTTAATTAGTTACTTAAAGCTTCCTCATCTTGGCCACGGAAATGTAACCATTCACTATTGCCTGCTGTTCAGAATAGCTCCTGCATCCATTCATCATGTGCTAGGAGATGTAAGCTCCTTGTTCTAGGGTTGTAACTCCTTTGGGAAAGTTTTCAGTTAAGGCTAAGGCAGCTCTTCGGTTTTGGTTAGATTATACATATCTTTTTAAATCCTCTGAAGTATCTACATTTTGGATCTCAATCCCTTATGAGCAGCTGGGGCATTGCAGGGGCCAGCACCAGATGCTGAGAAGCAGAGGTGAGAACCCCTGCTGAAAGAGCTGTGGGACAGATGTCCCCCCACATCAGGTCCCGTCACAGCCTGCACATGGCTGGGTTGCAAAGTGGAGTTTCATTTCCTAAACTGTTTCTGTTGCTTTTGCTGGGAGACTCTGGATAACTGTAGTTAAGGACATGTGTACCCAGGAGAGTCAGAAAAAACAGCATAAGGATGATTTAGGAGATCTGCATCGTCAGCCAGCAGGAGGCTTGGGAGCGTCCACCTCTGCCAGTAAGATCCTATGGGCTGTTGTGGATTCCCAGGAAAGGTTTTAGCATCAGCAATTGCTCTATGTGTGCTGCAATTCACCTCCAAGCAGCAGCGTGAGCTGTGGCCCTGATGTCTTAAGTATTACCTTTTAGATTTTTCTAATCCTGCACTGGGCTGGTGTGTAATTCTGAACTCCATATTATGTGCTAAGCAAGCTCTCTTCACATTTTGGTCACACAAAACAATCCCTTCTAGGCCTGGGAACCAAGGTCACCATCCTAGGCCTAAGTATAAACAAAAGTGAATGGGGAGGGGGGTGAATGAGGGAATATTACTTCATTACCTGGAACTATAATTGGACAATTAACCCCTGATATGCAAATGTACCAAACTTATATCTGTGGGGAAAACTCGTGACCAGGAGTCCATCTTGGGTCCACCTTGGGTCCAGCCTAGCTGGAGCTTTGGTTTCAGCCAGGGTCTGTACTGCCCAAGGTGTATCTGTTGAAGATCTTCAATAAATTCCTAGCTCTTATTCACTAACTTTGCTTAGTCTCTGTTTCAGGTACTCCTATTTTAGGCATCAGCCCCAGTGAAAAGGGTTTGCAGTGATCTCGATCAGCAAGAACCAGTGATGCTGATGGAGGAAAGTGTGAGAAACTGCTCTTCTGGACAGGGGGTATGAAGGGGGTACATGGATAGGGACAAACCAGCCTGGGAAAGTAATGGTGAAAGAAAGTGTGGATCCCGTGCCTGGCTCAGCCAGTCACCTTGGGGAAGTGACCTTGGCCTTATCTACACAGAGACAATCAGGAAAATGAATCTGAATTAACCTTTGCAAATTGGATTAGCTAAACTTCATTAAACTGTCTATGTGGACATTCCTGTTCAGAATTCAAGTAGCCTCCACTCGTCCTGGCTTGCCTCATGTCCACAATAAACGAGAAGAAAACAAACTCAGCTTTTTTTTCCATTGTGAGTAGGAGTGTCCACACAACTGTTTTAAGTGAAGTTTAACTAAACCACCGTAACATCCAACTTCAGACTAATGATCCCTGGTGGTCCCACCTTTCTTTGTCTTCCTACCACCCTGTCTATTTGGACAAGGAGCTCTGGAGTCTCTGGATGGAGGAGCAGCTCTGATTGTATGCACAGACCATGCCTACTGCAGGATCAACACAACCTGTGGATGAAATGTAGCCTCAAGCTGTGCCAGGGGAGGTTCAAGTTGGACATTAGCAGGAATTTCTTCAGAAAAAGGGTTGTCAAGCTTTGGGTTGTCACCATCCCTGGGAGTGTTCAGGAAAGGACTGGACATGGCACTCAGTGCTCTGGTCTGATTGACAAGGTGGAGGCTGGCCAAAGGTTGGACTCGATGGTCTCAGAGGTCTTTTCCAACCTGAATAATTCTGTGATTCTGTGATTCTGTGAACCTTTTACGTAAGTAGGACCAGTGCAATGGAAAAGCTGCTGGTCTGGGTAGGAGAATGTCTGTCAGGGATGGGTTGGTTTGAACCCAGCAGAACAAAGGTCACACCACACCTGACTGACCCGACCACCCAGAATGGCAACAACAGCGGCTGTGGGGAGGCAGGGTGGGTGAGGGAACAGTGGAAGTGGTTTCCCTTGCCTGTAGCAAAGCCTTGAATGCACACTCTCCTTACAGCCAGGCTGGAGAGATACAGACCTGATAAACAGGGAGGAAGGAAGCTGGAAAATGGGCTGGACTGTTGCACTCACAGGGTGATGATCAGCAATGCAGAGTCCACTTGGCAGCTCGCTGCTGTTGAGATCCTGGCTGGACTGGCACTGATGGCCTGGATAATTGGGCAAAGCACTCTCAGGAAGTTTTCAGATGGCACCGAAGGAAGCAGAGGGGAGGGAAGCACTTGACACCCAAGAGGCTGCAGCTGCTGTTCAGAGGGAGTGGAGCAATGGGCAGACAAGTGCACAGTCCTAATGGAATAACCTCACAGGGGAACAGGACGGGCTGGGGGACAGCTGGGCTGGGAAGCAGCTTTGCAGAAAGGGAGATGGGGTTGCTGGTGAGTAAGAAGTCAAACAGGAGTCAATGCTGTGTCTACAGCAAAAGTGAACTACACCCTCAGCTGTGCTAGCGAGGATGTAGGCAGCGCATCAAGGGAGTGAGAATCTCCTTTGTTTTGCCCTTCTGAGATTGTTTCAGAAACACTGGGTCCAGTTTGGGTCATCCTAGGACAAAACCAGCATTGACAGATTGGAGCAGGTCCAGCAGAGGCCACCAGTGGATGGTTGAAGTACAGGGAGAGGCAAAACCAGCTGGGTTTGTTCATCCAGGAGGAGAGCAGGAGAAAGATCAAGCTGCTTTCTGCAGCTCCTTGAAGGAAGGACAGAGGGATACTCGGAGGTGCAGAGCAGGGCTTGAGACCTCCTGAGGTCCCTGCCAACCTGAGTTGTTCTATGATCTAGGTCTGGGTTTTGAGACCCCAGACAGAGTGCCAGGTTTGCCTGCATGTCCTCAAAGGAAAGGGATGCTCACACCATGATGCCAATCTACTTCAGGGTTTGAGGACGCTCTCCATCATCCCTCATGTTTGGCCACTGCTGGTGAGGGTTAGAGAAGAAGGCCCTCCATATTCATATAATCTGGATAAGTGGAATGGTAAGCATGTAATAAAGTAATAACAAATATTCCTAAAGTGATTAATCTAACTGTTAATTGAGGAATTGGTCTGATCTCTATTAATATTTAAAGGTGTGTTTGCCAAAGCTACTCCTTTGAACCTTCTCAGACCTTTCCATCAGTGATTCCACGTTTTTCCTCAGCACTCCAGTGAAGCCTGTGAGATGTGGCACTGAATTTACCCTTGCTCACTGGGCAGGAGAGTGAGGCTCAGAGAAGCCAAGCAGCTTGTTTGGAGACACGGTGAATGCTGTGCTGGGTACGTCATCAAAGCACTGAATGCTCCTGCCTGGTGGTCCTGCCTCAGGTGTGCTTCCCCCTGCTTTCTAAACCTGGACACGGCCCAGTCTTGCAGCTCAGCTGATGGATGGAAACTCATTAAGCAGCAGTAATGCAAGTGGGTCTCTGAGCCCTAAGAACACACAGCCTCCCCTCTGTTCACACAGAGAAACTGCTTTTATTTCCCTGACTGTCCCTGAACCTCTTATTACTCCCAATTTGAAGTCCTTTCCTGGGGCACTTTCAATAGGATGGCTGGAAAAAATCAGGCTTTTCTAATCTGTCTTTTTTTTTTTTTTTTCAATTTAAGGAGATAATAATTATGGAGATCATTGTGTTGATGCTCCAGTAGACAATCAGAGAGGCTCAGCACCGAACTGCTGGCAGCAGGTGGACTGTGAATCGCTATCTGCTCCAGTCACCTGCCAGGAGTCCCCCACCCCTCCTCAAGCAGACCTGCTGATGGGTTCTTGTGTGTTTTTGGTTGTTGTTGTTGATTGCTGACATAAAAGAAGCCGAAGCAACACCGTTTTAAGCTGAGTATCCAAGGCGACCTCATTAACATCTCTGCAGAGGAGCCCTTTAAAAAACATCAGTCACGGTGGTCCTGAGTGGAAGAGAAACTGTTCTGTGTTTTCTTGATCAATTGCTTAAAATTCAAGGTCGGGGTGCAGAGCAGGGAGGGCTCCCCGCCAGTCACTGCGGGGTTGGGCTGAGGGTTTTTTTGGAAAATAGTGATGCTGTCGTACTGGAGAAAATCCATGCGCTCCCTCAGAGGAGCACTATTGGGAATAAATGCTGGAAGCTGTTCCACTTGAGCAGATGGCTGAAAAACTTTGGCTGAGAAATAAATTGAGTATGACGGTCTGAGGGCCAATCACAGATGGATGGAATTCTAGTGATGTCCCAAATGTCCTGAACATAGAAGGTTCTCTTCTTTCCCCTTTTGTGCTAAAAAACCATAGTAGGATTTTTAATACGGACTGAAAAAACGTTGATGGAGTGAGACACGGAGATAACGGTTTAATGTCTTCTGGATCAGCAGCACGTTCAGAGGAGCCCTGAGGTTCTGCCACCTCCAGGTCAGTAGTGGAGGAGAGTGCTGATCATGCAGGGACCGTGAGGGAGGGACTGGGAAATGCCCCTGTGCTCCTCCGGACACAGCCTGGTGTCCACGTGCAACACCAGACGTTCAGATATTTCTGCTGAATTCAAGACGTGCAGAACCCAAAAGCAAATCTTTTTTTTCTTCAGGATCTTTCAACCCAGCCTCAGGGTAGACTGGAAAACTGTGCTCCCAACATGGTGATAAATGGGGAAGTCACTGGGAGCTCCTTCCCTTGGTTTCAGGCCACCTCCATAAACCCAGGGATGACCACCGAGCTGTACAAGCTTCACAACCACCCTCCCTCCAGTGCAGCACAGAAAAGGGGCTGTGAGCACTGGATTTCGAGTCAGGGGCTCTGGGAACCAACCCAGTGCAGATCCCAGACTTCAGCTCATCTCTGCTCAGGCTCGGAAGGGAGATGAGCCACATTTCAGGTGGCACATGTCTCGCATGTCCTGAAAACACCCTGAGCCCAGATCCTCCCTTCCCAGTTCCTCAGCTGGCAGGGTGCCATGGGAGCTGGTGAGACATCAGCTGTTGGCTGGGTTGGTGTAGCCTGGCAATCGGCAGCACCCCAGCCCAGTGTGATTCCCAGGAACCCAGCCCTCTGTGGTGTGAGGACCAGGGGACAGAGCAATCCTGTGCCCTTCCTAGCAGACAGATGAAGACACAGACACACCCTGTTTTCCTTTCCTCGAGCAGCTCCCTCCCATTCACTCTTTCTCATGATGGGAGAAGCTCATGCACATAAAGGCTGTTATAACCCAGCCCCAGCGTGGAATCTCATGGGGCAACCTCAGCAGCTTCCAACAGAAGATATATTCTATGGACAAGTGACCAGCTGGACTGATTACATGGGATTTAATCATTGCTTCAACAACACAGGACACCATAACCCCTGCAAAAAAGAGTCTATGCTGCCTGTGAAATGTTGGTGCCAGCTTACATTTGTTTGGTATCAGCTGGTGGTCTGTGGGCAGGTCAGTGACAGGTGAGACCACAGAGGGAGGACTTGTTGGGGCTCACTGGAAGCTGCACGAGCAGTGGGCAGGGTCACAGTAACTCCTGGCAGCACTGCCTGAGAGCGCTGCCTGTGGGGCTGGGACAGATATTAAAGGCTGGACTCAGCCTGCATCTGCAGTGCCCAGCAAAGGCTTTATCAAATGAGCTTATCAGCAATGCTGCTTATTCCTCTCAGCCAGCGGCTGCTGTGTGCTGTATTAACCACCCTCAGCCCTGTGTGGCAGATGCCCCTTTAGAACCCGTGGTTTGAAAACAGTTGTGGCTCAGGGATATATTTGGGGTTTTTATAAAATACACATTCACACTCATATCATCTCAGTGGATTCAATAACAGAGACAAAAAAATGAGCATGTGAAAAATTCCAGTGGGAAGAGGATGTGAAGTCTGCTCTGCCAGTGCAGAGAGCAGGACCTCCCACACCCCTGCGACTTCAGGCCAGCTTCACTCCTCTTTGTGTTTACAGGCTGACTCTGGCACTCAGGGTGCCCTCCTTGTTCCCACACCAAGCTGGCAGAGGGGTTTTAAATACTCGAAAAGACTCTCCACTGAAGACAGAGGAGTTTGAATCCTGGGCTGAGCCCTGCTTTTGCACTGTGGTCAAGCAGGAAGGGGGAGTCCAGGTTTGGAGATGTTTTTGCTGTCTGCTCCAAGGGCACAGGTGTAGCTCCCACAAGGCATGGCCAGGGGAAGCAGAGAGGAGGGATGGGTGGCCTACACACCAAGGATGCTGCTTCACTTCTCATCTGAGCAGGGCCACTCTCAAAATTTGGCAAATGATGTCATGGCTGTGGTGTGACACAGTGGTCCAAAGACTAAGCACCTGTCCCCAGCACTGACCAATATATAGGACAGTGTGATCATGGTCAAACACTTCCCTGTGATATCCTTCCAGTCTGCAAGAGTTTGTGGTTTAGAGGTTTCCTGACCCGGAGTTAAAGTCCTTGTATCCAGTCATCCTCAATGGATTTCTTTTCCACGACCTTGTTTGTGAGTTTGCACCCCCCAGTAAAGTCAGAGATTCAAGTGCTTCATTATAAGCATTTTCTTTACCATTTCCTGATTAATCATCCCCGCCACTGCGGTCATTACAGCGGTTCCCAGAGACCAAGCAGTGGTAGGGCTCATTGGTCAGGCGCCGCCAGCACGCAGCCCCCACCCCGCAGAGTTCCCGTGGAGTAACTGAGCAGAACCAGCCGTGGGAGGTGGGCAAAGTCACATCCCCGGGAGCAGGGCACGGGAGGGATCCAGCTACGAGGCACACACCGAGCAGCAAGGGACTGGAGGGGGTGGGGGAGGATGCCAGAGGACAGCGAGGGAAGGGGAACAGAGAATTGAAGCTGGAGACGCTGATGGATTAAATTGTTAATCTGCATTATAAACAGCATAGGTGAGAGTTTGCTACTGAATCTCTTAATCCAGTTATTACCATTCAACATGATCATTTCCTGCCATTCTAATGCACCACTCATCCTTGAGGGTTGGAAAAACAACAGCAGCAGCAACAAATAGAAAGAGACATGAAAGAACTTTCTGTGTGTTTGTGCAGTTTGGGATTTCCCTACTGTAAAAATTCTCTTGAAAGAGAGAGCATCTCCAGGGAGAACTGGGCTGCCTCACCCAAGTGTTGATGATAGTTAATGTTCCTGAGCAGCTCGGAACTGACACGGTTGGTGCTTAGAGATAAATCTTCTGGGCTCCTGAGAGTGGCACAGCAGGGCCAAGACCCAGCAGATGTGACCACACGAGAATTTATTAGGTGCAGATACGGGGGGTTTGAGTGGTGGTGCTGCCTTTATCCTCCAACCCATACAGAAGCACACAGAGACTCAGCACATGAGGAAATACAGGGGATGGATGGGAGGATGGAGGGAAAACTTGGAAAGGATGAGGACAAAGAAGCATGGACTTGCTAGCAAACAACTTGTGACTCAAAAAGAGGAGGCAAAACTGCTGGACTGTGCATCCTCAGCTGCTGGTGCCTCTACCCATCCTTAGGCAGACACGAGTCCCTCTCGGTGCGGGCGGTGCCAGCGCTGCCGTAGCGGGTGGTGCCCCGCGTGCCGCGTCGCAGCGAGACAGCGGCACCGCGGTGACGGTGGGAGAGCTGACCCGAGTGTGACCCAGCACATCTGAGAGGCGGCAATGGGAGAGCCCACTGCCTTCCCCAGGGCCATGTGAAAATCAAATGAGGCCTCTCAGTGCAGGAGAGGGGCTGTTGGCTTGGGAACGTGAATCCGTCTGACACAAAAAGCCCCCGGTCCCTGTTCTGTCTCGAGCTCACGGAGCCATAGGTACCTGTGTGGAAAGGGCTGCCCTTGATTTCCCAGCCAAGTGGTTCATGTCTCAGTTACATGCCACTGAACATGCTAAGGCCATCGTTTCAGAAGAGAGAAAAGCAAGGATGTGCTGATCCTGGGATTTCCACCAGTTCTGGAGGTGTGTTTGAAGGCAGCAAGGATTGTCCTCTAGCCCAACACAGAGACAGGGACTTGACATCCACGACGGAGCAGAGCAGATCCATGCAGTAAGCTGAACTCAGACAGCACATCTCAAGAAAAAGGACTGGATTGAGCTCCTTTTTCAGGAACCACCTGGGCTTTCAGCAGGCAGGTTTATTAAATGAGATGGAGCTCTCTCCAGCTGCATGGAGCCATTTGACCAGTTGTCCCAAGAGTGCACAGGACAAAGAGATGCAGGCGGCAGGGGTAGTGATCCCTCTGATCCTCAGAGCACTGGAAGGGGCTCCACGGTCTCCCTGGAGCCTACTTTTCCTCAGGCTGAACAGCCCCAGCTCTCCCAGCCTGTTTCCAGAGCAGAGGGGCTCCAACCCTCCAAGCACCTCCGTGGCCTCCCCTGTCCCACTGCTACTGGCCCATGTCATGTTTGTGCTGAGGACTCCAGGCCTGGATACAGTCTGAAGGCTTCCCTTGGTGCTTCCTCTGGAGGAAAAATGATGGAGAGGAGAATATTGTGCTAAATCAGTGTTGGTCCCATTCCTTTATCGCCTGATTGGAAAATTATGTCCTCTGAAAAAAAAACCAAAACCCAAACAAAAAAAAGCTCAGCAAAAACAACCACCCACACTTATTAGGAGGCACTGGAAAATTATGTTCTCTGAAAAAAAAACCAAAACCCAAACAAAAAAAAGCTCAGCAAAAACAACCACCCACACTTATTAGGAGGCACTGGAAAATTATGTTCTCTGAAAAAAAAACCAAAACCCAAACAAAAAAAAGCTCAGCAAAAACAACCACCCACACTTATTAGGAGGCACTGGAAAATTATGTTCTCTGAAAAAAACCAAAAACCCCAACAAAACCAACAACAAACCACACTTATTTGGAGGCATTTTCTCACTCCTGCTTGAAAGATTTGTGATTCAGCAGCAGCCACATCTTCCTGTTTTACCTCCACTTAGCAGCTGATGTGGCTTTCTGAGCCCTGCAGAGATTGCACAGTTCTCCTGGAGGGACTGGGACCTTCTGCCTCCAGGATGAGTGTTGAAAGCCCAGCTTCAGGAGAGATCTGTGGCTTCTCTCTGTCGGGTTTCTGCCTTTGTGTGTAGGATGGGGAAGGGTGTTTTCCTCCTGAAGGCCAGGGGACACTATCTGGGCGCAACTTTTTGAGTGACTCTCTGAAACAGAAGTTCCCAGAGGTGCAGAACAAAGAGAAGAGAAAATTGCTCCCAAAAAAGGAGCCCAACCCAGCTTGATTCCTTTAGACAAAAGCACCTGCAGCCTCAGCCAAACGCTCGATGTTGGCAGCGCTGCCTGGAGCTCGCAGGCTGTGTCCCTGCAGCAGAGCTGCGCCAGCCCTGCTCCGGCAGCAGAGCAATCCATCTCCTCCCTTCGCCGGCCTCGGCACCAGCCAGAGATCCCCAGGCACTTGCCCAGCCCCTGCAGGCTCGGTACCCACTGCCCTGGGGGTGGTTCTGTGGCTGGTGCTGAAGGGAGGGATGCTCAGCCCTGAGCAGCACTCACCATGGTGCTGCTGCTGTGCAGGGCAAAGGAACCACCCAAACCGCGAGAATCAAGCCCAGCACACATCAGGCTTTTGCTACTCAGGCCCAACATGTGCAAACTGTTGAAACAGTGGGCTTGGAGAGATCCCTCCAATGCAGGAGGGGAGTGAGGGGGCAATCCTGCCCCAGGCTCCTTTCAAGCCCCAAAGGACCCAGGGACTCCAGTTTAGGCTGAAGATGCTGAAATGTCACAAGACTCTGGGTAGGGTCAGGACACACCACTGGGGACACACCACTGCTGGGAGCAGTCTCCTGACTGGATAGTGCTCAAAGGAAGGGATCAGGAAGGAGCAGTATGGAACTGCACCAATTCTTGCCTTGCCAATGTCATTAGGAAGAAATTCCTCCCTGTGAAGGTGGGGAGGCCCTGGCACAGGTTGCCCAGAGAAGCTGTGGCTGTCACATCCCTGGAAGTGTCCAAGGTCAGGTTGGACAAGGCTTGGAGCAACCTGGGCTAGTGGAAGGTGTTCCTAGGAAGGAGTTGCAATAAGATGAGCTTTAAGGTCCTTTAAACACAAGCCATTCTGTGATTCCATGATCCTGAGGAAGAAGCAAATGTGGACAGCCCATGGCAAACATCACCAACCCCCCAGTTAAGATCAGTTCCCCACGAGCTACATCAGTTACAACGACATTCCTCCACCCAGAGCTGGATTAGCACGTTTAAACTCTCTTTGCAAATCACTTCTAATCAGCAGATAATTTTTTTGCAGAGCCCAGGCATGGAGGTTGCTCTGGAGGGCTGGAGCTGCCTGTAGAAATATGCAGTCACCTGACTGGGGCCTCGTCATCTTCACAGGCTGTTTTGTAAACAGTCATTATAAATAATAAATCAACAGCATGCTAATGAAATGAGCTCTTTTTAGAATGCTTTAGAGAAAGCCTCTAATTTAATATAGAAGAAACTCTAATCTCTCTGCCAAGTTACGAAGAGGATTAAACTATCTTCCAATAATGGTGAAATATTCAGTCTCTGCCTTACCAGCACAGGAACTGAGGGGGAAACATTCAGAGGCACAGAGGAGAGGTCAGCTCCCCAATCCCGTTGCATTTGAAGGAGAACTGTTGTACCATGGTGCCTGGAAAACCTATTAAACACTGGTCCTACGTCCATAAAAATCAAACTCCTGCTATCAGATTGGTGGGCACTGCCTTCACCCTTCAATGAATTTAAATAAATCTTTGTAAGTCAATGCTGCCATGAGTTGGTCATGGCCAAGTGGTGTTTAAATATGTAGGAAGGAATTTGTTGCTCCAGTGTGTTTCCATGTGAAGGAGGGACCTGGGATAGCAAGGACCCAAGAGACACTGAGGTCAGGATGGGAGGGACTGGGAACAAGCAAAATGAGTTGAATGAGTTTGAAACAAAATTTTGGGCTTAAGTCAGCCTAAGTGTGTACAGAACAGAGCACAGGTCTGAGAACCTCATCTTCCCTTTACTGTTCAGAGTCTGTCCTGAGAAGCAGAAGCTGTTTGAAATCATGGCAAAGACACAGACACACAAACATCACCCCACAGGGACGAGGTGAGTCCTCAGAAGAAAGGAGTGAACATGGAAAGCTGACTGGGAGAAGATTGCATGAGAGGCTGTGGGGGTTTCCTCAGTGGGGCTCAATGACCCATGGATTTGAGAGGACTGAGGTGGACTGTTCTGTACTATTCCATCAGTTCCTATGTGGGGAACTGTGTGAAACAGCCTTTCTTTAAAAGCCATTTGCAGATTGATGAATTTTTTTCCACCAGCTCAGCACCCTCAGCACTTCTCTCCCATGGTCCAACTCATCCAAAGTGCTCCATGCAGCACCCAGCACACCTGGAGCTGTGATCTGAGTGCCTGGGCTGGGGAACTGCCAGAAGGGGAAGCTGCAGGAGCTGGGCAGGGAGGAGCAGGCTGGCTCCAGCCTACGAGGACACAGGGAGGATCTGCACAGCTGTCTCTGGGCATGAAGAACAAGAAGCGTCCAGAAATGTAGCACAGACCCTTCACCAGCCCCATTGTCCTTCTCTGGACACACTCCAGCCCCTCAATGTCTTTCCTGGGGCCAGATCAGCTGGATGCAGAGCATGAAATCTGCCAGCACCCCTGCCAGCAATGGGAGTTTTAGTCACTGATCAATTCAAAAGTGCTCAACAGACACATTAGAGATGATGACAGTGCACAGGAGAACACAGGATGCAATAACTGGAGACCTGACTCCCTGCACAGAAAAGGGAGCTGCAGTTGGATAGGGACTGCTCAGCCCACAGCATCCTGCGGGTCACAGATGTCCAGTTAATCCCGGTACCCACCACACCACCTGAATAAAGCAAACCAGAAACCAGACCAGAGTGCCTGGAGAACCCCAGAGAGCTGCTGCTGGGTCAGAGCTCCCAAGCAGCCATCAGCGCTTCAGCTGCTGACAGTGACCTGTGGTCAGAGCAGGGCTGAAAGGAGCAGCCAGCACTCAATGCCTGATTATTTTCTCTCATTTCCTATGCAAGTCTCTCATCATCAAGTCATCCCACAGTGACCCACAGCTGCACTGATATATGACGCTGTGCGTGCACTGGCATCCTGCACCAGGGAGTGCAGCTGTTGGATTTTATACTCCAGCCTTCCTAGGTGCTGCATAAAACACAAAATACAGCCAGTCCCTGTCTCACCAGAGCATGCAGCCTTCTGCAGAGACACCAAAACATGCTTCACCTTCATGCAAGGTTTTAACAGATAGTGTCTCTTGTCTATTTAATAAGAAAGTGTCTCTGCATGGATTCAATGAAGTAAAACAGCTATCTGTCTGCCTGGGAGTTCGAAATGGCTCCGGGTTACACTTTATTCCTTTAGTTAAATTTTTAAAAAGCAGGTTACTCCAGTGTAACAAAGTCTCGCTGTATTATATTTACACAAAGGCCGTATTCCTAGAACCTTAGAATGGTTTGGGCAGGAAAGGACCTTAAAGATCATCTCATTCCACTCCCTGCTATGAGCAGGGACACCTTCCACCAGACCAAGACCTGTTCACTGCCTTGGACACTTCCAGGAATCCACAACCTCACTGGGCAACCTGTGCCAGGGCCTCACCACGCTTGCAGGGAACAATTTCTTCCTAACATCCAATCTAAGCCTGCACTCTATCAGTCTGAAGACATTCCCCCTTGTCCAGTCCCTCCAGGCTCTTGTAAATAGTCTCTCTCTAATCTTAGGGTTAGGGTTAGGGTCAGGGTTGGAGGACTGATGCACCTTGGAGCAGGCCCTGAAGATAATTTGCTTGAAATTCGTGGAGAACAAAGCAGGGTGCCCTGACGAGGTGTCAGAGATCTGGCGAAAGTCACATTGCTATGGCCCTTGTCAGCCAGAAACTCTCATCCTGCACTGCACACCCGATGCCCTCCAGGAGACAGGGAAGAACCACAGCAGGAAGGGCTGGAGGAGCCAGGAGTGATGGCCACAAGGCAGCGAAGAGACATGGCAGGAATTCTCAGGGGCAGCCAGAGCCACCTGGGAGAGGTGGCAAAGTTCCTGTCCTACAGAGGTGTCTGCTGTGGCCTGGGACCAAAGCCTCGCCAGACCCGTGTGATGGGAGTTGTCCTGAGCTGTGGAGTCCTGCTCCACAGGCTGCTGTCCACAGCAGTCCATCCCTCAAAGGAACTGGCACATGCCTTCCCAGCTTCCCCAGCCGTGCCTTGGCTGACCACAGGCACGGCCACCAGGCCGCTCAGACCAGCCCTGGGTGTGGCTGCCACGCTGGAGTTCTGCGCCCAGGGGTGGAAAGCGGTTGATCCACAGCTGGGAGTGGAGCATTCCTGTCCCACGGGAGGCTGGACCGCTGCCTCCCCAGTCTGGCCACGAGCCCCAGCAGGAGGCCACTCTGCTGTGAAGGAGCAGCTCCCAGGCCCCCATTTGCACAGGCTGTTCTCTGAAGAGGCTCTTCTAAGCTGACGCAGCCCCTGGGGCTCCCTTGGCTGGCTAACACTGACGCATGAGTCACTGAGAATTACTTTTCAGTGCTCAAGCCCATGAGCTCGAGGGCAGGGAAGAGTTATGGTGACCCAGCCACCTAAAACACTGTCCTGGAGCCGCTCTTCTGTCTGTGAACGACTGAATGAAGAGCCCTGGGCTTACAATAGGAGCAAAAACTCAAACAGAACACTGTCTCTCAGGTTTATTCCATATTCTGTCTTCCCCCTCTTTTCCAGACCTTTGCTGTCTCCAGCTCAAGCAGCAAAGTCGCCATGCAACTTTGATATTTGCTGTAAAAATAAACCCCAGCAGCACCGAGCTGGTTGTCCATGCTGCCCCACTGCCTGTGTGTTCCCGGTACCTCTCACAGGAGCGCTCTAATGGATGCCCGCAGCATCCAGCTGTCTGCACGTTCAAAGGCAGGGAAGTTATGATGTTAGCGCTGCCACGACCTTCAGAGAAAGGGACTAATTATTCCCAAGCAGGCGGCTTAGCGCTGGGCAGCTGCTAATGAACATTGATAGGGAATGAAACACATCCAGATGCAAATTGCAGCGCTGGCTTAGGAGGTTTATGGCGAAGATGATCCTGTGCTGGCTGCACATTCCTGGTTCTGCTGTGGGGGAACCGTTCCAGATTTCTCTCCATCTCAACGCCCCTTCTCTTGCTCCTCCCAGGCTGATTAGAAACCAAGGGCCCACGGCCATTGCAGGGAGCAGAGCTGTGTGCTGGAGGCCCCAGTTTCACTTGCAGGACGCGGGTGTTGGTCTGCAGGCAGTGCAGGGGCTGCATCTCCATCTGCAGCATCGGCAGCTGCAGCAATGCCTTTTGTCTCGGGGTGCATGGAAAGGGAGCTGCAGCATCTCTGCAGAACAGAGCCAAGCAAACTGGCAGGCTGCTCCCAAGGCGGGCACGGCTGTCCAAAGTGCCAGGCTGTTCTGCTTGGATGACCTGCAGCCCTTGGGAATAGCAGCGGAAGTGCAACAAAGAAAGGAGGGCTTAATTCTGGGCAGAGGTAATCCTGTGGGAAGCAGAGAGGTGGGACAGAGCAGCTGAACACTGCCTCTGAGCTGGTCAGGTTGCAAAAGGAGCAGTTGCTGGTTCCCACGCAGTCAAACTGCATCCCTAAAAGCCGTGTGTGCTTCGCATGGAAAGCTGTGCTGAGGGCTGTGATTGCAATCACCCCTGGCAAGACCTTTCCTAGGCATGGGAGGGGTGATAATGGCTTGTCTGTTGTCAGCATCCTGAAGGAGCCTGGGACGCCCTGGCAGGCTGTCATCGGCACACACTCCGTGCCTGCTGCTTGGCTGCCTGTCCAATTCCACCTTGCACAAGGAAAAGCAAACACAAAGAGGAGGTTGCAAAAAACTCAAGCGCCCTGAAGACAAGAAGTGTCAAAATCCAGGCTGCCCGCTCAGCCTGGCTTTGGCAGACCTCAGAACGCCAGCAGGAAAGGAACAAGTCTCACATTTTACGAGGGGAAACATGCCTTGCTCGGTGTTGGAGAAGTTCAGGCTGTGGAAGGTTGGTTGATGTTTTGCTTCCACAGCATCTCTGGTGGGTGTTCTGGCCCTGCCCAGGGCAAGCTCCAAATGCTGTCATGGTGGTGGAAGTGCTTGTCTCTTCTGGGCTGGGCTGTAGGATGTGTAATTCTGATTTCTGGCTTCTTGAGGGAGAGATATCAGTATCAGTAAGATGTCCAGTGTGTGAAGATCTCATCCTGCGTGGCAAGGTGGGCTGGTCCCCGGTGCTGCAGCTCCTACTCAGCATGAGCACAGACAGCTCTGCTTGGACCACGCCTTTGCCTCTGCTCTCCCCGTGCCTTTCCCAGGGGGCAGAGGTGGAGGGGGCTGCAGAGAGCCCTGCTTCAAGCAGCCTTTCCTGTGGAACCACTCAGCCTGCCAGGAATGTGCGACTCCAGCAAGGGCCAAGCTCCTACCAGCCTCATTCTCTCTCCTCTCAGAGGGACACATTTGAGTGCAGAGGGCAACAGGATTTTGTCAGAGCTCATTTTAGGTGTCACCTACCTTTCCCAAAGCGTCCTGCATTCATCTCATACCATCCATGATCTCACAGCTTGCTGTTTGCTTGGGATTTTCCTGTGGGTAGTGGTGTGATGGGTGGCAGAGGTGCTCCCACACACCTCATTCCCTGGCCACTCTGGGACCTGAACTCCCCAGCTCCCTCAGCCACTCCTCATCAGACTTGTGCTCCAGAGCCTTCCCCAGCTCCATCCCCTTCCCTGGACATGCTCCAGCACCTTCATGTGTGTCTTGTAGTGAGGAGCACAAAACTGATCCCAATACAAGATTCCAATTCACCCCGCATTGGAACAAACTTGATATTTTTAGACATAAGTAAGATTATCAGGAGTACTAAAGATCAAATATCCACAAAAAAATAGCAAAGGACATCCCTAAAGACACCCCTGGCTAAACTGAGGAACACAGTTCGATTAAGCAGAGTGACAGGTAAGACTGGACACTCGGAACATCCGTCAGGCAGGGTCAGCTCCAAGAGCTGTTGGACTCAGCTGCAAGGTTAGAGCATCCCAGTGGGATCTTCCACTTGCAGACACTGAGCTGAAAAGGGACCTTGAGCAGTCATCTGCTCCATCCTCCTGCTCAAAGCAGGGCTAATTTAAAGACTAAATGAGGCTGCCTGGAGCCTTATATTTCTTATAGGTTGTAAATAAACTGGGCAATTCCAAAGACTATGCAGAGGCAAGATATCTTCTTGTCAAGAAGATATTGTTAATTAAGACTTGGTGTTTTTCAGGGAGCAAGAGTCTGAATTTTATTGGTCACCTATGTTTATATCAGCTCTAGGTGACCAGTGACAGAAAAATTGGTTGAATTATACCTGGAAGGACTTCTACGAGATACCCATTTTCATGGGAAAATGCATCTTCTAGGCCAAATGGAGCTGCTTGGTCATGTGGTGATCTTGGATGTGGATTCAGAAGGGATAGTCTCCCAAATCACAGGGTCAGAGGTGAAGATGTCCCATGAACTGCCTGAATGAGATCAGGAGGCTCCTTCAACAGGACAGAAACGTGTCCACCCTGAGGAACCCAGGTATCCCTGAAGTTACCAGTAGCACCAGAGATGCCAACCCAATAAAACTGAGCTTAGACAGGCTCCACTCAGATGTTAGGGTGAAGTTTCCCTTGCGGGAGGAGACAGTTCAGCCCAAATAACTCATGCAATTGGAAAGGATAGTTTCTAACAAAGTTGTAAAGATCAGCTCTTCATGAGACTTGATGTTAGAATTCCCACACAACTTCTGGTTGGAAAACCAAAGGAAAATACCCCAGTTTAAACAAAGCCAGGCTGTCTCCAGCACACCTTGTGTCCAGCAGAAGTGCACACTCCTGTCACCCCAGCTGGGCCTGGGCTCACTGTGAGCTCTGCATGTGCAGCCGGCCCGACTTGGGCAAAATGGACTCGGTGAAGAAGACAAGAAGTCTTCTTGTTGACTTGTGAAGAGGTAGCATCAACCATCCATTTTTGTGTCTTGATATATTTGCCTTATCACTTAATGGACCGCATGGCATGGCCCCACTCTTAGGGGTGATGGGTCCAGATGTTAAATGTGCTGCTCGTCGTGCATTTCCTTCATTACTGTGTGCCTCAGAGCCTGCCCTGAATCCTCTGGTGCTAAAGGCCTGTGACCAAAGGCGTTTTGTGACAAAGAAGTCCCATTTCAGTGGAGAGGTGGCTGTCTTTGCCCTTCTCTGACCACAGCCTCTCCCTAAAGTGTGTTTTCCAAGAAGCAAAGACAACAGCCACGGCTTCCTGGTTGTTCCTTCCTGCTTGCACGGTTGTGGCTCTGGAGCTGGGACACTTGTGCGTACCTGGGGGCGGCTGCACAGCTGCAGCACAAGCAAAATGCCCCGAGAGGAGGCAGTGGAGAAGACTGCAGCGATTGCATTGTGATACAGAAGAAGTGTTAGAGCTAATCCATTGCCATCTGTCTTTATTTTGCTAACCCGTTCAGTTGGACGCCACAGAAGTGCATTCACAGCAGATGAGCTGGGAGAGCCGTGGCATGGCAGCTCTTGGATTACTGGCATGAAAAGAATCCTTTTGTTCACGAGCCAGGAAGATTAGCTGCTGCCACGTCTGTGTCTGGTTTGTAGGACAAGAAAGAGAAGATGCAGCTCTCTTGCTGCCTTGGCCACTGCTTTGTGGCATCCCAGCTCCAGCTCTTTTCTCACCTCCCTCTTGCTTTATCCTTCCTCTGCTCCTTCCTTCCTGCTCTCTCCTCATCTTGAGCTTTCTCTGTCTTTTCCATCTGCTTCTCTCCTCTCTTGGCATCTTCTCCGCTTCTGCTTGAGTGCACACAATATCCCTTCTCCTCTTCCCCGAGTTCAGGCGGGCAACAGAAAAGTTCGGAGCAGCACAAGCTCCCCTCCACCGAGGTGCTTTACCTGCGGCCCCTGCTGCGAGAAAAATTGGCTCGCACCACCTGATCCCAGGCAATTTCGCTCACAGCGGGCGCTGGGGATAAAGCGCTTCAGCGCAGGGCGGCTGCGTCGCTCCAAATAGCGGGGCTGCCCGTGCCATTTGGGCGAGGGGCTGCTCCCCGGGCTGCCCTCGGGGCAGTGGGGCTGGGCAGCGGCGGGGCTGGTCCATCCGCACCCCTGGCCGGGCGCTGCCGCAGCCCACGGAGCGGCGTGACCCATTTAGCGGCTCCCCGACGACTCCGGGAGTGCCGTGACCCGCGGTGCGAGAACTGCTTCTCTCAGCAGACGCTAAAGCCCTCTGTGTCCTTTAATTCCGAGAGTGCCACGCTGGAAGGAGATGCTCTTCAGATGCCCTTTCTGCTGTACCTGCAGGCTCTCCGCCGAGCACAAAGGAAATCCAGTCTTCTCTGGGCTGGGGCAGGGGCAGAGCTCCCAGCTCCAGGGCAGGAACGCGGGATTGTACATCTGCCTTCTGCTCGCCGGGCTGGAGGCTCCATGGGGATCATCCTGCCTCCATCATGCATTCCTAGGCTTTGCCGGTGTGGGTCCCAGCAGGACCTGCAGAGATCAGAGCTGCCTCCTGCTGATTTCCTCCCTGGAAGAGGATGAAGTGCAGAGGTGAGGCAGAGAAGGGAGGTGGGAAGTGTTCCTATTCCTCCATCTCTCCCTCCCATGTACAGAGCTGGGCATGCAGCATCAGCTGCCGCTGCACTGCCCTTCCCTGGGCTCTGAGAGGACTGGCATGATGGGCACGTTGACCATGGGGCTGCATTTCCATGGAGAGGCTGGTGAACAGGACCCTCCCCCATAAGCTATTGGGGAAACACAGCCTCGGACCAGCCAGGGTGGCTGAGGACACTCACAACCTGCTCAGTGGTGTGCAAGAGTCCCAGACATGCTCTTGTAATGTCCTTAACTCTGTCCTGTACCCTGCAGTAACCAGGATCTGCTCCACAGCCGGCATTCCCAACTGCATCCCACTGCTGCACCCGCAGTGCCTTCTGTGTGGGGCTAAAAGGGGTAAGGAAAGGTGTTGGGTTGCTTCAGGTGTTCCGAATTCCTCCCTAAGAGAGGTGAAAACTCACCCGAGTAAAAAAATTCCTGAGAAATAGGTCTCCTAGTAGCGTCTGAAGCGGGAGAGGTGGATGAGAGTGATGGTGTGCCTCCAGGAGCCAAGCTGCTCCCTGTCCCCCCAGAGACTCAGTCCTCCTCCAGCATCCTTCACAGCTACCTCTGACTTTCAATCCACATTCATGAAAAAACTTCATAATCTCCCTGACTAGGGAAGGTTTTGGGTCATATACAGATGGATGGAAGGAAATTAATTTTCTGCTTGGGCACCGAATCGTCCTAGGAGAAGACCTTCATCTCACACTGCAGCTCGCTGGACCATGCCAGCCTGTTGAATTTCCTCGTGTGACACCGTGGGGGGCTGTTTGGGCCCTCCGCAATCAAATAAGAGTCAGAGATACATAAAAGACGATAAATGAGAATCCCTACCCTCTTGCAGGGTGAACCCTACCCCACTGGCAAGAACACAGCCGGAATTTGACCCCCACGGTTTTCAGAGCTGGTCAGTAATTTGGGGGTGTCCAGTGCCTCCAAAGCTCTGCATATTCATCAACATGGGAGTGTGCAGGATCTCCTGCTTGTCCAGTGGTTTAGGGTGCTACCAGGCGCCAGTGGTTTCTAGACTGGAAATCCATGATGCCTCCACCGTTGCTTTGTGCCATCTCCTGGAAGCCAAGAGGGAATCTCATGGCCTTGCCCATCACACCCCTGTGCTGGCTCAGCAGTTGGACAATCCCAGTAGTGGTGATTCTGAGCTTCCCCTCCATGGGATCCTCTGCAGCCAGACGAGACCACGGCATCTGCAGCATTCCACGCCAAAACATCCCTGCTCAGGGCCCTTTCTAAATGGTTGTCACCTTCCCAATCCCCACGTTGCTCCCTTTGGCTTGGTTGCAGCATTTGGGTCTGATCCTCCTCACTCCCCTCTGCCCTCCCAAGGGCTGAGTCCACCTGCACCATCGGGAGTTTCTCCCATGGGAGCATCAGGGGCTGGATGGACTGTCCAGTGCCGGGCTGGATGGACTGTCCAGTGCCGGGCCGGACAGCGGCTGGGGCGAGGGGCACGGCTGGCAGGGCTGCCCATGCTGGAGCAGCCACGCCGGCAGCGCAGGGCTGCGGGTGTTGGGCTCCCGTGCGCGGGAGGTGGGATGTGCCGGATCATCGCTCCCCGCGCCGGCTGGGGCTGGCGACAGCCCTGCCAGCACCCCCCAGTCAGATGGGAGCTGAAGGGCTGCCCGGCTCTCCGTGACTCAGCAATAATGCTTTGGGTAGTTAACATTTCATTATCATTTTTAAAGGCTAAGTGGCTTTTACCACCTGAGAAGTATATTAATGGCCCCAGTAAAACACTCCCCTGAGTGCCCTAATGCTTCTGTTATATCGATTCATTTCCCCCCTCCCCCCTTTCCTTCTTTCTTTTTTAAAACATTTTTTCTCTCTCCCTGCATGTATTCCCCCATTATGAAAAATACACACTCATTTATACGGTGCAGACAGGGGGAATAATGCCGTTCTCCAACTAATAACACCGCTGAATCCTCCCTTCCTCACTTGCTTATTACTCCCCACAGCAGAGAGACAAGAGGCAGATGGTGACAAATTCCTTCCCTGCCCCCGCAGATGATCAGCTTATTCCCTGGGTTCCCTGGGTTATTCCCAAGGGGGTTTCTCGGGGTTTGGAGGTGGTTCCTTCAGCCTCTGGAAGCCTTTCCCTTGGGTTGTGTTGCTGCCTGTGTCTTGTCTCCTCACTTCAAGAGAGGCATTGAGGGGCTGGAGCGTGTCCAGAGAAGGAAACGGAGCTAAGGAAGGGGCTGGACCACCAGGAGTGGCTGAGGGAGCTGGGGGGGCTCAGCCTGGAGAAAAGGAGGCTTGGGGGGACCTTCTGGCTCTCCACAACTCCCTGACAGGAGGGGCAGCCAGCGAGGGTTCCCAGGGAACAAGGGACAGGATGAGAGGAAACAGCCTCGAGGTTCACCAGGGGAGGTTCAGGTTGGACATTAGGAAGAATTTCTCCTCTGGAAGTGTGGTCAAGCATTGGAAGGGGTTGCCCAGGGAGGTGGTGGAGTCACCATCCCTGGAGTTCAAAAACTGACCTCCAGGAAGAAGGCCTTGGAAGAGACCTCGCAGATCATTAAGTCCAACCTGTGACTGATCAGCACCCTGCCAGCCAGCCCAGAGCTCTGAGTGCCACCTCCAGTCATTTCTTGAACACCTCCAGGGATGGGGACTCCACCACCTCTCCGGGCAGCCCCTTCCAGTGCCTGACCACACTTTCAGTGGAGAAATTCTTCCTGACGTCCAACTTGAACCTCCCCTGGTGAACCTTGAAGCTGTGTACCCTTGCAGATCTTCCCCACCACAAATGCAGCCCCAAATCCCTGGATGCTCCTGCTGCACAGGCCAGGGAGGAGCCTCCCAACCCAGATTTGGAAGCTGCTGCTGCTGGGTCCCACAGTGAAGGACGTGCTGCGTCACCAGTGGCACACTGGTACCATGTGAGCTCCTCTGAGCTGCTCACTGGGGGTGCTGGTCCACAGTGGCTGAACAAGAGCCCAGGTGTGCCCAGGTGGCCAAGAAGGCCAATGGCACCTGGCCTGTACCAGGAATAGTGTGTCCAGCAGGACCAGGGCACTGACCATCCCCTGTGCTGGGCACTGCTGAGGACCTTTCCAACCTAAATGCTTCTGTGATTCTATGGAATAACTTCCAAAAAGTGATTCCCCTCTCCCCTCCAACTCTCCCTTTCATCAAAAAGCCATTTCTGATAAATAAAATGCCAATTTCCAAAGACAGGAAAGCAGGGAGAATATCCCATCCCTGATTCTGACCAGGAGCTGCAGGAGGAGGGTGAGGCACCCTTAGGCCAAAGCTGTGTCAATCTGGCACCCAAGCTCAGCGTGTGACAGAACACTGCAGTCGTGTAGCTCTCTATTTCCAGTCACAAAACATGATTTTTCACAATCAGCAGGGACGGACCTTGGGATGTTTTAAACCCTTCTTTTCTGACTGGGGTAGCAGCCAACAAGGCAGATTGCAGCGTGACTTACCCCAGTGTGCCACTCCAGCTCAGCTGGGGAAACGGGAGCTTTGGGCTTTCTTCTTGCTTGAAAGTTTCTTGCTACTTTTCTGTCCTCAAAGTGTTTCCTAAAGATTGGCAGTCCAGTTCCATCCACATAAAGTTACCTGCTTGGCTATGCAGCACCAAGATCCCACTGTCTACCCACAGATGCTCCACTCCTCAGATGCTCAGTTTTTCCCCATCTCTAAATCTGGGGAAATATGCTCCTCCCAGAATTTCTTTTCAACAGGCAAAGCCTCTATTCTTCGCTGCCTTTCCAAATGACCTTTCCCTATCTCGTCATGATTCCCTATCTAAACTATACGGGACAGGCAACTTCTCCTCATTGTCTCTAACATTTGTTTATATAAAATGGAGTTCTTATCTCTGATGAAATACACCTCCCCTTTTCTCTTCCTCTTTTTTTTTTTTTGTTATTCTCAGCTCACTATTTCAGGTGAGCTACAGAAATTAATTTGAGCAGTTTCTTGTCTCAGTCCTTTTCTCCTCCAGGAGCTCAAAGACAGCTTCCTGCACTGCCCAGCCCTCAGGGAGGGAGGCTGCAGGCATCCTTAAGAGCCACTGAACCTTGCTCCAGCCCAGAGGGACTCAGCCCTTCCCTCCTCTCTTCCAGACCTTGACATCCTTTGCATATATATCCCGACCTCAGGCTCTCTGCATGCCAGGCAGGGGTGTGCTCCCCAGTGACTCTCTGAAGCTCTGGAGGGAGGAGCAGGGACAGTTTGTGGGGAAGAGGCACAGCAGCAGCAAGGAGAAAGGGAGGAGGGTGTCACCACACCAGCCAGGAGCGAGCAGTGACTTTATCAGCCGCCTGGTCTGAGCACACTGAGCCGCCTCCGGAGCAGCCCCACAGGAGCTGGCAGCTCTCTGGCACGGCCACTCCCTCCAGCTCATCCCGGAGCTTAGAGAAGCCAACCCCACACACATCAGCAGTGGCACAAGCAGTAGGGGCCTTTCATTCCCAAGAGCTGAACCTCCAGGAGTTCACCACGCCCTCCATTTCAAGTGATCCCCTGACCCCTTCCCAGCCTCCCCAGCCCGTCTCTCCACCTTGCCTGCTCCCCGCTGGCACCCCAAAGCATTGCCCCCTCTCTTCCCCCTGTGTGCCCCCCTTCCCACCCAGCTCCTGCTTCTTCCATCCCCTCCAGCTCGCTGCCGTGCTGCTGGAGTGGAGGGGACACGGCTGCTGGGCGGATCTGCGAGATGCGGTGAGATGAGGAAGCTGGCTGAGCTGATGCCCAAGTCTGCAGACTGTCACATTCAGAGCTGCTCTCCTGGAAGTGAGAAAATTTGGTCCCGATAGTAACACTTGGATCGCTGCTTTGCACAGATGTAACTCCTTTCTCCAGCTTCTGTTTTAATACGCGCGTTCCTGCCTATTCCTGGAGATGCAATTCGGGGCCGGATGGAGGGAGCAGCCCGAGACACCGACTCAGCCTGACTCTGCAGCCAAGGGGCTTCCCATTGTTCTCCCAAAAAGTTGGCCAAATGCGCAGATCTTCTACCCCAGGGGGTCATGTCTGGCTCCCAGCACATCCCACTCAAAGCCCCACCCAACCCTCAACCTCCATGCGTTGCATTTCGTGGGAGTGGGAGACGTGGGGACTGAGAGCTCGACACCCCGCCCTGGTTTTCTTCCACCTGTACAGTCCGTGCTACCTGTGCCAGGTGTGCCGGAGCGAGGGGCCGAGGCGATGCCCCTCCACACGTGGCACGCTGCTGCAGCCATGTGGTGCCCCGGCAGCCCCGGCTGGAGCGGGATGGGCGGGACCCGCACGGCGCTGCAGCTGCGGCAGGAGCTGCCTGGCTTTGGGGCTTTCCGATTCACAGCCCTAATGCAACATTAATGGGCTTTGCTGGCGCTGAATATTTATAAACCCAGGAGCAAGTTCCTGCCCATCTACCGCGAAACCGGGGGCTGCGGGGCACGGAGCAGCACGCGGCCTCTGGCTCGCCACGGGGGCCTGGCCGGGACCCTGCCCACACGCCAGGCAGTGGGACCTGCCCCGTCCACCCACTTGGGAAGGGGGGGAAGATGAGGACAGGGCGGACCCAGAGCTGAGCTGTCTGCAACACCTTTCCCTCCCCTTTCAGTCCTACATCTCTGCCTAAATTTGTGGAAAACCACACCAGCTCACACAAGCCTGCTTCTCTCCCCTCTCTCATCTCCCCTCCCAACACCCCTGTGCTGCCATAGCCCTTCCCAAAGCCTGACTCTCCCAACCAGGGTCCTTTGTCCCCATCCTCTGCTCCCCTCAGCATCCCCTCTCCTCCCCACTTCTCTGACCAGTCATCTCCCCTCCCCAAACCCTGCTCTCCTCAGCTCTTCCTGGCTCAGTGTCGACAATTTCCCAGGGCTCCTTCCCATCTTTCTGCACATCCCACATCCTGGAGATGCCACCGGGACCTGGTGGCTGCATGGCCCTTCCCTCCTCCAGCCACGTCCCTGTGGCAGTCGAGCCACACAAACCACTGCTGCAAGCGGGTGGCACGTCATGCCAGAGGTCTGTGCCCACCAGGGTGGGGAGGAGACTGAGGAGAGCCTGAGGAGAGCCTCTCCCAGGCCCCTACGGCTCCGTTCCACGCTGCTGCGCACGGCAGCCCGCGGTGGCTGCTCCAGATAAGCCTTTTTCAGCAAGAAAAGCACATGGAAAAAATGTATTTTTTCCCTTTTTAGATAGTTTCAAAGGGATGCTCTGGTTTTTGTTTGTCTCTTGGAATCTTTTGTGTGGAGACAGAATGAGAAATCACCCTGCTACGGCTATCTGGCCAGCCAGAGGGAGGTGCCAGCCCCCAGGGGACATCGCTTTTGGGGTGCAGGGACCTCCTGTCCTTGGAGGACTCTTCGCAGGTGGAAGACCCTCCTTGGGGTGGAGGGGAAGCCCAGCTCTGACCCACCTGGGGCGATGTTGCAGTGAGGAGCATGGTTGGGCTGTGCTCCAGCTCACCTCACCTCGCACCCAGCACTGCAGCTGAGGGGGCTCAGGGGGGGTCCTGGGGGCCGGGGACATCCCCCCTCCCCATCCCCGCTGCCCGAGGAGTGCCCGGTGGCCCAGGCCACCTCTCGCCTCTCCTGTTTGAGCCGTCAGCTGCGGCAATAAAAGCACCTCCCCTTCCCAGCCCTACATTAAAAGAGCCGGACCTAAAATTAATTTAGCCCTGCTCTTTGTTGTGGACAATACAGAGGGGATATTGTGTGTGGGGAGAGAAAGGCTTTTTGTTTGGGTGAGGAGACAGCGGCGGTCTGTTCTTGCGGACATCTGAAAACAAGGCTGGGAAGAGCGGCCCTTTAAGTTCGGCTGAAGCAAAAACACACAGCCCCATCTCACAATTAAACACAGTATCAAACCGAGAAAGGATCAATTGAGCCTAAAACAGAAAGCTCCCCATGTGACAGATTCCAGAAAGTACGTGATACACCATGCCCAGGGCTAGTACATGCCTGCTGTGTTTCCCAGTACATGATTAATTTGACTCAGGGCAGGAGGCTGCAGGCAAGGGATCTGCAGCACACACTGAAAAGTTTTAACACTTTGAAGACTGGAAGCGCGGCTGAGCGCCGGAGACAAAGGCAGAGGCGGAGGCGGGCGGCGGGAGCACCGGCTGGATGGACCCACGGACGGCCGGTGCCTCGATTTTCCGCCCGTCGCCAGCACGGGGTGTGCTTCCCGCTGGAGGCCAGCGCCAGCATCCCCCTCCCGGCATCCCGCCTCCGTCCCGCGGGGGCTGCTCCCCATGGCCACGCTCCCAGGGAGCATTTGGGGTTGGGGGTCCTTAGGGCAGTCCCTGCGCTGCAGCCTCGTCCCTTGGGTGGGTGACAGGGATCTCCTGGGGAGGTTTGTTTCGCTTGCCCGGTCTTACAGGTGACCTTGGAGATGCGCAGGTTAGAAACAATTAATATATTAGTCGCTTAATTGCTGGAGAGTGCAGATGAAGCCAGCGGGCACTTTCCCCGGGAGGCAACGGGTGGCGCTGCGACACCAGCAGAGCAGCCTGTCCTGGTGGGGTGCGGGCTGGGGACTCTGGGGTGGCATCCCCAAAGCTGCCTCCCCGCCCTCCGCTGGCTGGCCACGGGGGGACATGCTCTTGTATGGGCGGGATGCGATCTTGGTCAAGGGGTGCAGGCTGGGGACACAAAGGGGACATCCCCGGGGTTGGATGCCCTCCATTCCCACTGCCCAGCTGTAGGGGACACAGCCCCTCCAACAGCAGGACGTCACCCTGGCTGAGGGGTGCAGGATGGGCACATGGGGGTGGCATCCCCAGAGCTGGGGGATGTTGCCTTGTTCCCCACTGCCCACCCATGGGGGACACAGCCCTCCCTCAGGCAGAGCTCACCATCCTAGCCAAGGTCTGTGCACCAGCCCTGCACACCTTGCTGTGCAGGAGGTCCCTGCTGCCATCCTGGGGGCATTGTGGGGCCCACAGAGGCCACGGCCATGGGACTGGGGTGACTGGTGTACAGGAGTGGGGCTGGCATCACTGGGCTCAGACAGTGCAAGCCACCCCCGAAAGCAAACATAGCCCGGGCTGTGACTGCATTCCCCAGGATGGCTGGAGACAGGACCTCACAGTTCTGCTGCTTGCTGCCAGCCTCTTTTCCCAGGCCTGGGAATAGCTTTAGCTTGAGAGTGACATTCCTCAGCCTCATCCCTGGCTCTGGACCATGCACGCTGCCACAGAGGTGCTGCAGCCCTTCACAGGGAGTCCCCCGGTTTGGGGGTGGAGGAGCCCTGAGACCTCTTGTCCCTGGAGGAATGTGCCTCTCCCAGGGCCCGCCCTGCTCCCTGCCATGCTGAGCCCTAAACCAGCATGACTTTTCCCAAAATATCTTTGTCAACAGCGCAATCCAGGCTGTCTCATGAAGGAACCAGACCCACAAGCTACCGGGGAATGAGCCACACAGAGGTTTGGCACCATCCCCTTTTCAAGCAACCTTCTCATGCTAAAGAGGCTGAGCCGTCCGCATGTGGGATGCAGAGCAGGACAGAGCCGGGGAGCAGCAGGGTCAGCCCATCCTTGGGCTCTGCTCCCCCCCATAAAATGCAGACACTCCTGCCTGCCTCACAGAGGGGCTCCGTTCATTATCCGCTGCAAAGTGCTCCGAGATCCTCGGATCAAAGGTGCCGTCACAGCGTCGAGCCTGATTATTATTGATTATCCGTTTCAAGCCAGGTCCCAAACGAAGCCAGCGAGCCCTGAACGCAGAGGAGCCGAGGGAGGGCCCGGCAATCGACTGGCGATTTTTACTGCGGATGACCCGAGCCAGGGAGCAATTTCTGTTCATCCATCAAGGAAGATCCAGGCGTGAGCAAACAGTCAGGTCATGGGCATTCATTTTATTATTAAATCCTAAAGGGGCCGCGGCTCGTGCAGCTGGATGTAAGTGATCTTCGTGTTAAAAAGACAAGCTTTGAATTTAATTTTGCAGCCAGGCTGATAGACCTGGGGATGACTCAGCCAGAAGAACCAGCCAGGCCTTCTCCAAGGAGGAACAACACAGGCAGGAAGAGTCAGGGGCCAGCTCCCAGCACAGCATAGCCCTCAGGTCCCTTCTGGAGCTCCCGTTGTCCCTGCTGTGCTTCCCTGTCCTCCTGCACCATGTGCCAGGGTGGCTGCCTCCCAGCCTGCGCTCACCTGGAGGGCTGTGCCTGTGCTGGGGACGGGCTCTGAGCTGTGTCACCCCAACACAGGCACAGGTGGAGTGAACTGTAGCAGTGCTCTGCTGGTGTGAGGCGGCCCTGGAGCAAGAACACACACTGCACCACATGTGGCTTCGCTCTGCACGGCTGTACCACACAGCACAGCATGGCTGTGCCACTCACCCTGCACGCCTGTACCACACACCCTGCACAGCATGGCTGTACCACACACCCTGTACTGCTGTACCACTCACCCTGCATGGCTGCACCACACACCCCGCACACCTGCACCCTGCTTTCTGCACCGTGTGCCCAGCCCCACGCATGGCTGCACCCACAGCCCCCTCTGTGCCAGGGAAGGGGACAGGCGAGGAGGTGCTGAGGACAGGCAGGATGCTCATGGAAGCCAGCCATGAGGGAATGTCCCCGGAGGGGCTGGGAATGCTGCTGCAAATCCCAGGACTGTGGGTGTGGGAGCTGAGTCCCCTCTGCTCATATCCCCTGGGCTGGCACTGAGCAGGCTCGGGGCGTCCCAGGCCCCGGGAGCAGAGCACAGCAGCCGCCTCTAATCCCTGGCGCCCATCCTCGTCCTCCTCCTGCCCCCACAAGACTGGCTCCACTTTCCCCAGCAGGAGCCCAAGGAAAAAAAAAAGAAGAGAGAGAGGGAGGGAGGGAAAGAGAAGCTAAAAATCTGTCTTCTTTAATTAATGAGGCAAGCCAGCCTGGAGAGCACGTTTGGGATCGCAGGCCCCCAGCCAGGGGCGAGCCGGCAGCCAGGGCCGGTGACATGGAGGAAGAGAGATGGGGGGAGCGTGGGGGGACACAGGCACGGCTTTTTATACTCTCCTGTTAACTGATCCACGGAGCTTTCCTGGCATCGGTTTCAAAGGTATCCCTTCACTAATCCGCCGGGCTGTTCCAGGATGGCGGTTTTGACCAGCAGGAAGGGGGAAGGGAGGGAGGAGAAACGGTCACAGGCAGACTGCACCTTTTCACAGCCCGCAGGAAAGAAAAGCAGGGGGGAAAAAGCAGCGGAGTGCGGTGTGGGGCCGGGGAGGGGGGTGCCGGTGCTCCGGGCTCGGGAGCTGCACACGCAGCGCCAGGGCCAGCGCTGGGGACAGCTCGCTGCAGCATCCGGGGAGGAACCAAATGGCACCTTCCAAATATAGCTCCTGCCACGCATCTGCCCGCCGGGCACCGCGGGCATCCCAAACACGTCTTCCCCGGCGGGCTCGCCTTAATATAGGCTGACCCCCTCCCCACTGACCTTCCCCAGGGGGCCAGGCAGGAGGGCCCCTGCTCCAGGGTGAGTACTGTGGGGCACCCACCCAAATTCCCTGCGGGGCGCGCCTCCCAGCCCGAGGGAAGGCGAGCTGGCAGCTATGCAATGCATAGGCACGCAGGGGCTGGGCAGCAGGAAGGTGGCCCTGTGGCATTTGTCCCTTGGGAAGGGCCGTGTGGGTGCCACTTGGCCACGTGAGGCGGGGGGACAGAGCAGACACACCGGTTCTCGCAGCACCTCAGACCTGATTGCTGGAGGACCAGACACTGCCAACCATTGCAAGGGCCAGGGGATTTCTTTAGTTGTGGTTCTTGTGGTTCTGTTGTTGTTTGAATTTAAAAATGCAGCCCCAGAGAGAGCCTGGGTGGGTGCCCAGCCTACTGCAGGCTGTGGGGACTCCCCAGGCAGGTCCAATCTGCCCCAGCAGCTCCCAAGCATTCCAGCATCATTTCCTCTTTCAGCTCCATGAACAATTGTCCCTCTACTTCATCATTCTCTCATTCCAGGGCAGCCTCTGACTGTGACGCTGGAGTCACCGTGGCTCTGATGTAGCCACCACCAGTGGACACCAGCACCTCTGGCCTCCGGGGAGACACCACACTGGACACCAGCACTTCCATGGGACAGAGAGGAGATTGCAAGATCAGCAAGAAACCCTTTTGTGGCACCACTGCAGGCAGCAAAGGTGTTTGGTCATTAATGTCATTTATCAAATTGCAGTCAGACCTGGGCACAGAGTCACTACCAGGGAAAAGCTACTGGTGCTGGCCCAGGGGGTAGGTACAAGGTGAATTTGCTTATGAGTTTTTTCTCTAGGCCTGGTGGCTAAAAAGCTCAGTCTGTGTGACACAGAGAACTGTGCTATGACAGATCTCGTGCCACAGCTCTGATTTCTCTGTCAGGCTAAGGCCAGTTTGCTAAACCTCATGTCCTGAAGGTGAGACTTGGGAAAAGTCAGGTAAAACCCTCAGTCTCCCTGTGTCTCTGAAGTAGCTGTGCTAGCTCAAAACCCAGATGTATTCTGCTCTTTAGCACAACTATCCAAACTAGCCACAAAATGGCTACAAAACTCCCCTTCGGTATAGGAAAAATGTCAATGCTCTGTTCAATAGTATTTTTACAGCTTCTTACTACCCAGCAAACTCCCTTAAGTTCCAACAGTGTCAGTTTTGCATCATTTTTGAAAGGCCACTTTTTGAGCGAAGGACCAAGCTTTTTGTGTAAAAAGAAACAAACAAACCAAACCTTCTTGCATGGCCTAAAGGGCACGGTGCTGTTTAGTGTTGAGGACTGCTCTGGCTTCCAGGGCTTTTTCAGTCCCTCCAGACCTGGCCTACCATATGGACAGGGCTCCTTGAGAGGTGCTGGGAGATTGGCATAGCCCATGCACAGTCCCGTCTTCCAGGATGGCGTTTGTTCACCCATCCATACATCTGTCGGAGGGGGGAAGGGTTCCCCCACACCCATCCTTGCCTGGGAGCCCCTAAGGAGAGAGGAAAATCCTCTTTCCTGCTAAGCTCAGCCTCTGATGCTCCCAAGTCCTGATGTACTGAGAGGAAAGCTGGTGCACGCTCCTGTGCAGAAAGTGCATCCAGGAAGATGGTGGGAAAGCAGCTGGGAAGGGGCTGATCACCTGATCCAATTGTACACCAGAATGTTGGACACACGAAGACTCAGTCCCATGTCCCCCAGCCACGCAGGTTTGGATGGCTGCTGCCTCTGAATGGGAATTCCATGGCAGTAGCCAGTACGTCCCCAGCATGAAGACCTGACTGACGTTACACATCACATTCCTCCCTGACCTTTGTCCGTGGGCTCATTAAAATAATTGATCCTAGCCATGACAGTCACACAAGGACCCCATGCTTGTCACATCACCTCCTGGGTGGCTCCTTCCTTCCTGCCGCCCTGGCCAGACCCAAATCTCTTTTTGCCAGACCTTCCCTCGTCCTGCGTCCCCGCGGGGCTCTGTCAGAGCCGTGCCCCGAGTGCCCCAGGATCAGCAGCAGGCCGGGTTGGCTCAGGGGGCTGGGGAAGGTGTCTCGCTGCTGCCCACGGGGAGATCCAGCCGCTTGTTTTGCCGGCTTTACTCCAGAGTGTTAATTATTCCAGCCCCAGGTGGCATTGTCCCTCACTATTACACGGTTGACCTGTATCTAATCCGTCATCATCTGAAACCCTCTGCCCCGTCCTGGCATCCCTGCTTGCCCCGAATCCCGCCGGCCTCCGCGTGCTTTATTACTCCTTCACAAACCAAGTTACAGTTTCAGGACGGAATCAAAGAAAAGCTCCTTAATTTCCATCCAGCAAAGCCCGGTGAATCCGGAGCCCCCCGGGGCGGCTGAATCCCGACCAGGCAGGAGCTCCGAGCCCGCAGGCGCCGGCGCAGGGTCCCTGTCACGCTGCCCTCCTTACCCCCGGCTGCGAGCGGAGATGTCTCTCGGCTCAGCCTGTCTTTCGGGCTGCTCCCCACTGCGAGAGCCGCACAAAGGAGCCCTCCCCGCTGGTGTCCAGGCCAGCAGCATCTCCAGCGCATGACTTGTAACCCGCCGAGCCGGTCCTTCACACGCCGTGAATGATAACAGGGAGCCGCGGCCCATTGTCTGCGGCCCTTGCGCCGGTTTGTCAAGTTTGCGGTTGCATTTTAATCCCGACGCCTTTTCAAAGCCCAGCTGCGCATTGTGTGGGCGCAGGAATTCTTGACTTGCAAATCCCCCGGCATTAAATTCAACCTTCTGGGGCTGTGGGGATGGCCCGCGCGGTGAATGGGGGGCGGGGGGAAGCTCCTTGCCCCCTGCCATGAATAACAAGCAGATGAGAGGCGGCGAGGACAGCGCAGGGGCCGGGGGAGGCCGGTGCAGCCAAGGTGGCGGCAGCGGGGACTCTGAGGCCGGCCCGGTGCTCAGCGGTGGGATTTGTACCCAGACGCGGCCAGCCTGCCAGCTCCCCTCAGCCCCTCCTGCCACGCTCGGTTTGGTGCCCGGAGCCGTTACAGACCATATGGGATCTCCAGCAAAGAGGGCTCAGGCGTCCCTGCGCGTCACACCACGGGGACAGGCCTCAGCGCCCAGCCACGGAGAGGGGAGTGAGAATCAGAGAATCGCAGAATGGGTTGGGTTGGAAGACACCTTAAAGCTCATTTTGGTCTACCCCCACCATGGGCAGGGACACCTTCCACTAGCCCAGGCTGCTCCAAGCCCTGACCAACCTGGCCTCGAGTACTTCCAGGGATGGGGCGGCCACAGCTTCTCTGGGCAACCTGTGCCAGGGCCTCTCCACCCACACGGGAGGATTGCTTCCCAATATCCCATCTAACCCTGCCCTCTCTCAGTTTACTGCCATTCCCCCAAGGATGGGTAAGGGACAGCAAAATCCTGCCGGTGCTGCAGTGCCAGCTGATGGGTCATGCAGGCAGATTTAGCCTTTTCCTGTCTGTCTGGGTCTGCTCCAGAGATTGGGAAAACATCCTGCAGGCTGGAGGTGGGGAGCTTGGCCAGACCTGGCTAAAGAAGACACAGAGTAGGGGTCTGCCCATGTGGGCAGGGGTCCAGCTGCGATGACCCAGGCTGTCCTGTCCAGCCCCGTGGTTAGTGCCAGCCATCCTCCCACTCTGCATGGAGATCAACAGGCATCCTGTGTGCGGGAGAAGGGCCTGCTGCCCTGCTCCCCTGTGGACTGGCTGAACCATCCTCCGGACCAGTCGGGCAAGTTTTCAATGCACTGGAGCTGGGTTTTTCGTTAAAAAAACCAACCACACACACAACAGAAAACCACACATTTGTCAAAGCTGAAATGTTTCAGGGAGCTGTATCGTTCAGGCAGGCTTTTGCCAAAAGCCGGGCAGACTTTTGGTGGCAGCGTGCCCGATTTCCTAACCCTTTGCCTAGCAGGCAGCCTCAAAAACCAGGTTCACAGGACACCTCCAGGCTGCCAGGGCTCGCAGCTTCCCGGCCCCGAGCTTGGCGGGAGGCACGGGCAGCGGAGCAGCCTCTCCCTGCTCCGGTGGGAGGACATCGACTCCAGGCACTGCTTTGCACAGGACCCCGCGCTGCAGGAATCCCACGCCTCACCCCACGTCTCTTGTCTCCTCCGTGACGTCTCTTGTCTGCTGGAAGCGGCCCCAGCAACCCTCTGGAGCTGGGGCAGCGCGGGAAGTGTCAACTGACAGCTCTGCTTTGTTTCAGGGGGAAAAAAGAGTAACACAATCCCTTCTCGTCTTCTCTGGTGGCCTCACTTAACTTCTCAGTGCCTCGGTTTGCCAGGTTCTGGGATCGTAAAGGCCTGTAAAAGACTCGGAGATCCTGGCATTCGGGGGAGGAAGGTAAGAATTAAAACAGGAGGAGCAACTGGCTCCCAGAGCCCTCCACCACCTCCTGGCCCAGCGCTGTCCTTTCCCCTCCTCTCTGCACGCTGTCAAGTGCGTGTGATCGCTCTGCTCATCTTCACCTCCCAGGACCCCTCTCTGTGCTCTCCCCGTCCTGTTTTTCTTCTCTCCAAGGCCCAGAATGCTGCAGCCATCCCTGCCTCTGCCAGGCTTCCCTCTCCTGCTTCCCTGCCTGCTCTGCTCTGTGCAAGGGCTCAGACAGACAAGGTGGCTGTCCCCAATTCCTTCTTTTTGTCCCTGAGCTTTCTTCACCTGGGGAGAGCCCCTTGTTCTGGGCACAGACCACGGTCAGGCTCAGCAAAGCCTAGGATGGGGGGACCACTCACTGAGAGCCGGGAAAATGAAGGAATATGAATCCTGGAGAAGCAGAAAACGTATTTAGGCTCCCCGGAACAGTGTTCAGGAAGCAACACCCTGAGCCCAGCCGTGCTGTCCCAGCAAGGAGCTGGCCACTGTCTGTTGGCCACGCGGGACCTGGAGTGACGTCTGTCCCCAGAGCATCGCTCTCTGCTCCGCAGAATTCCCCACACCAACCGGAGAGAGAATTATCCCTTGTTTGTTTGCCCTGGTTTGTTTTTAACAAAACTGTGCTGCTGGCTGTTTATCACTTCATTTTCCTCCAGGAGATGAGGCAAGCGAAGGAGATCAGCCAGAATAAAACACGACCTTTCTGGGCTGTGCTGTGGGCTTGGACTTTCCACCTACCGCCTGTTTGTACCAATGGGGTCTGAGCTGAGCAGATGCCAGGTGCCATGTTTGGTGCTGGCACAGGAGCAGCATATGTAGCTCTGAGCTCAGGCCCACGGGATACTCCCCAGCGTGTGCTCATGACACCCACCCAGAGAGTTTTTGTGCCACAGCTCAAGTCACTTCCTCACACCCAGCAAATTCCTCCTCCTGGTGCCCGTCCCCCCGCGGCGAGGCGCAGCAGAGGAGGGCTGAGTGCTTGTGAGGGAATGTGGCGCACAAGGCACCATTTCTGGGTTGCTGTGAAGACCCAGGCATGCAGGGACTCACTCCCTGGCCTTGCTCAGTCCCCGGCTGGGCTAATGCGTGCAGCATTCCTTAGGCATCCCTGGGGATCTGAGGGACTTTGCTCCCTGGACACGCCCGGGGCGTGAAGGCAGAGTCTGCACTGAGACACAGCAAAGCACAGCCATGTGAGAGATGCTCTTATTGGGGTGTCCACAACCCCTGGTCCACTCCTGCCTCTCCTCTCACAGCTCTCCAGCCCAGCCTGGGACCTGTCCCTGGTTCAGGGGGACCAGAGTGCCTTCCAGCCAGGTGCTCACCAGCCTGGGCTCTGAGCACAGCTCAGGTCTTTGCTACTGGGGATTGTTTGGAGCAGGCTGGCCAGCTCACCCAGCTCTCCAGCCGTGCCCTGCGTGCTCCCCAGACCACCCCACATCGACCAGCCTTGCTGTGGGCTCCTGCTGTGTCACACGTGTGTGCACGGCCAACTCCATCTGGGCTGGGGAGGTTAACTTTGTGGTGAGGGGCCTGGCTTGGGGGTAGAAGTGATGTCCTAAGGCGGGGCTGAGAAAGGCAGACCTCTCACCACAAAATGTCTCTGGCCACCCAACACTGAGTGCCAAGTGGGACACTGGTTCCTACAGGGTCCTGCTGAGCCTCCTGGGTGTCCTGCTCCTCCTGCTCAGGGATTCACATCCAGTGCTCCTAGAGCATCTTCCCCATCCTCATCTGGAGCCAGTCTGTCCCTCCTTCCCTTTCCTCAGGGAGAGAGTGACGCTCTCTGGTGTCATTGCCACAGCCTCCAGTCCCAGGATGTTCTGTGCAGTGACCCCGTGGGCCTGTCATCCTTTGGAAGCACAGTGTGTACAGCACACCTCTTCCAAACCGTCCTGAGAGGGGCTGGGGGTTGCCTCCGTCCTGGCTTTTGTGGTGCTCAGCCAGGAACTGAACATTCATTGTATTTACCACAGACTCTAGCTGTGAAAAGAGCTTTTCTGACCTGTTTTTGAACAAAATCCAAAGTGTTTTGACCCATGGATGGCATCCTGAGTTCTGAAGGTATTTACTGAGTAGCAGTGGGCTCAAAGACTTCATGATGGACCGGGGAAAGGGTGTCCTGGTGGGAATATCTCTAAGGGAAGATGGGAAAAGACCCCACTCTGACAGCCATCTGCCAAGTGTCCTGGTGGCTTCTGGGCCACTAAAGAGCTGAGCCACAGCCCCAAAGAGCAGCTGTGGGACCTGTGTGAACGGGGACAGTGAAGGTGACAGTTTTGAGCTTTTGTGAGACCAAAGCCTTTTGCAATGATATGCCTTATCTTCTGCCTCTGTGTTTGGAAGGTTCAGAGCTTCAAAATCCCCCACTTGAAGCACAAAGAAAGGTGCCCTACACCCTCACCAGTCCCCCAGGCATGGTCAGATCAAGTGGGTTTTGGTCAGAACTAAAAAATTCCCCTTCCAGACACAGAGAGCCTTGAGGCACGCACAGGGAAGCAGCAGGGCATGCGACAAGGCAACACTGGGATGGCACCCAGCTCCCTGGAGGCATTTAGGGACACCCTGGGAGAGCAGTGAGCATGGGAGCTAGCCTGGAAGCCTGCCCCACAGCCTCCCTCCTCCCTCTGCTGAGTCCCAGGCAGGTAGTGGCAGAAACCAAGCAGGTTTGTTCGCAGTGACATTTTGGAGGATGCCTCCCAAAGATGAGTCAGGCGGTGCCTGCTGCAGAAAAACAGTGATGCAGAGTCTTGTGGGACAGCTTTAGTGGCTGTGGAGGAGGCAGGCTCACCTGAGCCAGCCTCACCACGCTGGTCCTCGGGAAATGCCTACCACAGATGTAGCCACTGGTTCCTGCAAGTGCGTCCCAAACACCATTCCCTTTCTTCCACGAAGTAATTAAGGCTCTTGGAAACTTCAGCAGGTAGAACTGAGGTGTCCTTTCAGTGAGGTGCCCACCCAGAGGTGTCTCACGTACCTCTGCCTGCAGTATTCCCATCCCATCCTGCCCCTGTTGCTAAGGTGCTCAGCCTAGCAATGCCTGCTGCTGACACGAGCCCCTGGATACTGCCTATCACATTTCCCGTGAGCAGCAGAGAGCAATGAAAACAGAGATCAGAGAGCCGAGGAGAGGAGCTCAGCCTGCTAATTACAGTGGGAAAGCAACATTCAGCACCTGCTGCTGGCAGTTCCCCGCTCCTGCCAGGGGCTGCACGGCAAAACAGGTTTGGCTGGTGGTGAGACAGGGCAGCAAAACAGGATCCAGTAGGGCCAGGAGTAGTGGGGGGAAGGTTGGTCTTACAAGGAAGGAATCAGATAAACCGGTGGGGTTAGGGGTTGGATGAGTACATCCATGCTGCCCCGGTCCAGAACTACCCCCTCCAGGCAGATGGGGTCCGTGGAGAGGCACGTTGTCATGATCATCACCCCTCTGTCGTCTCGGCGCTCGTCTCCGTGCAAATCCCAATGTTTTCTTCCTCCCGCCGCTGTGCCAGGGTGATTTGTGTCAGCAGGGTCTCTGGCCAAGGTGATTGCAGCAGCCTATTTTTGGGAGCGCCCTTGAGAGCTGCAAGCCAGGAAGGTGGAGCCCAGCTGTCCCCGGTGCCCGTGCCCCGGGGAGGCACCGACACCTGCAGTCCCCGCTGGCCGCTCTCCAGTGCCCCGCTAATCGCGCCCGGGCCCTTCCATAACGCAGCGCCCGAGCGCTGAAGGGGCTGCCCCGGCGCTCCTGGCCCTCGGGAGGGGACGGAGCGGCTCAGCTGGGGGCCACTTCGGGAGGCAGGAGATGGCAACGGCTCCGTTCGGGTCCTGGGGTTTTGGCTCCAGAGGTGCTTTCTGACTCAGCTTGGTTGCTGGATGACCGCTGCCTCTCTGGGATTTTTATTTGGCTCTGAAAATCAGCCATAGGCTCCTCGATCCTCACTGTTTTGAGGCCATTTTAGGTACAGATAAAAATTTAAGGGACAGGTCTGCACCCAAATGTGTGTGCATCCTATTCTGACCATGGACATTTATTTATCTCATCTTACAACTCCGGGTAACATCCCATTGAGGCACTGTCTGCCCCCAAAGCTGCCCCACTTCACCTGAACGTGGCAGGGATCCATCTGAGCTGCTGTTCCTGGGCCTTCCTTGATCGCCCTTGCCCAGAGGAGCTGAGGCTGCCCCATCCCTGAAGTGTCCAAGGCCAGGCTGGAAGGGGCTTGGAGCAACCTGAGATAGTGGAAGGTGTGTGGAATGAGGGCGGGGAGGTGGAATGAGATGAGCTTTAAGATTCCTTCCAACCCAAACAGCTCTATGATCTGTTGGCCTGCAACACCACAAAATGAAGGCAGAGTCCTGTCTGGAAGCACATTTTGCACCCTGCAGCTTTGCCTTCCAGACCTGCCCACTCGGTGGACACCAACAGTCCTTCCTGGAGCGGGTGTCACCCTGCAGGACCGAGGATGACGGTGACACACGAGCTTCCACTTCTTTCCATGTGGTGTTGCACCTCAGGGTCTGAAATCTGCCTTGCATGAGAGCAGTGGCACCGCCAGCCAAAGGCCTGTCCTGCCCAGGGCATGTCTCCAGCAGCAGTTGGAGGGGAAGGATATCCCCTATATATCCTTCCCTAGGATGGAAGAAGACAAACACATAGTACCTCCCACAGCACTTTCCCAGTCCCTCCCTGAGCCAGATGCTGTCTGCAGAGTGCATGCTTTTCCATGGGTTTCTCTGCCATGATCTTGCATCCACACTAATGCTTTGATGCCCTTTATTAAGGAGTTCCACAGCACCACAGCACGTTCCTTGAAAAATTGCTTCCATCCATCTGCTTCAACTCACTGACTTTGCCTCGTGCCCCTGCTTCTCAGCTGGGAGTGAGAATGAGCAATCCCTGCTCACATTCCCTATGCTGCTCATCTTTTCCTGGATTTCTCAGCCACCCCGCAGGTGTCTCTTCCTGCTCTGCCTGTTCACGAGAGGTAGCTGCAGTTCAGTGGTGTGGATGAGAAATGCTGTGGCTCGCAGAGCCGCCTGAGCAAAGCTGTAGTCTTGCGACACCCTCCAAATATTGCTGAATTTATCTTCCCGGCACACCTGCTAAGCTACGAAATCCTGTTACCCCTATTCCAGCGAGGAACAGCACGGCCAGGTAGCAAACACTCCCCTGCTGCAAAACAAGGAGTTGGAAACCAGGTGCTGAGCCTGCGTGTCCTTGTTCCCACCTGAGAGGTGCTTTGCTAAGCAAACCAGCTAAACCAAGCTTAACTAAGCACAGGGCTTAACTCAGCACCCAACCAGCCGACCAAAACCTTGTCACCACAGTGACCAGTCCACCAACGCTGCATTTTGAGCATCTCCTGGAGTTGTCACCCGGCTCGGATGCCAGCAGAACGCTGGCTGGAGAGACGTCGCGTTTCCCAGACAAAGGGAGGGAGGGGAGGGAGCAGCTGAGCCGGTGGAACTGTTTGTGCAGCCATAATCACACCGTAAAGCACGGCTAGAGCACCTGGAAAACAGCCCTTGTGTGAGCCTGGCAGAGAGGCCCTGGTGACCAGAATGGCTCCGTGGAGCTGCCTTTTTGGGGGGACTCACCCTCCCCTGAACGGGCGGGTGCTCACACAGGGGCTGCCCGCAGGGGGAACGCTTTGATCCTATTTGGCCAGGGAAGAATTTCTCCCTCCAGCTTTTAACTTCACATCCGTTTGCTTTCATTAAATATTTTTTTAAAAAAAGAGAGGAAGGCCAGTGTTTTTTGGCAGTTTGAAAGGGTCCCACCCAATGGAAACGGAAGGGAGCAGAGGACGGGGAAGGCGAGGAGGGAAGGTGTCCCAGGCCTGCCTGGGGCATCTGCCACTCCCTATGCCATGACTGTGGTCCCTGTGCCCTCCAGGTGTGCCATTTTCCTCTGCCCATGCTTCCCTCGCTTCCCTTGCTGGTCAGCTCCTGCTGACCCCTCTGTGGAGCCACAAGCACCGTCAGTGTCGGGGCATAGCAGAGACACTCAGGGCTCAGCTCCGGGGCACTGGAGTGGCAAGGACAGCAGTGGGAGAGTGCAAGGCCAGCCCCCATAGCCCACCTGAGCCAGGCCATGCACATCCATGCTCTTTGTGGTCCAGGTGGGCACTGGGGCACATAGGGATGCTCAAATCTGCCACCAGGGGAGAACTTTCCATCCCCGGGATTCAAAGATGCTCAAGGGCCATTCTGGGAGACACAAGCAGGGTCTGGGAAGAGCCCGTGAGCTGAAGCAGTGGGAGAGACAAGCCAGACTTTGCCTCTCTCTCAGCTCTGTCCCCCACACACTGCAAACGAGAGCTGCAAAGACCTCTGTTCTCCGGGCTGGCCTCTCCCCCTCGGTGCTCCTGCTCCCACTCTCAGCAGCTCAGCCCTGCATCCAGGTTTACATATAAATAAAGAGCGAGTGTGAAATCCACCCTGGGGTCTCTCCTGACTCCCACTTGGCTCCCTAATTGGAAAGTCTGCCAGCAGGAGATACTGCAATGAGCTAAGGCAGAAACAAACTCCCTTTATGCCGGGCGCAGATGACGGCTGGGGTTAGGTCCCTTGTCCAAATCGCACTGCCTGGGAAGGACACAGAGCAGGTTTGCACATGCCCTGGTTCTTCATCAGCCTCTGGGGGCTTCCCCACCCTGCTGTGCCTGCAGGGAAGGGACAGAGAAGGGATGGAGAGGATCCTGCAGCAGTTCTTCACTCCGGGAAGGGCTGGACTAGCACTTTGCAATCCCTGACCACTTGATGCCAATAAGGAGGGACATTAGGACAGAGGGGGATCTCTGTGCAGCACTGGGTAGGTGTATTGCTCAAACACCCACATCTTCAAACAAAGACACCTCATTTCTCCATTTGCTCAGTGCTCAGGAGAGGGGTCTCCCCAATGCACACACAGCTCCCGTCCAAACACTGCTGACCTCCAGGGACAGCCTCTCCTTTTGGTTACTCTGCCTAAAGGAATCAGAGGTCAGACTCTTCACCTCCTTCCTGTAAGGGAAAACTGACCCTCACACCTTGTGGCCTCTATTTCTGCCTCCCAAGCTGCATATTGCAGGTGTTACCCCTCACCTTCCATGGAGGCAAAGTGCTCACCAGGCCACATGGAACCTCAAACAGCCAAGAGCCACCTGGCACTGGGAAAGGCAGCTAGGAAACCTCCTCTACCAAACCCCCATCGATTTTTTTGCTGCCTCCTCTAGCTTTTGGAGGCCCTGGAGGCACAAACATTGCCTCCATGAGAGCTACTTCAAAAGCAACAATGATTTCAGTACAAGCAGATCAATGTTTCAGAGCTTTGTGTTTTTGGAGGAAATAGCACAGATCTTGTCTCTAACACTGCTCCTGGTGTCTGGGGGTGTGTTATCCATGGTGGGATGCCATGTTCACCCAGGATCAGGGGTTAGGTGTGCGCAGGTTCATTTCCTTTGGCTCATCATCACCCAGCCTCGATGAGTAGACAGGGAAGAAGCCCAGGGATAGAAGAGGACCAAGGTATGGTTAGACACCAACTTAAACCAAGGATGGTGCCAAAACAGGTACCCTGAGCTGCTGAGCACTGTTGTTGTGCAGAACCAATCTGCTCCCACGAAGGGCAGATGCTTTGCCTCTGAAAGTTCATCAGAATTTCTGACTTATGTAGGACTCAAATAACCGGGAAGTCAAACTTCTTCAAACAGAAATTTCCTTTTCTGACAGTTCTCTAAAGCAAAAACAAACCTGACGTATGAAATACCATTTTCTTGCTCATGTTGTCTGTGTGAATTAAAACATCCACTGATGCACCAAATGGTTTATGCCAAAACAACACCAAAATTAGTAAGCTCACTGCTTTAATCATGACGTTTGGAGCAAGAGCCAAAGTGGTGCAGACTTAGAGACATCTCCCATACACATAAACATTTCTTCTGTGGCCCCTGGAGAGTTTCTCATGGTCATCCCTGTGATTTGCCCTCTAAGACCAGACAGACACTTGCAAAGGCACCATTATGGCCGTACCTTTTTCCTGGTGAGATTCTGCCAGCTGAGTACTGCAGACTCTTCCTTTTACTAATCCTACCTCCTGGAGGCACTTAGCAACTAATCTGGATTACCTATTTCTACAGTTCCATGGCAAAAGAAACATCATTGTTTCAAGTCCTGTGGGCTCACTCCGAGGCAGTGGCCCCTGGGAACATCCCCTTGTCTTCCTAATTTGATTTAGGTTGCTCCTTTGCCAAGACCCCTCAAGTCTCAGGTGGATTTAAGTGGGCCATTGCACAGGCTCCAAACACACTCTTAGCCAGGGACATTATCCTGCTGCAGCAAACACTCAGACCTGGGCTTGCAGCAGGAGGATTATCACTATTTAGCAGTGGCTTGTTAACAGATGCCTAAGGAAATACAGACAGCACAACGCTGACCCACAGCATGGAGCTGGAAGCACCTTCTGGTCTGATGTAGACAAGAGTTTTTTACTTCAGAGCATCCCTTGTCAGCTTCTAACCAGCCCATGTCACTGCAGGTCAGAGCATTCAGACAAACAAAGTCCAGTTGACTTCCCCAAACACTGGAGCAAGCCTTTGGCTCCAGTCACCCCAGAAACAACCAGCTGGAGTCAGGACTTCCAGAGCTTTGTGAGCCAAATGGGCCCAAGCTTGTGCATATAAAAGCCCCGGGGTCTGCCAGCCTTGGAGCTATTTTCCCAGCCCTCCTCCAGATCCATGCTTGTGACTGTCATTTGCGAGGTGGGATGCGCAGCCCTGCCCACAGCGCTCCAGGCGAGGTCACGGTGACGCCCCCCGCCTGCCTAACGCCTTTGGGAGACTCCTGACATCCTTCTCTGCAGTCTCTTCCATGAAGTCTCTCATTTTTAGTCACCTTTTTGGTCACTGCTGAGCTCTCAGGCAGATGTCCTCGTTGGGTCGTCACAAAATAACCCAGTTCCTGGGAGGTGGCAGCCAATTCAGGAGCCCCCAGAGTGGCTTTACAGAGGCTGAGGCTGGGTTCTGCCCCTCCTATTTGCAACACAGGTTCTGATCTGTTCACAAGGGTGCTGAGCTCGGCTGTGTGATCCAGGTCCACAGTGCCCCTCTCTCCAATCAGCCTGGACACCCCACTGAACCCGACCCTCACAGGTTCTCAGCAAATTAACAGGACATGGTCTCGCTCCAGACGTCTCCCCACGCTCCCTCACGTGGATCCTCTTGGTGCACACGAGACTTTTCACAGATGCCACTGAGTTTCATGTAGGAGGATTATTCCCGGGAAATCTCATTTCTCACTTCCACTCACACATCCTGGTGGCCCCTTCTAAGGACAGCAAAAGCCCCAGCCCAAGAACCTCCCCAAAGAGCTCAGATGAGTGAGGCAGCTCCTTAAGCCCATTTGCATTAGGCCAGTGTAAAAATTCATTCCACAAACTGCTCTGGGGAAGGAGCAGCCTGGCTTGGTGGCCAGGGGTGACCTGCTGCAGAAGAAAGGATGCTGCTGGCTGTACCTAAAGTCTTCAGCTTGTTGGCTCAGCCAGGAAAGACAAAGGCACCAAAGGAAAGACATGCTCCCCAGCAGCAGCATGGTGCTGGTCATGGTGCCACAATGCCCTACAGACTTATGGAATTCCCGGGAAAAACAGTTCAGGTGGGCCTGTGGTGTTTGCAAGAGTTCAAAGCTGGCTGTCACAAAAGCTTGTCCTGCCTGCAGAGTCACTCATCCCTTCCCAGGCACCCTCCAGCCACCCCTGCTTCACACTTGGCTCCAGAGAAGGGGAGCTCCTTGTCTATCCTGGTGAGCCAGCAGCACCCACGAGGGGAGCCTGGATTGCTCCAACCCTTCCAAGTACTGCACCAAGACCCATCCAGCTATTCTGGGCTCTGCCCTGGCTGTTCCTGGCTCCTTTAGTGCCTCCTGCAATGGGGCAGGCAGTGAGCCTGGGTAGCTGGGGGACAATTATTTCTGCTCCATACGGGTGAATGAAATCTCTGATGGCAGGGCAGGACCTCGCTGCAGAGCTGGGTATTCCTGGGATCTTTGTCAGAGCAGCTTGGGAATCAGTGTGGAAATGTGCATCCCTTTAGCACTGCCTCCAAGGGGTTTCCAGGTGGTGGCTGAAGGCATCGGGCTGGTGCCCTTCCCTCCGAGCAGGGCAGGCAGCTCCTCCAGGCGGGAGCTTCTCCCTCCTGGCCACCCTAGAGAAGAGATGACCTCCTTCAGAGGGAGGTGCTTGCCAAGCTAAAATTAGATTTCCTAAATATCCTGCCCCCCACCCTGTGGCCCCAGAGCCACTTCTGCGGGCTGACCCTCGCCATGGCAGCCAAAGCACTGTCCCACAGCAGAGGGAAGACCCACATTCCTCCTTCCCACCGCAGCTCATGCCACCCTGGCCTCCACACACCCCCAGCTCTGCATTGCCACCTGGCCTGAGGAAAAACAGGACAAAGCTGCCCAGGACGGTGTCCACCAACAGGATAATCCTGCTCTTGTGGAGCAAAGCCCAGCCTGTCTGCACGGTGGAGAAGGACCAGCCGGGACCGCTGCCTCCCCTCCCCATCACAGCACCCAGGATTGCAGCCCCAGGCGGATTCTCTCCTTGCTGGATAACTTACACGTAGCTTCCCTGCTCCATATACTCAGCTGTTCCTCTGATATGGTGCCAGTCTCAACACATGGAATCCAGGCCTTCAAAATCTTCCATAAGCTCAAGCAACTTTACATTAGCACATTGTCGATGATTTCGAAGCCTACAGGCTCAGCCCGGCGAGCCTTCCATAAAATATCGAGCGAGGTAATGGTAGCTCTGCATGAAGCACAATGAAACGATGGAGTCGTCTATCTTTCCAGCCACCACATTTCTCCTGGCTGAATAAAAAGGTTATTTAACGGTAGCATTGCATTCAGTGCCACCTGTTGTGTTGCTGTGTCCCCAGGACCTGGAAGGAATGCTGTTCTCACGGCTTTCCATGTTATTTGCAAGGATACGGCTCCTAATTGCAGCTCTGCTATGTTAACATTTCCAGGAATTCTCATCAGACCATTCAACACCAACCCTTAGTTTCTGAGCGTTTCCCTTCTCTTATGAAACTTTTGCCATTCTTCTCCCAGGGTGAGTGAAAAAACAGAGTGGAGAAGGGAGATGCGAACGTTCAATGTCTTGAACCAATTGGGCAACAAAGGAATTTCTGCAATATTTTGCATTTTGGGACTGTTCACCCCCAGTGACTAATTCCTCCTTTCACTTCATTATGAAGCCATATTTGTTCCCTTCAAGACCACTTTCCACCCCAACCCTTTCTCAAACTCCAGCCCTACAGTTCACAAGCAAATCTGGAAAACCATTCCCGCTCTCCAGGATATGCAGTTAATGGAGTAGAGCTGGACAAAGACTACTGAAAATATCCCAAAGGTCAGCTGCAGGCTGACCCACCTGGCTGGTTCCCGTCACTTGGCAGCAGACTTGGCAGTTCCCAGCCTCCCACTGTCTCTGCTCCCAACAGACCTGTTCCCTGCTCCTTGTCCCACTGTTGGTGGATGTTTGCAGATGGCTCATCCCACCCCTGCCCTTCTCTGGAGTGCCTTTTCTCCTGCCTCTGCCCAGACATCAGCACTGCCTATGCCACCCCTAGCATGCTCTGTGGGCCAGCCATGAGCTTCCTGCTGCCTTTCACCATCTCCTCCACAAAGCCCTTGGCCCAAAGCCCTGTGGGCCAGGCCGATCCTCTGGAGTTATCCACCAGCACAGCCTGTCTGGACTCACAGCTCTCCCTGGAGGCAGGCTTCCCACTGGGAGGAGGGAATGCTCATCCTCTCTTTCCTCCTGTCGGCACCCGCTGCCCTAATCCCTGGGTCATGCTGCATCTGCATCCCCCGAGCATCCCCAGGACACCCCTGGAGGTCCCCACGGCACGGCACCGCCAGCCCCCAAGGCCCCGCATCCCACCCACGGGAGCACCGCGGGGGAGGTCCCCATGTTTGATGGCTCTGCCTGGGGACAGCTGGCTTGTTCCTCTTCCAAACCCCTTCCCTGGAGCTGCCAGCCCAGCTGGGAATCCTAACCCCATCCCTCATGCCAGGCAGGGGGGGAGGACAGGGATGCCGTGGTGGGGAACCCCATCCCGCCCGGCACTGCGGAGCAGCGGGGGCTGAGGGCAGGCGGGGGGGCTCAGATTTCAGCTCCTCTGCCCTCGGAAAGTCCATGCCGAGAGGACCTCGGAGCTGTTTGGACTCGTTTGCCTCTCCCCGCCTCTGCAGGAGGGTGTGGGTGAGATTCCGCTTGCCAAGAGAGCCCCATGGCTTGTCCTTCTTGGCTGTTTATGGCTCGGACCAGATCAGGTTTCTAAGCTCTTCCCAAGCCGGTAACTTTGTTTTTTTTTAAAAAAAAGTGCTGATTTTCTCCTCTTTCCCCACCCTCCCATCCTCCACCCTGCGATTTGTGGCCTGGCCTGAAGATGGTGAACGAGCAGCGGTGCTCCAGAGCACAGCCAGGGCTGAGCCACCTCTGTGTCCACCCAGGTCCCCCCGAAAATGCCCCTGGGCCCAGGCAGGCGGCGAGGAGGGGCTCAGCATCCTCCTGCTGCACCCTGTCAAGCGACCTCCCTCTGGTCTCCTGCCTGTTCTAACGTGGTCTCCCGAGAGAAAACGAGCCAGGGAGGGAGGGGGGCGATGCTGTGACCCTCTCAGCCCCCCAGAAGATGTTTCCTGCTCCCTGCTGAGCGGCAGGCTGGCAGCAGCAGCCACCATGTGTCTCAGTCCCCCTCTGCAAAAAGGGCTGGGAGCCCTTTCCCAGGGTGCTGTGGGGATGAATACAGCAGATAGCGTGAGGTTCCCAGAGCAGGTAACATCCCCCTAATTAAGATAAATACTAATTAAGTCTGGGACTTTCAGAGAAGCCCTGGGAGCAGACTCCAACTCCTGTTGAATTTCAATGGGAACGAGACACCTGACTCCAGAAAAACCCAGCCTCTGATATTAAGCTTAAATGGGCCCTTCTCTAACGTTGATGTATTGCTGCTCTGTAACTTATGAGTGCCTTCCCGTACATCCGAGCACAACATCAATGTCCTGGAAATGCTAATAAGGAGCTTTAGGAGGGCAGCAGCGAACAGGCTCCGAGTCAGATGCCCATGATCATCCTGTGCTATTAAACATTATGGACAAGCTTTGAGCTGAGCTTACCCGTATTGCACACGAAGCTCTGGCTGAGCCCTGGGTGCCTTGTGCATCCCTCCCTCCTCCTCCTCCTCTTCCTCCTCCTTCCCAGCTGTGGAGAGTTTATGCTGTCGAGTCCAGCCCCGAGCTCTCTGGGAGACCCTTGCGGAGTGAGCGAGGCGAAGGGACGGTGCACTCCTGGTATCTGGTGCACACACGGAGCTGTGCCTGCTGGGAACAGCGACCAGCGACCAGCGACGGACGGCAGCGGGAGCAGACCCCCAGCAGCCACAGATGGGTGGGGGCTGCAGCAGATGGGGCTGCCCAGCCTGAGCTCACCCATCCTTCACCCGCCCTCCCTCCCTTGTCCGGCGGAAGGTGTGGGTGCCCCCTGCCAGGACCACGCCATGGGGGATGTGCTGGGCGGCCACCGCAGCAGGAGCCGTTTGGGGAGGTGAGGGGACGTAACATGGGTGTGGTGATGGAAAAAAATGGAAAACACTTGGGATTTTCAGTGCCGGTGATCCGGGATCGTGGAGCGACAGCGCTGAGCTTGGGCGGCAGAACCGTTTGGGAACTCCAGAGCGTGAGACCCCTCCGCGAGCCACCACGTGTCCAGCTGGCTCAGACCCAGCATTGTGACGGACTGGACTTGGCCGGCCCATTGCCAGCCCAGAGGTCTGACAAACACAACCTCTCTGTCCTCCGGCCCCGCTCGCCAGCGCCTGTTTCGAATTAGCATTTCCCCTGCCCCCACCGCCCGCCATTTGGGCAAATCCCTCAGCTGTCTGCCAGCAGTGCCGGGCCAGGGGAGACCAACCCCGGGAGCCCCGTTTGCTTTCCAAGGACTTTCCCAAGTCCCCGGTACACTTTAGCAATTAGAGGGTTAAGTTTCCTCCCGGCCTCGCTGCATTAACTGGAAAGGAATGAAGTGTCAGGCATGTTCTCACCACAGCAGGCTGTTGGAAAGCAACTCCCTTCTCCACGCACACACACCTCCCACTGCTGCGACCAAATTATTTTCTATCCTCCAGAGACCCAGTATGCCAGACAAAATCTGCAGCATGACTCTGATTCATTGCAAAAGGATGCAGATGTAATATTCCCTTTTTTGCCGGGGCTTCTCGCACGCTAATTCACACGGCATCTCGGCGTTTCGAGTTTTACAGCTCTCCTGCTCTCTTTATTATTTTTTTCTTCGGAGGGCTCTGACGCCCCTCGCTGACCCTTGGCCCCGCGTCCTTTCTCCCAGCACCACCAAAATAAAGACACTAAGCCTCCCATCTCCAGCGTGCAAATAGGCAGCTCTCCCCAATGTGCTAATTAGCCGAGTGTTTGGAAGTAAATAGGTAAGATTGGTGGTAATTTCCTGGCTGAAGGGGTAATTATTTGTTTCAAACAGGCTGCAAAATAACCCCCGTAAGGTGAGATAGGAAACTAAATTCAAAAGAGGTTTCCTATTCCCACTAAGCAGGATTGAAAACTGGTTTGAAATTCCTTTTTTTATTTATAGTACATGGTATCCATGGAAACCTACAGAGGAGGTCATGGTAGCTAGGCCTCCGTTTCACCCTGCTCAGGGGATTACCGTTGCACAGTGGTACGCAGCCGTGTAAGAAAGTAGATTCACANCATAAATCTGCTCCGAGATGGGAAAGTGATGGGAACTGTGCCTCCAGCGTCCCCCAGAAGCAGGAGGCTGCCGGGAGCGCGCCGGCTCCCCGCGGTCCCCTGACGCGGTGCGCTGCGGGACGGGGCCGCTCGCGGCGCGGCAGCGGGAGCAGCGGGAGCAGCGGGATGCACTTCCCCTCGCCCGGGCTCTCAGCCCTGCTCCGAACCCCGCACGAAGGGGAGGAGCACCATGGCCAACTTTTCGCTTGGCTGAGCCAAATGAGGAAAGCCCAAGCGTGGTCCAGATCCCAAATTCCCATTTGCCAGCAGGGATGTGCAGGCAGGGTATCTTCTGCATTCACCTTTCCCCGCTGTTCTCCGGAAAACCGTTGCTTTAGAGGAAGCGGGAACAGCGTGGGGAGAGGGATGCCGCAGAAACGGCTGTGGGTTTTGGCCATGTCCCGGGGGCGTGGTGCTGGGCACCGCTCCCCTCGGTCATTCCAGCAGGGAAAAAAGGCTGCTTCTCGTCTTCAGGATCTATTCGGGCTCTCCCACGTACGAACCTTTTGCCGCTGCGGACAGAGCGGCTTCCAATTCCAGCGTGGCCGCGTGTGATGCAGCGGGAGAGCGCGATCGTTACTTTTTATGCCGCGTGTAAAGCCCGCTCGCAGCCCGAGGAGCGGCTGATGCTCCACCAGCTCCCGGCGCAGCCGTGCAGGAGCCGGTGCGCGCAGCCAGCTCGCTCCCCCGTGCTGGCAGGGCCACGGCGCCGGGATGTTCCCCGGGAAGGCAGAGGTGGAACGTGGAGCTGCTCCACGACCGTTTTGCACCCAGCCCGGCCCGTCGCCCAGACCCCCCGCCGCCCCCTTCGGCTCCCCGCGCCCTGCCCCGGCGGCGCGCAGAGCGACATTCCGCCTGTGACCTTCACTAATTCACTTTCCCTCTCCACGCCGCATTCCCTCTGCTCGCAGGAGGACTCGCTTTTTCACACAGCATAAAAATAGCCTGCGCAAGGCGTTGCCAGAGGAAGCTGCGGGGCCAGCAGCGCGCAGGCAGGCGGAGGGACCGGCTGTGCCGCGCGGGTCCCCGGCCCCGCTCACGCCACTCCTCGCCCCGGCAGGGAGCTCCCAGCCCGGCCTCCCGCCACCCAGACGCCCTTGGCCTCCTTAACATCCCAGCTTCTTCCTGCGCCGCTGCCTCGCCGTGCACTCGCTCTCGGATGTGGTGAAATCCAAACGGTGGAGGTCAGCAGCAGGGAAATGCTGCTTCATCCGCCTTCCTCCCTTAAACTGAATTATTTTCCCCTCAGTTTTGGGAAATTGAAGGATGACAGCATCAAATCTGGGTGCATTGTGAGGTGGATTTTCGAGGCTTTCTAAACAGAATTACCCGAAAAATAATTTCCATGTCCATCGAAACGATTCTGGTTTGAGTATCTGTCAGTGGGAAACAGCACTGGAGCCATTACCATCATGCAAAACTGAACTGTTGGTACCAAACCAACAGTTTATGTTTACCATAAAACACCTCCAGCTCCTCTTCTCTTCACAACGCCTTACCTTGATTCTTCCTGTGCCATCCCTCCAGCTGGCCTGTGCATGGCACCGTACGACAACGGCCACCCCCAGCCACTTGCTCAGGCTTCAAGCCAGTACCATGGTGTTTTCCCATTTCCCATCCCCATCCCTAATGTGCCTCCCTGCCATCCACCCCCCTGTTCCTCAGGTCCTTTCAAGGCCTGCCCTTTGCCTGGGAGCTTCTCATCTGCTGGGCAGGGCTTCAGCTGGCAAGGGAGGAAGCCCCCACCTGGGAAGTAACCTCTGGACACACCTCTTGGCTGATCTGAGGAGGTGCATTACATCCTAGAAGTGTCCTTTTCTCTCCAGCAGTGGCTATAAATGCTGGAGACATCAAAAGGGAGGCAGAATGAGGCCAGCCCTGCTCTATCAAGTGAGCAGCCAGTGCCATCACACGCCTCTGTGCTCCGTGTCGCACTCCTGTCCTTTCCCTTTCCTGCCCCGGGGAGCCACACCGCTCCCCAGCTCAACACAAAATCCGCATCCACCCCGTGTGTCCTCGCTCACATTAAGTTCATCCCCACGGCTGGTGGTTTCCTAGCGCTCACCACAATTTTGTGCCTACCTTGACGCGCGCTCTGCTATCGCGGGTACAGTCAATCAATCTTGCCTCGGCCAATAAGCAGGAGAGAAGTAATGCTTTTTCCTACTCCCCCAGCTCTCTTCTCCTCCCGATCTCCATCAGGCACTCGGCAAGTTCACAAGGGCAGCCCGCTCTCGGTTTCCTTGGTCACGCACAGCAGCTTGCCCTCCTAGAGTAATAAAAACAAATGACACGTTGCTGGTTGTTGTCAGAGACGTTGCCGGGCCCCTCCATGGAGAGCAGATTTGGGGCAAAGGAAGCATTTTGCATTTTTAGGTTCCTTCTTGGGCAGGTGGAGGAGAAGTTGCCAGTAGATGTGAGTTGTCAGTAGATGTAATGCCAGAGTCAACTGAAAAGGATGAGCAAAGACTGAGGAATGCAAAGTGGAGAGACCGGGGTGTGTTTGCTCATGGATGCCAGAGATGGGGAAATGATGCTGGATCTGGTTATCTGGGAGCAAGCGAGACCGCAGAGGTGCCTGTGCCAGGTCCTGATGCCTCCCAAAGGGGGACAAGCCCCCATTCTGCAGTGCTGCACCTGGCACTGGATTTAGTCACCCTGATGTGTTGGTTCTAGAAAGATGAAGAACAGATTAATCCTCCCTTGTGGCTGGAGCCAAGACCTGCCCTGCTTCCATTTGCACTGTATCTGCATTTTTCCCCAGTCCAGCGTCCTCTCCACGTAGGCACATGGAGAAACACAAGGACACACACACTTAACTGCATGGGAGGGGGCTCCAAGCTCCCAGCAGAGCTGGAGCTTGGGAATTTAAGAGTTACTCATGCCAGGAGTGAGGCCTTCCTTTAGCCCACATGTAACCCATGGTGACCAAGGCCCTGTTAAGCTGCCCCCTGACCCAGAAGCCCTGCACCTCCCATCCTGCAAGCTCTGCATCCCATCCCATGTGGGAGCCAGCAGGCTGTCCAAGCCATGGACCCTGGGCAGCCAGCAGTGAGCAGCTCTGTGCCTGAAGGACTTCACCATCTGGTTGCTGATTGAGACACCAGTCCCTGCTCCAGGATGTTCCAAAGACTGCGGGAGGGGAGAGCTCACGACACCTTTATCTTTAGCTTTGCCTCTCCCTTTTTTCCTATTTCTATTAGCTGGGAGACAGCCCATCCTTTTTATAGCTCCGAATTCAAGGGTGATCAGATGAAAGTGGAGAGGGGCTCCCGTATGGGTAGATGAGCAGCCATAAGGTCAAGGCACCTGAAGGAGAAGTTTCCAGCTTTCACAGCCCTAAAGATTGTCCCATAAAATTACTCATAAAATTAAAGTGGGGTTTGGGTTTCAAAGTCCTAAGAAACTTTAAATAGCCATCAGTCAATTCTGGTATATGGGAAGCCTCAAACCTCTGGCTGTTGAAGCAGAGGTTAATGCTGAGCTGTAACGTCTGCTGGGGACACGATGGACATGGCAGTGCCCAGCTCAGCTCGGGGGTTATGGTTTAGGCACTGGGTGATAAGTTGTTCTCACTATCACACCATGGATCTGAATTTCTTCAGTCAAATTCTTCCAAATAAAATACAGAGCCACCTTCTCAGAGCCTTCAGCGGGATTTACGAGGACTGGGTCCTCTCCAGTTTTCTTTCTGTATCAAAGTGATGATTTAATTAATTGATGATCTAATTTCAGGCTGGAACTGAAGCTAACCCGCCGATTTGTGAATTTGACCTTGGTACAGATTAACCGTGGTGGCAGCTAGTGTTAGTTTAACAGTGTTCAAAACAGCATTGCTGTGGTGATACCTTCGCTGGACTTTGCTTTATAAAAACCTATCCAGAGCAGGGTGGAAGCCAAGTGTGAGGGACAGGGATTCAGGAGGCTCCAAGCACCTCGGAGAAGGGGGGAGCCCCTGGCTGCAGATGTCACTGTCATATCTATGGCAGCAAATGCCAGCTTTGAAGCAGGCAGGGGAGCTGATCTCGCTGCAAAATCACCCAGCAAAACTCGGGAAGGTTCCGGTCGGCAGCAGCGACAAGGTCAGTGTGGGCCAGCACAAGGTGGAGGGAGAGGCTGCGTGGGGGAAGCCCCGGGGCGGCAGAGCCAGCTCTGTCCTGTGCTGTCACTGCCAGCAAGAAGGAAGCAGCTCCAGGGACGTGACCTCCAGTGCCTCACGTGTGTCCCTGGTGCCAGCAAGTCCATGGAGCAGGGGTTGGACAGCTACCAAGAGCCTCAGCACATATCAGCCCCCCATATAACCTGTCATACCTGCCTGAAACCTGCACAGGTACAGGCACTGTCCCTGCCACGTGTACGTGCACTGTCCCACAGCCTGTGAACACACACACACACACACACACACACAGAGAGCGTGTCCCAGGGTACAACGTACCTGTGCACAACTCACACACGGACATACAGCCTTTGTCCCGCACTTACACACACACCCATGCAGTGCGCCTTGGTACAGTGAACACACACATGCATGTACTTGCCAAGCACATGGGTTGCCCACCCTGTGCTCCCACACACCCCCCACAGCCCCACTCTTCTCACCTGCACCCTGAACCAGGGCCGGTGCTGCCCCAAGGCCCTGGGCAGTCACTGGGCTGCTCCTGTCTGGACACAGACCCACACCAGGGATTTCCCAGAGCCTCACACCAAGCACAGGACCCTACCAGCCCCTTCATGCCAGCCCCCACTGCACCGGGCAGGATCACCTCCTGCCACTGCCCAGCAGCTCTCTCCATGTCAGGGGGCAATGCTTTGGGCCATTCCTGGCTGCCAGAAAACAAGAGGCATTAGGTAGCACAGCAGGACCTGTGTGACCTGGGGCTACAGGATCCTGCTGGGTGCTGGGATGGAGGGGCAGAGACCTGGTCCTGCTGGGTGCTGGGATGGAGAGGAGAGCTCAGAGCTGGCATGGGTCTGTGTGCACATGGCTGGACACTGCCAGCAGGCACAGCATCCCCACACACCCCTTCTTACAAAGAGTCACCCCACGTGTGTGTCGCTCTGTGTCAAACAAAACCATGCTCTTGATTCCCAGCACTGCCACAGCTCCTCATGCAGCCTGGGGGCTGCCTGAGCCCTCCCAGCACCTCCTGCCCTGGTGGGTGGCACACACCAGCTCGGCTCTCACGGCCTGGGGAGGTGAGCCAAGGGCAGCAAAGCTTTGGGACGGGGAGCTGAAGCTACTCCCTGCGAGCAGCCCCCGTGGCTGCCGGTGTGGGCCGTGGCTCAGGACACTGCAGAAGAGGCCGGTGGAGCAGGGGCCGGTGGGCACAGCCAGGGGGAAGGACGGCACAGCCTCATTTCCTGTAAGCCAAAGCGCAAACCCTCTGTGCCTGCCGCGGGAGCTCGGTCCCGCGTGGCCGTGGCGCTGCCCGCGGGCTCGGGGTGAGCATCTCCCCCGGGGCTCTCGCGGCACCGCGCTGAGAAGGTGAAACCAGCTCGAGCTGCAGATCGCCGCTGGGGCGGGGGGATGGCTGCGGGCTAATAATATTCCGTGTCTCATTATGCCGCGTATTAAGCTGAAATTTGCAGATGCTCTAATCACCGCGAGGCATTCTGCGCACACAGCCTCCCTCCAGCCCGGCAGCGCTGTGCAAACACCGGAGGAGAAGCCCTGCTAACCATCCTGCCACATGGTGTCCTGGAATCTTTACAGACCATTTCACCTTCACAAATAGCCTTGGAATGTCTGTGCATCGACAGCCCCTGCGGTAGCCAGATAGGCTCAGCCGCCTCCTCTGCAGCTCCCCGGGCCCCTCTTAAGCTTTTTCCCATCACGCCATGCAGATGCGAGGCTCCGGAATTTACACCGGGGCTGGGTAAAGCACCTCACGTCGAATGTGATCTGCGCCCCAGGCTCGCAGGAAACGTGAACTGTATTTTATAGAGGTTGAGGAAAGCTCCTGCCTGAATTGCTTTAATTTTTTTCCCCCTCTCTGTCTTCTCTCTCCCTTCTTTTTTTTTTTTTTAATGATTTTCTTTTCTTTTCCCAGATCTCTGCCCTTTGCCCTCCCGCGATCAAAGGGGGCACGCATTCAAGTGCCGTGGGAATACTGGCTCCTTGCGTATTCTGGGCAATCTCACGAGAAAAGCTGCTTTTTCCCCAGAGGTAGGGAAACGCGGATGGGCTGGGGTGTGGGAAGGAGGGGTGTGAAGCCTGAGGGTTCCCTGTGCGTGGGAAGGCAGGAGAGGAGAGCAGTGCGGGAAGGGTTAACCGGAGACTGTCCTTGCTGTTTTTTCCAGGCCTGGCTGCACCAGATTCTTCCATTTCTCTTGGCAGGGATTGAAGCCGTGGGGCTGAGCTAAGCACATGAGCCTGGAGAGTCCCTGTGCTCCAATGGTGAGCGGGACCCTGAGCGAGATGCTGCAGCTCATTAGCAAAGCAGCGGCTCGTCCAGGGCACGCAGGTGTCAGGCAGGCAGCAACAACAGCAAAACAGAGACGAGGAGGCAGAAATGCAGCGAGATGGGGAGCGTTTGCTGCTCTGGGCATGCACATGTACACCTACATGCACATGCACACACATGGCTACTACAAGCAGTAGTGCAGAGGGAAACCTTGCCTGCTCTCTGTGTAGGACGAGTGAGAGTTTGTAATTGGGCTCATCCCCGTGCTTGGTGCTGGTTTGGGCCACCACCTTTAGTCTCAGTTCATATGGTATTTGGCAGCTTTTCCTTGCTGAGGGGTTGTGGTCTCCCTCACCCATCGTCCCACCCTGGAGGGGTGATTTGGGATGACCAGGGAGGCCCAGGCAGGGCCGTGTGCTGCCCACCTCTGGACTGGCAAAATGGGGTGACCCAGGGAGCCCCCTGACCTGGGAAAAGGGCTGGGAATCATTCCCTGAACGAGCACAATGGCTCCTGTCCTGATGGCTCGTCTGGCTCCGCGCTCACAGTTGCCCAGGCGACTGCTCCTGGAAAAGCGCGCATGGCCGGAAAGGCTCCGGCTGCTGGTCCCGGCGGGCCCGACCCCCTGCTCACTCCTGGAGGGGCTGGCACTGCCCTGAGCAAACCCTCTGCTCATGCCCCGTAAGGGTCACCCCAGTGCCTGCCACTGCTGACACAGCCCCAGGGCTTGTGCTGTGCAGGTGCCCAGAATCCAGACCCAGATCTGCTATTTCCAAAGAAAATCAGGGTCAATCCTGACCGCTCCTCCATGGATTGATCAGTGTGTGCTGCTGCCTCCACTGCCACGGGTGTGGGTGCTGTGCCAGGCACTGTATGATGCTGCCCAAGGGGACTCCTTATTGCTTTGGTGTTGCTCTGTCCTTCACCCAGCAAATGTTTTTCCAGCTGGACCCCAAGCTGGACGCTCTGTGCATCTCACCTGGTTGTGCCACGGGTTCCTATAGCAATGACAGGGAAGCAGGAAAACTCCTGGGCAGAGAGCCTGGGGGAGCAGCAGAAGCAGAAGGATTCAGGGCCCTGTGGAAATCCAAGCAGGCACCCTTCAACAAGGTGTCCCAGATGCTGGCTCTCCCAGCTTCCCATGTCTGTCCCATGTCACCTGGCTGTGTTCAGACACAGGGCCACACCTGGCAGCAGAACAGCCCCGAAGAGCTGGCTCATGTCTGCCCAAAGAGAGAACCTTGTGTCCTGTAGGCAGGACACGTGGAAGGGAGCACTTCTGGGGTGGGGACTCCAGCACCTCTGAAACACATCGTGTGTCCACAGGACCTGCTCAGGGAGGATCCGGCCACACCCCTACAACCTGCTCTTGCTGAGGCAGGGCAGCTCTGTGCTGCTTTGTGCCATGGCTGGTGTTGACATTGCAAAGTGAGAAAGGCCAGGACACCCCAAGCTCTTGGTCTGGGTCCCAGCTGGTGCTTCTGTGACCACTGAATGGAATTTGTGCTTTTTGCACAGCGAGCACAACATCCTTCCATCCAGGCAGGGTCTGGAGTGCCCTGGCAGGTGGGAACAGCCACTGGAGTGGATCTGTGCTAAGCTCAGGATGGCAGCTTAGAATCATGGAATATGCTGACCTGGAAGGGACCCACAAGGATCATGGAGTCCAACCCCTGGCCCTGCACAGGACGATCCCAAAAATCCCACCCTGTGCCAGAGAGCTCTGGCAGCCTCAGGGCCATGACCATTCCCCGAGGAGCCTGTTCAGTGCCTGACCACCCTCTGGGGGAAGAACCTGTTCCTGATACCCAACTGAACCTTCCCCTGACACAGCTCCAGCCATTCCCCTGGTCCCAGAAAGCAGAGATTGGAGCTGCCCCTGTGCTGCCCCTTGGGAGGAGCTGCAGCCCCCAGTGAGGTCTGACCTCAGTCTCTTCTTCTCTGGGCTTCTCCACCTTCACCTGCCCACTCTGTGCCAGCCACCTTAGCTCTGAATGGCACCTCTCTCTGGGCGTGTCCCTGCTCCCCAGCCATGTCCTCTCCAGCCAGTGCATCCCCAGGTTTCTCCATGGCAGGGCGCACCCAGGGCAATGCCAGAGAAACAGCTCCAGCATCCATGCAGACAGCGATCTGGGAGCAAATCCAGAGACCACTGTGTTCCAGCTTGGACACCCTTGATCCAACATCCACTCTGCAAAAATGCATCCCGCAGGAGGAAGAAAACAAAAGCAGGGATGATTTAAAAGGAGGATAAAATCCCTCCTTCTGTGGGATTTTGTCCTTGGCCAGAGGAGGAATCACCTACTGCAGGAGTTTGATTGGGGTAAGTAATAGACCCCCTTAAGCTGAGATGACACCTCCTATGAATGCTGCATTCAGCGGGGGACAGGCCATATGCAGAAATAAACAGGGACCCGGGACACACTGGCAGCTCTTTAAAAGATTGTTAATAATGTGCTGTTCACGTTCCTCGGAGACTGCTGCCATGATCTGCCAGCAACAGACGCCGGCAGTCCTGGTGGGAGTAACTCCTGCCGTGACAGAGCCTTCGCCTGTCACCGGGCACCAGCCCAACCTGCCCTTCCCCTGGCCACGGCCAGCAGCACTGTGAGGGGAACACGCTGCTGTGGCAGGGACCCCGCTGATCCAGGTGACACGGGGCAGGGACAACCTCAGGCTTTGCACTCAAGCCCTGGCGGGCTGAGGGAGCCTCTGTGCAGGTCCCAGCATGGATCCAATCCTTGAAAGCAGGAAGGGGTTTTGGGAGGGTGAGGAGATGCTGCTCCAGACCTGGCAGCGAAGGGGAGGTAGGAGTGGACCTGCAGCTAATGGGGCCAAGAGGATGGTCCCTGGAGAGCAGGACAGCAGTGGGACAGCAGGATGGACATGCACCCATCACTCCAGACATTTCTCACACCGCAGCTTGCGAGCCAGCGTCTCCGTGCTTGTCCTGGAGCCTGAGCAAACAAGGTCCAGGTCAGAGTGGTACAAGGGAGAGGGAAATGGAAAATCCTTCAAACTGCCACGTTTCTGTGCAAGCCACCTCCCCACACCCAAGCTGGCCTCAACCCGGCCCATCAGCTCCCAGGGCACAGGGACGAGGGAGAGAGCATGGAGCTTTCCCCCTTTCCTGTAGGCAGGGATCAAAATGTGTCAGGCTGGAATTCTCCCAAGAGCAGCTCCCTCCTGGGCTTCGCTGCTGCTTCCTGTTCTCGGGGGCAGGAAATACCAAGCAAACAGCTCCGTGCATGACTTCAAAACTTCCACTTCCAGCGCCGGCTGCAAGATGAGGATGGAGGGGCCTGGATGATGGGAGCAGCCTGCCCAGAGGCTTTGCTCCCATGGACCAGCCCCCCTCCATCTCTCCTCTGCGCCTTGGGAAGCCAGGGCCCAGGAACAGCTTCTCCCAGCCCTTAACATCAGGCTCAAGAGGTGGTTGCTCTGAGCTCCTAGGCCGTCGGTCCTGGTGGGGTTCATTTGCTTTTGCTCTCTGCCTCCCCTCAGAGCCAGGCAAACAGGAATTAATAACTGCACAGAAAATGAGACCGCGCCGTGAGGCGAGCGGCGAGAGGCCGCTGTGCTGATCCCTCGTGGGCACGGCTGGCCAGCACAGCACAAGAGCTTCTGCAGTCCCCTTATTGCTGCCATCATGAAAAAAAACATGGGTTGGTCCCCTTCCGCCGTACAGAACAGCCTGAAGGGGAGGGGGAGGCGTTTTCTTGTCTCCATTCTGATTTTTGAGGGTTGGTTCAGCCTGTCCTGCTGTGCCAGGAGCTGCACAACAGCACAGTGACTGTCAGTGGATGAAAAAGGGCTGTTTCCCCCACTTGGCTGGATAGAAATAACAAGGTAGTGCCTGGCCAGGCTCTGACAGGGCTTCCAACCGGTCTGTTGATTGCCCAGCAGATCATTAGCCCAGGCAGCAAGGAGCAAAAGTGGAATGGGGGCTGATGGCTCAGAGCAGGGGCCACCCTGGGGTTCTTCATCTCCGAGCCCCAGCTGCTCCAGGGTGCGGGACAGGCCTCGCTGCCCGACTGGCACACAGATCTCCCTGGAGCAAATGTGTCCTGGAGGTTCCTGCCTCAGAGCTGGGCTTTGGGGCTGTCCCCAAGGGGCACCTGTCCCCTCCAGGGCACCACTGGTCCCTGCTAACAGCCCTCCCAGTGTCCCCGTGGGAGGCAGGAGCTGGCAGCACACCCCACGCGAGTGCCAGGGCCCAGAGGTGCCGGGCACAGCCTGGGCCTGGCAGGGGAGGTCACTGCCTCGTTTGCCTGCCGTGAGCTCCCCGCGCTGCTCAGCATCTCCGCTCTTGGCCCGGGTGCGGATGGAGCCAGCTGCTCCTGGCGCCGGCGCTCGTCTCTGCCAGGCGCGGAGCCATCTGCCTGGCAGGGCCAGCCACACCTGCTGGGAAGGAGACAGAAGCTGGGCAACCTCCCCGCCTTTGCGGCTTTCCGGCTGGCGGCATCACACGGCGGCTCCAGGAGGGCTCGTGTGTTTGCACAAAGGGAAGGGAGATAAGGGGATGCTTCCTCCCGCCGCCCCCGGAGCCTGGCCCTGCCTGGGCAGCTCCCGAGGAGAGCAGGCACCGATGTGAAACCTGGGCAGTGCCCTGAACGGAGCCACGGGACCTCTCCCTGGGCCAGGCAGGGGGTGGGATGTGTGTCCCCAAGCCCTCTGCGGGATGTCCCAGGGCAGTCCCCATCCCCAGCGCCGCACCAGGTCTGCTGCCAGCATCCAACACGGGTGCCAACCAGGAACAAAGAGCAGCTACTTCTTCCCCCAGGGCGGGCAAAGGGCTCTTTGCTCCCAGGAAGGCAGGGGGATCAGAGGAGACACACTCAAACATCCTGGGACAGTGATGATGTGCCCTCTCCCGAGTGTCAGGGCTGGCAGCTGCCCTGGATTTTGTTCAAGGCCCACCACCGTGGCTGGTGCTGTGATGGAGGGGAACAGAAGGGACCTAATGGCTTTGCCCTCCCTGACAGATTCACCCCATCCCACTCCTCTGCATCAGGAACTGCAGGAGCTAGAGATGTGCCAGGCACCGGTGCCAGGGTGGGGCTGCTTCTCCAGCTCCTGGTGCATCGAGGCCAGGCAGTACCATGGCACTGACGGTGCAGGATGCTGCCACCAGCCCTCACATCTCAGCCCCGCTGCCAGGAGCAGCATCCTTAGGTGCTGGGATGGAAAATTCTTCCCAGTCCAGAGGAGCTGGGGTCTCCTGGCCTCTGAGGTAGCAAAGCCAGGCAGCAGGACGGGCAGAAACAATGGAGAGCATTTCCAGGTACCCCATTGCTGAGCATCCTGCAAGTGATTCTCCCGCCCTGTCTTGTTTCTCAGTGGGATGAGGAGGCTGACAGGCATTGCAGAGCACTGCTTCCCAGCCCCGCTGGCTTCACCCATCCCAGGGCAGCCACAGCTGCTCTGCCGCTCCAGCCCCTGAGTGTCACAGCTGGCAGCCCCTGCTGCTGCCACTGAGCCCAAAATCAGCACGGAGAGCTTTTTCCAGCCCTGACAGGGCCGGGTCACACTGCACCTTTGTCCGCCATCCAGACAAGGCAGGGAAGTCAGCTCTGCTTTTGAGAGGCTGGGAATTCAGAAAAATCACCCTCCAGCCCCAGCAGCAATCCTGGGTACCCACAGCTCAGAGGTGTCTGCAGAGACCATCATGCAAAGACAAGCCTGCCAGCTCCCCATTCCCAGTCCCCTCAGCAGGACTGACCTTCTGGCTGACAGAATGGCAAATGGAGGCACAAAAGATCTGCCTGGATGGTTTGGTCTGGGTTTAGTGGATTGAGGATCCCTGGCCCTGCCTGTCTCCAGCTTCCCCACCCTCAGGTGCAGTAGCAGCCTGCTGAGGTGGCCGCAGCTTTGAGGTGAGCCCAAGCTGGGCTGTGGAGAGCAGATGGACCCATGTGAGCACTGTTGGTCCAGCAGACGTGGGTGTCCCAGAGCAGCAGCCTGGCCAGTCCTGGAAAGGGGGATCATTGCCATCCCCTGCCAGCCACTCCATCCCAGCCAGTGCCGTGGCTGTGCCCGAGGCAGAGGTGCTCTCAGGACACGGAGCCTCCACCCTGTCTCTCCTGGTGACCTTGGGGAAGGTGAATTGCCTCCTGACATCCGCTGCTGCTCTCTGCCAGGCAGAGCAGGCACAGGGTGGCAGCGGACACGGCTCCCACGCTGCCGACACCACAAGTATGCCGGGCATGGGCAGCAGGTCCCATGACACCCCGTGTGCCCCAGGTCCCCCCTGGCCAGCTGACACCCCACAAAACTCAATGCTGGTCATGGGTCTGCTCATGCACACGGTGCTGCTGGCTGCAGCAGAGGATTCAGAGGGACAGAGGGGTCAGAACAAGGATCCAACTGCCCTGGGGAGCACCCAACATCCCAGCTTGGCTTTGATGTGGCACAGGAAGCTGATCAGCAGAAGCACTGGGGGACTTAATTGCAGCTCCTGAATTTTGTGTGAGCTGTCCAAGGGATGCTGACCCTGGCTGGGGTCCTGCTGGGACCCAACACTCTCACTCAACCCACCCAGGAGGCTGCTCACCAGCATCCCACCCACTCCAGCACCGGCCTGCAGCCTGCAGTGAAGGGCTCAGGCTGGGTCTTGCCTGAACCCAGGGCTTCCTCACTCCATGGGCACCATACAATGACCACTGTCAGCTAGTGCCACCTCCACCTCTGCTGACACCCCCCCAGTGGGCTCCTGATGGGTCCTGCTGAGTTTTACAAACCTCCTCCTGCACCAGCTTAGGACAACTTTGCTCCAAGAGGTCTGCTGTGACCTTGACCTGGAGCAACTCTGCGGTGGTGGCTGCAGGAGGGGACATGAGCTCAGCATCTGCCTGATGGGAAAAAAACACACACAGCAACCTCTCTCCTTCCTTTGCTCTCTCCCTGCCATCCATTTGGTGGGCAATGCGGCCCCGCTGCAGCTTTATCTTGGTTCTTTAAAAGGCTCCCTGGCTGACATGCACACCGTATGGGAGCAGTCAGCCGAGGAGAGCTGTAAATCTCCCAAGGCCTCATCTTGCGGGGCACATTAGCTGTTTTAAACTTGTCAGCTTTCAGCGATGGAAATTGACTGTTCAAAGCCGCTCTTCCCTCCGCATCCTGCTCCATTTTATGGTGAGGAGAAGGTGCTGCATCCCCGGTGTGTTGGAGGAGGGGGATGTGCGCCCCCCTACCTGTATCCTCAGGGACTGTGGCTGCTTTAGGGATGTTTCTCGAGGTCCCACCAGGGATATGAATGCCTCCAAGCCTTCTCCTTCCTTTCTGTCTCCTGCGATCCTGCCCCCATCTGGAAGGAAGGATGGGAATATGTAACCTCACAAAGCGTGCCCGTCCACACGAGCTGGCTTTCCCATGTCCATCCATGCAGGACGACTCCAGATCCAGTCTGAGTCTGGGCAGGTTTATGAAAATCAGCCCCAGCTTCAAGGCGAGCTGGTGGGATTCAGGGCAGCACTGTGTGTGTGTGTGTGACTGCGTGTGAGCTCCAGCGCCCAGCACCACCTCGCACGCAAAGCCCGGGGACACGCAGCCTGCCTGCTCTGTGCCCACCTGGGGACCGTGCCCCCACCGCCACTGCCCTTGCGCCAGCTCTGCCGGCGCCAACAGCCCTCCAGCCGTGTCGGGAGCGCAGAGCGTGGGGGTTTCGAGCAGGAAGAGCTCTGCTTGAACAGCTCACCCCGAGGCAAACTCCCACACAGGCATCTTCTCCAAAGGGCATGTGACCCCATCCGCACATCCCGCCTGGGCATCCCACAGATCCGCCGTGGAGCCAGCGCTGGGTGGGCGCCCGCCTCGCCCCTCCCGTGCACGCAGCTCAGCTGAGCACAGCGATCCCTCTACATCCTGCCGGGTGCGTGCTTCGTCCCGACAGATGCTCCCCGGCCCTCGCGTGGGACACGGAGAGGACACCCTGGAGCAGGCAGAGCACTTCGTCCCCCTTCCCCTGGGACAAAGCCCCTTGCTGTGCTCGGCCGCCATCCCCCCGAGGAGCCCAGCGGCGCGGGGGTGTCTGCGGAGCCGCCTCACCCCGGGGAACGCGGCCACCCCGGAGCAGCCCCCGCGGCTCCCGGCGAGCGGCAGCTGCACCGTGTCTGCCGAGGGAACGTGACAGCCGCGCTCAGCCCCGAATCAGCCCCGGGTCCCTGACCCTGCGTGCACGGGGTCAGCGCGGCCGTGACGGCGGAGGCGAGGGGGGCCTGGAGCCGCTCCTGGCGCGGGGTGATTAGCGGCGGTGCGAGCCCTGCGTCACGGCCCCGCTTCCCCCCGCCCGGCGCTGATCCCTCTCCTTGGATACAGGAGGCAGGGGGAAGCGGGCCAGGTGGGAGGGGGGCATCTGGGCCGGGGAGAGCGGGGGCCCTGGCGCGGCGCATGGCGTGATCCGTCGCAGGCGCAAAATAGTTGCCCCCGAATTAGCGGAGCGGCGGATG
>VZRJ01011099.1:47442-61491 GCA_013397565.1 Ptilonorhynchus violaceus | reverse complement strand
GCTCGGGGAGGGGCAGCCGGGCATGCCCCGGGGTGTGTCCAGCCTCAGACGCGGGGCATGGCGAGGACGGGGGCAGGGCTGGCTGCCGGTGCGCTTGGGAGGTGAGCTGGGCTCAGCTGCACGTCCCCCGGGGCAGCCGCCAGCCCTGGGGACTGCGGGAGGGATGCAGGGAGGGTCTGAGGTGGATGGTTACCCCATCCCAGCCTGAGGACTGCAGGAGGGATGGAGGGAGGGTGTGAGGTTCCCCCACCCCTGTGGGTGGTTACCCCATCCCTGCCTCCTGATGGATGTGAAACGAAGCTCTCACAGCTCTAGCTGGTGAGGCAGCTGCTGGGCCAACCTCCCAGGCCAGCAGCTCACCGAGCCTTGGAGAGCCCCAGGCAGATAGGGGTCAGGGGAGCTGCCTAGCCAGGAGAGGATGTATCTTCAAAGGCCTCTCGAGGCAACAAACAGTACCTGTTATGCAGTTTACCCTTCACATTTGCTGCCTTGAATGGTTCCTGAGCGATGCCTGCCTCTTCATTTGAGATCTTTCAACAGCTGCCTGATAGAGAAGACCTTTATCTCGCCTCTCCCGGGCTCCCATCCAGCCCCGGTCTCTGGAGGTGGGGAAGAAGGGGAAAAAAAACCAGAATTCACTCCTGACCGAGAGTCTCACCTAATCCACCGCGTGTGGAAAATTACTGCCACCGCACGGTGCCCAGCCTGGCCCCCTTCCCACCCACGCCAGCCAGGGACTGCTCCTAAGGCTTTTGTGCCCGGGTTTTTTTCTCTCCTCTTCCTGCTGGGAGAATGGGAACTTCAGCGTTTGGACAAACCCTTGAGAAAACAACTTCACACGTGCTTGGGGCACTGAGTCGGTTTTTTATTTAATTTTGTCTGATCCTGAGACGGATTTGCCTGGAATCACTGTGCAGCCTGTAAAGGCCCCCCCAGCCCCTCAGCTCACTGCCCAGACCAGGGGCCACTCGTGCCAGTAGCTTTGCTGGGAGCCTGCTGAGCTGTGCCAGCACTGCAGGCCGTGGCACCAAGCTTTGCCCCTCCAGGCATAGATCCAGCCTGGCAATGCCACCAAGTCCCACTCAGCTGTGGCCACCCCAAGCCACACTCCCACCCTGGAGGGGATGATGTGGAAAAGCTCTCCAGGATGGTGTTGAGCTTCAGGACAGGTGACCTCTCTCCTCTGCTCAATACAGGCACAATAAGGTGAGGACTCACCTCTGCCACTCCAAGATGCCTGCACAGGGACCTCTAGAAATGAGTGGTGCCCACCCTGTGTTGCTCCTGCACTGGCAGAGAGACCAAGGCACTGCCAAGCTTCCTCTGAGCTCCCCAAAGGCTCCACTGAAAGGGTGGTCAGGCACTGGAACAGGCTGCCCTGGGAAATGGTGGAGTCACCATCCCTGGAAGTGTTCAAACAATGCATAGGTGTGGCACCTGGGGCATTGTTTGGTGGTGGCCTTGACAGTGCTGGGTAAATGGTTGGACTCGATGATCTTAGAGGGCTTTTCCAGCCTTAGTGAATCCATGAATTCACTGCTTGGGCCCTTGCTGGCCCCAAGGGATGAAGGCAGAAAGCTGTGTTTGTGCTCCCCACAGGGGCTGTGCAATCAGCATCTCCTCTTGTCTCCAGCACGTGCAACTGCATGGTCCTGTAACATACTCACCAGCAGTTTGGAAAACACTCAGTCCTGGAATTGGGATTAAAGACACGCAGGTGCAGTTTCTTCCCATCTGGATGCTCTGGACAGAGCTTTGCCTGAAGGAGGAGGTGCACAAAGCTTCCCACGCTGCTGACTGGGAAGAAAGGATTGTTCTCCCTAGATCACAGTTGGGGAAGTTGAGTCACAGGGCAGTAAATCTCAGAGCTCAGAGAAAGGTTGTTTGGCTAATTTTGTCTTGCCTGTGAATATCAGGCAGAAGGAAACAGAAATACAAATTGTTTCCTACAGCAAATAAACCCCCAAGAGCCACACATTTTACCTCCTGTATTCTCTTTTCACATCGTCCAATGGCCAGTTCAGACCGAGGCATTGCAACCCCTGTGCCATGTGTGACCCCAGACTCCTCCTCATCACTCCAGGATTGGTTGGATAAATCACAAGGAATTTGCTTTCTTCATTCCACAAATGATTATGGAGCTATAAAGCACTTCCAGCGTAGCTACCAAGCTCAACCTGTGTGATCTTGCCCTGGGCCACTGAGATCTGAGCCCTGGAGACACTCGGTGATCGATCGGAGCCCTGGACACGCTCCATGCTCCCAGCCCTCCGGCAGAGCTGATGGCACTCACCTCACCTGAGAGCTGAGGGGAGGGAAATGCACAGACGAGGGTGCAAACCCATTCCCTGATCTGCAAAGGCCGTACCCGCCCGTGCACACGCTGAGTGTACCAATAAAACCGCGGCACCACCGCAGAGGTGTTGGTGCCAAGTATTTATAGTCCGACTGCACCTGAAGTCCCTCCCCACGCCCAGGAGAGGGGAGGCAGCTGCAGTCTGGCTGCCTGGGTGGAGAGAAGGGAAAAAAAAAGTCTGCTTTGGGCAAATAAAGCAGTGGGAGGCTGGGTTCACGCTCGGGTGGGTCAGCGTGGTGCTCCCCAGCAGCGCGCTTTGGGAAAACCAACCCCCTCCGCAGCCTCCCCGCCGCCGGCACTGGCAGCCCCGGGAGGGACACGGCCCAGGACCAGCCCACGTATGGCCAGGAGTCAGCTGCCATCGCTGGCAGGATGCTCAGAGCTCTGTAAGCTAGCAGGAAGGACGCTGGAATAATCCTTTGCTAAGATGGGATGCTGGATAGCGTTTTCTGAAGTGTCTTCAGGATTTAAGGGCCCAGCTCTGTGAAGGAATGGAAATTGCAGCAATGAGGTACCTAAATAAGAGCAAGGCACTTGAAAGCCACTCTGGATCAGGCTTTTAATTTACCATTTAACCATACAGTAAGAAAGCCTCTTGAAAGATAAGGGCTGTGTTGTAGAGAGGCAGGAGGCGTCCCTCTATCCTGGTCCCCTGTTTCCATCAGGGCTGGTGCCAGGTGCCTGGGGAAGTGATTACAGATGTGGTTGGCATGTGTAAGGTTTCCCTGCTCCCCTGATCTCCAGACATTCATGGAGCAGGGTTTTCTGAGCTAGAGAGGTGCTGCCTTTCTCCTTAAGAGCTCTCCATGGGCTTTCTCCTTCTGTCTTTGAACTCTCACACCTCCCATGCGAAGTGGGAGCACCCGCTCCCCCTGCAGTGAGGAGCTCTCCTTAAGGATGCTCCATGGAACAGACATCTCCTCGGGTTTCCTTTGAACCTGGCCCCTACTAACTGTGTTTCACCTAGATCCTGGTTGATATATGAGAAGAGGAGCGAACAACCATGCATTTTCCCCCTGCTGTTCAGAGGTCTTTGCTTCCAGGACCTGCATCTTCCACCACCGGCAAGGATGGTCCTGATGACACGGAACAAAATGACTTCACACTCCTTGTCGTGGATGGCTTTGGACGTGGTTTTCTTTCCCATCGCTGACCAAAACAAAGAAATGCCGGAAGAAAATCCTGTCCTTCCCCATTTGCTGGCTCACGGCGGTTCACAAGCGACCTTGGAGCTCCCCACTGTGCTGAGAGCTTCTCTGAACCTCAGCGCTGCTTCCAGAGGTGGGGAAACTGAGCCACGAGGCAATTACTGAGACTTCTTCTGGTCACCTGGTAACTCCACACAAGACAGCAAAAAAGGCTCCCAAAGCCCAGCCTGGCCAACGCCAGTGAGGCATTTAAATTCTGCTTTTCCTTGGGTGGGCTTATCCTCACCAGCACTGCTTATTCTCATTACAAGCTTTTAGTATCCAAAATAGCAAGAGCAGGTAAACTGAGGCACCAGAGGGGCTCCTGCAGCCTAAACAAAACCCTACAGAAAGGTGGTGACTCAGGTGTAGATACCCCCACAGCTGGACCCCTTGCCCCGTGGCCTGGCAGGGTACCTGGGGACACGGGATGGCAGTGGCTGGGCAGAGGGGGCAGGGGTTGGCAGCGGCTCACAGAGGGGCTGTTCCCTAACCCAGGAGCCTGTCAGCCCAGGCAGGGATGCAGAGGCAGGGATGCAGAGGCAGGGGCACCACCAACACGGGCTCCCCAGCCCCAGCCAGGCAGCTGATTAAAATGCAGTCCGGCCACCCCGGGCCTGTCCCCACCGTCTCCCGGCTTTAAATAATAGCTTAATTATCTCATTTACATTTGGCTCCTTTCAGGGAGGCACTGCAGTTGATTAACATTTTCCCTCCCGGTGTCTTGCTCTGCGTCCCCGCTTCATCCCACCCTTCCCACGCTGCTCCCGCCGCTCCCCGGGCACGGCTCCCTGCTCCCACCACGGTCACCCAGCACCGCTGGCCTCCAGCCCCGCTCCTCCCGCAGAGTTAGGGCTCTCCAGGGCTCTGGAAATGCCAAGACCCAGCTTGCAGATGGCCACAACAGACGCAGGAGGATGGGAATCAGTGCCCTGGCTGGCCAGCCCTGGGATGAAGGCTCTCCTCATCTTCCCTCAGTGTCCTGCCATTGCTTTGCTGCCGGCGCTGCCCCTGATCTCTCCCCACGTTCCCGCTTCCACCCCTCACTGGGCAGCTTTTAACTTTCTTTTTTATCTTCTCTTTTTAAATCTCCTTTGAACGCTCCAGCCAAACACTGAATTCCTTTGAAGAAGAAGAAAATGTCTCTGTGGGTTGCCCTTTCTCACCGGCTGGAGCTGTGAGAGATCCCAGTGCCCAGCCTGGGAGCCCAGTGGCTCCCGCAGCCCCAGGCGGGTCCCCAGGGGTGTTTCTGGAGGAGGCCAGGACGAGAGGCATCACCTGCCCTCACCTCCCACACCCTTTGAGCCCTGTCAGGTTGCCCAGAAAAGCCAGGTTTTGCTCTTACATCACATGGGGTCTCTGGGACGAATTATTGTCCCCTGCCTCGCTGAAGGGAAGATTTTGCAACAAAATTTATGTGTAATTATCTTCCCAGGCCCCAAGGCCGTGAGGCAGAGAAGGAGCCAGGAGGGTGTGTGTGGAATCCCCGCTCTCCCCACCAGTCACACCATACCCTGAACTGGGACAGGACCTCACAGACAGGGGCAGGGAGGTGATGCCACCAGAGCCACATCCCACTGGTGCTGGGGGAGATGGATGCCCTCAAGGCTCTTCATTAGAGCTGCTTATTGCTGCACGAGCCCGTGCCCCGGCAGCCCCTTCCCTCCCTCCTCTCACCCCCCTTCCCTGGCTCCGCGCATCCCTCCCCAGGCTTGGCACAGCCAGCCGAGCCGCAGCGCAGCACTGCAGACCCCGCTGCTGAATCCCAGCCTCCTGCGTGACTGCCAGGCATTTCCAGATAGTCCTATTGATCCTGTGGAGCCTCCAAACCCCCCATCCCTGCTGCTAATTTAGCTGGGACAGCCGCGCCGTCCCTTCTCCCTTTGATCCGCTCCCTCCCGCTCCCTTCAAACAGCCCCCCACTGCCAGGAGAGTTTGTGCTCGGTGCAGAGGTGCTCTTTTTGGAACATATATTTTTAATGGGTATTTCAGACGTGACGCAGGCACGAGGGAGCAATTCTCCCGTGCCCTGGTATTTACATATTTTCCAGCACAGGCAGGGGAAGGTTCCACGGAGGGAGCCCGGCAAACAGGAAGGAAAGGAGCTTTGTGCTTTGTATCGCCAGGGCCCAATTACAGCCTGAAAGGCGAGGAGCCCATCCGGGTATTGCCCTCTCCAGCCAGTCCAGGCTGCAATTACAGTCCTCGCCAGGCTCAGCGGGGTCTGGGAAAAAAATAGATCTCGAGAGCTTCACAAATGATCACTAGCTCACTCTTCGGGGCGCGGGGATTTTAGGGCACCATCTGCTTGCTCTTCTCTGCCAACACAGATCCTAAAAACTACTGGGTTTCACCTGGTTCCTGAAAGAGAAGGAGGGCAAGGGAGAGCCCCAAGGCTCCCCACTGTGCTGGAAGTGAGGGATGGGAGACTGGGGAGGTGATGATGCAGGGATGTGGCTGGTGGTACTGCCAGGGGGGCTTAGGGTGAGATGTGGGAGGAAATCCCACAGAGAAAAGGCGATGGGAGGTGCAGAGGGAAGCTGGGATGAGGTTTCCCGCTCCCACTGGGACTGACCTTCCCACAGACAGATATGACTCCCAGCCTGGGGCATTCCCAGGCATCACTCTGTGGGTGGTGCAAGCCCGGGAGCTGACAGGAGCCCTGGGACAGCACCTGTGTTTCCAGGAGGGACAGCACCCAGCCCAGTACCCCCTGGGCAGGTCACACCACAATTCAGGTCACTTCTAAAGCTGGTACTTGCCATTCAGGCCACCAAATGCCACCCCCAAGCTGCTCACAGGCTTGGCTGCCCTCGAGGTGGTTCCCCTCACGGGGACAGGGTGTGTGGCAGCAGAGGGTGCTGGCACTGCTGTCTGAGGACCTGTGCTGGGAACCAGGGAGGGCAGAGCACTGGCTCTCCAGGGAATCAGTCTCCATGACCAGGGGGACTCCCTTTAAGCTCCAGGCCACGTGCCATTGACCACAGTGAGATCTGATGGCAACAGCATTTTCCACTGTTGCAGGGCGGTTTCTGGGCAATGACTGGGAAAATTAAGCTGCAGAGAGAGTAGGAACAGACAAAAAGAGCTATATGGAAAAATAGGTGGAAATATATGAGAATCATGATGTGATTCATGGGGCTGTCCTTTGCAGGGCCAGGAGATGGATTCGATAGCCCTTATGGGTCCCTTCCAGCTCAGGCTAGTCCATGATTCTATGGTATTGTGTATTGTGCTAAGACCAGCCAGCTCTGGTTTTGAGCCAAATACTGAAGTGGTGCAAGTGAGTGAGCCAGGTTTGACCTTCAGGCTCTGCTGGGGCTAAAGTAACGTGCAAGGGGAGGGTCTGTCCCTATAAACTTAACTCCCGGAGAACCATCACGCTGCTCTCAACACATAGATTGTGTTTTCTTTGAAGATCTTTCAGCCTCAAAGTCCTGCCTGGCAATTATACACATTTTCAGGTCTAAATTTGCTGGCCTGTCTCTAGACATATGCTGTATGAGATGATATGGAGCATTTGGGCAGAGATTCCCATGCAGCAGCGCCGTCTGCTTCCCAGCGCTCACGCTGTGGCTCTCCGCGCTCCTTCAGCTCTGCGGAACCCACGGATTAATATTTTGATGTACGGGAGGCTGGATCTGCATCTCAGCATGGGCAGGGAAGGGGTAAACCCGAATCCAGCAGAGCGGGGAGGGCACGTGGGACAGAGTGTGGGACAGGGTGAGCAGTTCTGCCACCAGAGCTGGGTTCTGGTCACCCACCTCTCCCAAAATGTTGACCATAAACATCCCAGTGTCAATGAGGAGGACCGTGGCTGTTCTTTCAGCCAGGGAATGGGATGTGGCAAGCTCCACAGGGTGCACTAAGCCCAACCCCATGCCCTGCTCTCCAGGATTGTCCACACAATGAACCACCCAGGACAGTGGGACACATTTCCTGCTGTCCTCCCCAGCCTTGTCCAGGAGCTTTGGGCATGAGAATCATTCAGAGCAATGGTGGAGCAGATCAGAAGCTGGTTTCCCATCAGTAGGTTCCAGAATTAAAGTCAAGCTGTTATCGTGGCAAAAGTTGTCCAAAGAAAAGCAACTGCAGCCAAGGTTGCAGGCCCAGGCACAAAGGGGTGATGACTGCAGCTCCCAGCACACTCCGGGTGCGAGGGGCTGCTCTCCCATCTCCTGCCCTTCCCTTGGCACAGGAGCTGCTCTCTGCAGGATCCCCTCCATGAGGACAGGCTGCAGCAGGAGTCAGGGACAGACTTCCCTCTTTGGGGTGCACACTGAGGGTCTGACCAGGTGAGCACCCCCAGGCATATCCCAAAAGGCTTGAGGGAGCAGACAGAGGAGGGGTGGGCAGAATCCTGTCAAATCAACCTATCCCAAGCTTGGGAATGGCTCCTGAGGTTCCCACTCGGCAGCCAGGCACTGAGTGTGGCTCTGGGTCACGAGCAGGGCCACAGCATTTCCTGGCTAAAGCCCTGCAGCTCCCACCAGCCAGCAGATCACCCCATCCCACATGCCATGCCCAGCCCTGGGAGCTTCCCAGGCTCAGGGGGCAGCAGCATCTGGCTGAGTGAGGAAGAAGAGTCATTCCAGAGCTACAAGCACAGAATTCCCCTCCAACGTGGGGCTCAGTCCCTGGAGCAGGGAGGTTCTGAGGGCCAGTTTGGGGCCCAATTTGGAGATGTGCCTTCCTGTGCCCTTTTTCCTCTTTGAGAGCTCTTATTGCTACAGGGATAAGAGGAAGGACACAGTGCCATGGTGCTGCCTGGGGATGCTCCCAGCAGCGAGGCAGAGGTGGCCAAGCCTGACCCCCACTGCGTTTCAGCACAAGTGTGGCACCCAGCAAGGTGTCAGTCCCAGTGACTCCATCCCAGCACCCTGCTGGAGCCAGCTTTGCCCCCTGTGCAGGAAGGAGACTCTGGTATCCGGCCTGAGGTCCCCAGCACTTTGCCAGCTGCCCTCCCAGCAGTGTGTAGGGTGGGGGGCTGAGGTTAGCTGGCTCCTTGCTGTCCTCTGCTCCTCCTGGTTTGGCTCTGATGGAGCCACAAGTGGTGGTGATGGTTTGTGCATCCCTTCTGATGAGGTCTCGCAGCCCAGGAGATCCTACAGTCCTCAGGCTGGAGGCAACCAGGGGCTGAGAGCAGAGCCCTTCCTGTGACCCTCCCAGGAGTGCCAGCACTGAGACCCCTCACCCCTGGTTTAGGCCTAAAGGACGTCTCGAGCCACACACTGTGAAATGTCACATGTGTCCCCATCAGGACGTCTCCAAGTCCCATCTACCAGGGAGCTTCAGCTGAGTGAATCCGGGACCAGGTCTCGGTACCACTGCAACCCCTTCCCAGCCCCAAACACCACGGGTGGCACCAGTCTGCTGCCTCAGCCCACCAGCCTGTGCTGGGCGCCACAGGAGGATGAAGTCCCCCCTCGAGCCCACCGTGCTGCCAAGCCCTGGCCCCCACCTCCCCTGCACACCACTGCCCCTAAAAAGCCAAAGCCACATGCCTTGCTCCCAGCTGCTGGAGAACTGCCAGGAACCACTTCCAGACTGCGTCACCATATTCACGGCCTCTCTCGGGCTATATTTAGTTTTGTGACTGCAGGTTTTTCTGGACGTCGAGTTGCTAAAGAACTGGCACTCCCCACTCAAAGCAGCGTGCATCCCGAAGGGGAACAGAGCTGGGAGGGGGGAGCCGAGCTGGGAGGGGGGAGCTGCACGGGCTGAAGGAACCCTGAGCATCCCCCAGGTGAGGTTTGCCTGGCTGCCAGGAACAACCAGCACACCGCAATTTTAGCCCTCTCCGTCTCCTCCGCAGGGAGGTGCGTGTGGAGCAGGGGAGCTTGTGCAGAGCAAATTGAGTTCTGCCGCAGCCGGCAGATCCGGGGAGGATGAGAACCTCAGCGCCCAAAGCTGCCCTGCAAAGAGGTCACAGAAAACACGGAGGGAGGAACCGTGGCCGTGCTGCACAACACAGCCCCAGCCTCTCCAGCCACTGTGGTCGGCAGGTTTTTAACGAGCCTGAGCTCAGAGGCACTGACTCAACCACTGCAGCCTCCCTCTGCTCCCCCGAGGCCCTGAGTGCTCCAGGCCTGCAGCACAGCGGGGATGGCAGGAGTGCATCTCCGGGCATCCTGCTGGGTCCCTTTGGCTCAGGCACAGCCAGGCAGCTGCCAGACCTTGTGATTCTCCTTCTGCTTCACTCTGGTACCTGGGACGATCCTGGGATGGGACACATGCCCAGGAGATGCCATGGATGGGGCATGGGCTCTATCAAACCCAGTGTTCCAGTGCAGAAGAGGGGGAGCTCTGAGCAACCTGGTCTAGTGGAAGGTGTCCCTGCTCATGGCAGGGGGTGGAACTGGATGAGCTTTAAGGTCCCTTCCAACCCAAACCATTCTAGGATTTTTATTATGTGATTCTATGAAGCCAGTGCATGGTGATCCATGGCCTTAGACTTCCAGCCTTCAGGAACCCAGACAGCACTTTGGAGTTCATTGTGTGAAGAGGTAGAGCAGTCCTGGAGTCTTGTCCTTCCTATGAGCCCCTCCGTGTTGACCTCATCATAGCGTGGCAGAATTTTCCAGGTCAGAGGGGACCTCAGGAAGTCTCTGGTTCAACCTTCTGCTCAAAGCAAGGTCAGCTGTAAGATCTCCTTGTCCAGTGAGGCTTGAAAACCTCAGAGGATGGAGACTGTACAGCTTCCCTGGGCCAGCTGCTGATGCTTGGCTGCCTTCAAGGTAAAAAGTGTGTCTTTATCACCAGTCTGAGCTTCTCTTTACTTACCTTATAAGTGGGATTGTCTCTGTTCCCCTCACCATACACTGCTCTGAAGAGTTCTGGCTGTCTTCTCCACAACCTCATAGGTACTGCATGGCTGCTTTAGATCCCTCTGAATCCTTCCCTTCTCAAGGATAAATGTCCCCTGCTGCTGTTCTCACCATCCTGGAAAGGTGAGGAACTGCTTTCAGAAAGAAGAGATAAAAACAGAGAGGAAAACAAAGAAAAGAAAAAAAAAAGAGGATTAAAACAAGAGAAAGAGAACTACCTCAAACTCTTGCGACCCTCTTCATTCCAATCCCACTAAAAGTGAAGGCAAATAAGAAGATCCCATCCCGTCATACTCTGGACTGCTCTAAGAATCAGGTACAGCAAATCAACTGACTTCAGTCCAAAATGTTCCCATCCCTCTGCTGACACTGGATAACACACGGCTAACAGTCCCAGCCTGGAACACCTCTGAAGGAAAAGAAGCCCCTGTCTGCAAGAGCTCAACTTTCTCTAGGGAAGCAAAGATACTTAATAGGTAAAACAAGGAAAAGGAGGCTTCAGAGGTCTCAGGTAAATCCGTTAATCCCACCGTGCCTTCATTTTCTGTGCTGCTCCTGAGGAACCAGTGGCTGAATGTACAAAGTATCTGCCCAGAAGAGCAAATGCTGCCTGATCAGCCTCTTCCCCTGGCTGAATGTTCTGTCCTGTGCTGATTTCACAGTCCCTCAGCATGAGCCAAACCCCAAAATTAGTGCTCACATAGTCAAGGCGAGCCCTCCAGAAGGTGAGCTATATTTTTTTCCAGGTTGAAGACAAGATTGAGAGGGGCTGGAGATACAGGAGTTGGCTCCATCCGTCAGAGACAGATGTGGCTATCGCCATCATCAACCATCATCAACCATCTTCCCTCTGCCTTCAACAGTGTCCCTACAATGTCTCCTCAGCCAGCACTGACCGAGGCCAGCCCTGGTCACAGAGACAGCAGTTCCAGATGTGGCAGCTGTGGACAGGGGGGGCTGGAGACTGTGGGAGAGCAGGGATGTAGAAGGTGTGATGGACACAGGCGGTTGAGAGCAGTGTGGAGGGCAGGTGGCGTGAGGAGGAGCCGGACATAACCAGAGCTGACCAGGCAAGAGTGACCATGAGCTTTGGGTCTGCTGGAGAGGAGCAACTTCCATGACAGAAGGCCACTGGGAGCTGGCGTAAAGGTGAGAGCAATCTGGGAAGCCTTTGGAAGCCACCAGCAAGACTTAAAGAGGGTCAGGAGATTGGAGGTCTCGTCTCGAGCTACTCATTAGCCACAAGGACTCTGGCCTTTCAACCAGACTAATTACTGATTGCTCAAAGGATAACACTTCCCACAGCTGCTAAACTTGCTGACACTGGGCCCTGGATGTCTTCTATTCTGGGAAGGGGGAGTGGAGTCTCCTAGTGTGAACTTGTGGAGCTGGGCAAAGCCACACTGGAGCAGAGATAAAGTCAAGGACAGCTGCAGCTGCTTGGCAATCGTTCAAAATGAGCCACGAGTCACTGACTTGGCTATTCTGGGACAAGCTGAAGAGCCAGAGCTGGGGAGAATGAATTCATACCCTGCTCACACATAAATGGACTGCAGCAAGCCTGGACCTGAGCAACGCCCAGGCACGTTTGTCAGGGACCTGATGGGAGACTGCAAAGCTCTGTCCCTGCTCACCAGCAAGGAGCCACAGCTGCGGATCTGCCTTGGGACTGATCTACCAGACCCCACAGGTCTCCAGCAGGGGAGAGCCACACCACGTCCCCAAAAGTCACGGAGAGAAAGCTGCTTTGAGGACTTTGCAACCCTTCAAGCTGCCTGAAATTGGGTCAAAGCCTTTGCCAGGGCTGGCATGCCCGAGTACAACTGCTGCTGAAGCTTGTAGAGAACCCGGCAGAGGTTTCCCAAGTCGGAATTTGTTGGGGATGGGGTGGATGAAGCCTGTGATATTCCCTGAATATGAAGCCAGTGACCGGAGAAATCCTCTCAACTCTTTGCCTAAGGCTGGAACCTGAATTGTTTATGTGCTGTATTTCCCAGCCTTTGGGTAGGAGCACCGGGGTGGGAGGCTCTGATGTGCCCCAGCAAAGGTCTGTTCCCTGCCCCCGGTAATCCCAGCGTGGCTGGCACTGACCTGACCCCACCACACCCCCCAGTGCAGGTCACCTCCAGAGCTGCAAGACTCAGATAGACAATTAAGCTCGTTGGGAGCTCACCCAAAGGACACCAGGCCTTTTGAGGTCACTCACTGCATATGCTGGAAAGCAGATATGATCTCATTAGGCAAATATTTATGATCAATATTGTCCACTCCCTGGCAATGAAGAGCATCACTTGGAGCAAGAAGCTCTCCAGGGATGGATGTGGGTTAACAGAAGAGCCAGGGCCGAGCGTGAACCTCTGCTCACCTGGCTTGAAAACACCTACGTTTATCCTAAATATTTTTTTCACGATTCACCAGGAGATTAATTAGCTGCTTGGAAACCCCAGACATTAATTATTGATTATGCAAAAGATTTTGTTCATCACAGTTGCTGAGCTTGTCAGTGCTGTGGGACAGGATGGCCGAGAACATGAGGATGGAGGGGAAGTCTGGATGAGCCCTGGAGAGTGAGTGGATTTGCCGCCCGTTTCCCGTGGCGGGGCGAGGTAGAACGGCTCAAAAACAGGAGCCAAGCGGGGCAGCGAGAGCCCGACTCAAACGCAGCCCGCCCTGAGGGGCAGCCTGACCCATCCAGGGGACAGACCCAGGACCCCCCCGCGCCCGGGCCGCCTGAGCTGACGGATGGGGCGTGCGGAGGGGAGATATCCTCCATCGCCTCCGCCTCGCAGGGACACGGGGCGGGTGGAGCGGGTGCCAGCAGGCCCCTCCTCGCCCCGGTTCCCCGGGCAGAAGGAGCCGGCAGCCGCGGCGCGACGCGGCGAGCGCGGGTGGCAGTGATAAACCTCCTGCAACGCCCGGCAATTAATCTTGCGGAGCGGTGAGTCACAGTCACCCGGAGCTTCCTCCCCTCACCCAGAACCAGCCACCGCCGTCTCCAGAAGCTCTCGGCTCCAAGGACCTGCAGATGCCACCAGGCTGGGGAGAGGGATGTTTTTTGTGCTGTGCCATCACCGAGAGGTGCTGGATCCCCCTCCAGATCTCTCCGCTGCTCCTAAGGGAAACAAGACCCACTGATACCCACGTGTGCCCGCCTATCCCTGCAGAGGAGTGGGGAGTTTTAGTCCCAGCTTCTCTGGCCGTCAGGAAGGCGAGAGGGAGATGCCATCCTCATGATAAAGCCCCATATAAAAAAGGTGTCAAAAGCCAGAGGGGTGGAGGCGGCGGGAAGGACTTAAATAAAGCCCCCGGGAAGGAGCGGGCATGTTTAACTCCCACCAGGAAAATGCGCCCGCACATTTTCCCCCGTTCCTCCCCCCCAAATCTGCGGTGCTCCCCAAACTTTGCCAAGCTTTCCCGGGGAAAAGCCTCTTCCCGCCTTGCCCTAGGCATGAATGCAGTTTGCAGTTTTAACAGCAGATGTCTCTCCTATTATGATTTATAAAAATGCTTAAAATAAATAATGCAAACATATTTACAGGAATGAATTCCTGCTCCTGAGCGCGTTTGTCACTCGGAGGCTCCCGAGCAGGAGCGCCTCGCCGCCTGAGCGCCTCCCGCACAGCCTCCCCGCCGCCCCCCCGCCGCCCCCTCCCGCCGGCGCTGCGGCGGCGGCCCGGAG
>VZRJ01011099.1:25953-37750 GCA_013397565.1 Ptilonorhynchus violaceus | reverse complement strand
GGGATCGGGCTGCCGGCCGGGAGGTCACGCCTGGCCGGCGGCGCTCGCGGCGAGCCCGCCCTCCGGCTCAGCTGAAGCACATTTTGTTCGGCGCTTCCTGCATCCTGCCCCATCCCCACGCCGGGGGGGCAGGTCAGCGCGGGGTCAGCCTGCTAATTGCAGCCCGGGGGACGGCGGGACGAGGCGGCCACCAGCCCACCGAGCCGGGCTGGGACCCAGCGCGGGGGACACGGAATGGGTGACGCCCCCAGCCGAGCCCCGTACCCCACGACGGGCCGGGGCACCCCTGTGACAGGTCAGAACACGTGTCTGGCACCACTGTGGAGGTTCCATCTCCTGCTGCAGCTCACCCCAGAATCCATCCTCTCCAAGCCAGGCCACTCCACGTGGAAAACACCACTGCCGTTGCCGCTGGACCGGCCCTGCACCAGGGTCTGGCCTCACCTGGCACCACTTGCTGGCACCTTCCCACGCCACCAAGGCCAAGCGGCGATGGGGACGCGGCTGTGCCCTCTGTGACAGCACGCCCTAGGGCCACAGGCAGGTTGGGTTGCCCTTCTGCTAACTCTGTTTAATGAGGATGTTAATTAAGAGCGACTCGAGGCCAGCCCTTGTGGTAGCGCCCAGGGTTGTCCCTCAGCGCCGTGCCGAGCTCGTTATCATCATCCCATGCGCCTTGTGTCACCTGGCTGCCAGCGGGCACCCTGGGGACAGCAGCCCTGGGTGCCACTTCCCCAGCAGCAGCAGCGTGGGGACAGCCTGGCACGGGGGCTGTGCCTGGCAGGGGGTGAGCATGGAGGAGGGGATGGGCTCACCCTCGGGGAATGCCTGGGGTCCTGCCCGGACAGGAGCTGGTTAGGCAAAGCTCCAGCCAGGAGGGGCTGTAGGGCCATCCTCCTACACACACACCTGGGAGGCAGGGATGCAGCCCAGCACAAGGGTGAGCTGGAAGTGGGGTGGAGAGCATCCACCACCCCATATCCCACCTTCCCACCACCCCATCCCACTCACAGGCAGGGTTTGAATCCCACCCTCTCTCCATCTGCTTCTTTTACCCCAAACCTGTTTCCCTGCCTGGGGAAGCCCCTGCTCTCTTTGTCCCCTGCTAATGTCCATGTCCTCCCTGGCAGCTCCACGTGCCTGCTATCCCTGCCCTCCCCTGCCAGTGCCGGTCTCTCCTGCCCATGGTCCCTGCCAGTGCCCTGCCAGTGTGGCACAGCAGGGTTTGCTGAGCCACAATGGCACTTCCCAAGCACTGCTCCTTGCCAACAACAGCCCCGAGCACAGCCCTGTTGTGGGTGACATGGCCAGACCAGGGTGACATTCCCAGCACTCCCCAGCTCCAGCTGTGAGGGAATGAAACAACATTCCCCTTGCAGCTCCCCAGGGGATCAGGCCTGGGGAGGCGGCTCTATGTGCTGCTCCCCAGGACACTGTCCCAGCACGGGGTAGGGGCTGACTCCCTCCGGATGCCAGGACTGTGCCTTCACATGGCCCCAACGCTTAGCCACAGTTGTAAAAAAACCAGCCAGACTCCTTTTTCCCATAACACGCCCCCCCACATTCCTGCTAAGTGATTTCGGCTGTGTGAGCAGCACGGATTGGGAACCAGCTCCCAGCACCTCCCTGCCAGTGCCACCCTGGTCAGAGCAGAGCCAGACATGCCACGCACCAGAGCCCTGCTGGGGCATGGGCAGGGTCTGTCTGTCCCTGCAGGCCTTGAGCTGTGTCCCTCGCCACGCTGGCCCAGCTCCATCACTGTCACCATGTGCTCCAGTCATTCCCACAGGCACCCCGGGGCTCGGGCACTGGCGTGACCGGGGTGCCTGGGCCTGGGCTCCAAACCTCCCACAGCTGCTGGAGAGGGCATTTGGGGCAGCTTTCCCCAGGGACTTTGTGCTCCATCCCAGCAGGTCGCTGCCAGGCAGGGACAGAGCCCACGCACTGCCGTCACCCCCCTCCTCCGGGTGCACATCTGGCCGACAGATGCCGGCCCAAACGCTGGCTGGAGCCAGGGACAAAGGCTCTCGCTACCTCCTCCTGGCAAGGCAGGGCCGGCACTGCCGGGTCCAGCCGGATCTACTCCTTGCCAGGCTGGGATGATCCTGGAGAACCTCCCAGGGGCTGGGAGGAGGTTCCCAGCCCACCTGCCTGGCATGATGCCCAGCACAGCACCTCAGGCACCGTCAGCAACCCAATGGCTTGTCCATGGCTGAGCCCATCCAATAGAGTCCCCTCTATCCCAGACAGCTCCCACTGATCCAGGACTGACATGAGGCCAGGCTGGAAAGCCATCCGGAGCCGACTCACCTTTGGGATCTCATTTTGGACTTGTCCCAACAACACGAGCCTCACCGCAGTTCTCCGTGGCACATTAATATTATTTTACCAAAACAAATGGCGTTGGCACTGCCGGGTAAAACTCCAGGCGGGTCAAGCTGGGAAATATCCCCGGGAGGAGCCGAGGCTGGCTTAGCCCGGCCACTGCCAGGATTAACCGTGGGGATTTAGCAGCCGGGGCGGCTCCAGCCCGGCTCATCACACCGTCCCACCGCGCGCCAGCGTCGTCACTGGCGAGGTCCCCCCGCAGCCGGCAGGACCACGGCTCATGGGCCACCTTCCCTGCTGGGGGGCCTGGAGGGCTGGACACAGGGGTGGGAGAGAAATAACCAAGCTGGAAATCATGACACAAAACATGCATTCATTTTATTCACAAAAACAGCCTGGATCGCTAAAACATTACAAACAGCATTTCAATTTAATGATGGAGAGAGAGCTGGAGAGACGGGGGGTGAACAGAAGAGAAATATCACTTTGCGTAACTGCTTCAGCACAGGTCCTGCAATATTTGTTTTATTTTGATTTTAACTTCTGTAAGTTTACAAAAATTACTTCTAGGAGTAAACCGTTGCAATTAGGAGGATTTTCTGTACGCAGCGTTTCTTGTTCTATATTAATAAACTAACAATGACTTTTTTTTTTGCCTTTTTTTTACTCTTTTTTTTCCTTTTTTTGAATTCCGCCAGTTGTGTAGCAATTGTTTTCTTCCACCTTTTATACCGACCCTCTTGTGGGTTAAACTTCCAGAGGTGAATGGCGAGGAGAAGGGATACTACATCGCTTTAAACATATTCTCATTTATAAACATGAAGTTGAGGCATTCTAGAAACTATCCACTCTATTGTATGATGGGAAAGAATCAAATAAAAAGTATAAATGAGGGTGCAATTAAACAACTGTGCTAAATTACAGTAGTGCTTATTAGTAACTAGATTTTAAAAGGTTACTGTAAATTTACATTCCCTACACAAGTACTGCATCTTTCACACATAAACAACATCAACACCAAAACACAGAAAGAAACTGATTGTCCATACTCTGTCTATTAAGTCTTGGTACTTTACAGATCCATTGTTTTTTTCTTTTAATTATTTTTTTGTTTTTTATTTGAAAAGCAGTTAAATGTCTGACTAGGACTCGAAGATGTTAAAACGAACGCAAAAAAAAAAAAAGAAAAAAAAGAAGAAAAAAAATTATAAAAACAGGAATGAGATTTGCGAGAAAATATTTTTGGTTCTAAAGAGACACAGGTGCATCCATTCATTTCAGCCAAAAATCCCTTGCCTGAGACAACACAAGCAAGCAGTGACATTGCACTTGGATGACAGAGCTTTGGGATTCCCGTTCCTACTGGAACCATCTGAACGCGGCTCCTGTAGGAAGCATCACCTTCTGGAAAGGAAGAGAGACAGGGAGGGGGGACAGAAGAAGAAGGGACAAGGCGTTAGGTCAGGTCCGGCACAGCTGTGCAGCACCAGGGCTGGGCACCCGCCCCTCACCCCCCTCCCGGCACCCCGGTCCCCGGCCTTGGCACAGATCCAGACCAGGCTCAGCACCCTTTAATTCAGCTGTACATCCCAAGCTTTCCAAGCCACGATGCCAGCTGAGGGGAGACAGGGTCCCCCCGCTGCCAGCCCCCCTTCCTGGCCGGACACCGGCACAGCAGCTCGGCCATTGTTCCCACATCCCCGTGTCCCCGTGTCCCCGTGCCGTGGCTGGCACAATGGCACAGCCCCCGACTTCCCCTCTGGCCAGTGGTGAGCACAATGGCCGGGCCATGGGCAGTCAGCACGGCCAGGCACAGCCCGGCACAGCCCAGCCAGCCCCCACAGTCCCTGCCATGGATGGACAGACGGACACCCAGAGGACAGGAGCCCAGCCACCACAGGGTTTACGAGTGCATTTGCGTGGAAACTGGGGCAGGGAGTGAGCTGGATGGGCTTGGGGACACCAGACCAGGAGCTACTCAGGACACAGGGAACGTCACCCCCGGCCTCATGGAACAACCTTGACCCCAACAGAGCAACCCTGGGAACCACCCTGGCGGTCAGCACCTCACAGGGAAGAGGGATGAGTCCCACCAGGTTCAACCCCACAGACCACAAAGTGCCCAGCTATGGACAAAACCTCTTTGAAGCCACCTCCAGGAAAGGTGGTGTGGGGCAATGCCTCACCAGCTGTGGTCCTCTGGAAGGAGAACCAGGGACATTTCCCAGCTGGATGAGGTGGAAAGCCTGCACAGTGCTCCTGAGAACATGGGTGGAGTATGCAAGGACCACAACGTCTCTCAATGTCAACAGCGCCCAAGCAGGGCCGAGCTGTGCCAGCCAGACACACGATCACCAGCGTCACACAGTCACCTCAGAGGACCCTTCCGTTCCCACATCTCTGAACAAGCAAGGGACACCAATGGGAAAGAGGCCACAGGCTGCAGTGCTGGGTGTGGGGCAGCAGACTGGCTGACATGGGGCAATGGGGGCCGCAATGCTGAGCCCATGTGCAGGGCTGGGACACCTCATGTGGCATCCCAAGAGTCAAACCCATGCTGCATTCCAGTCCCTAACCCCCCACAGGAGTCAGCCAGGTCTTACTGGATCCTTCTCTTGGATGAAGACACCCACCAGGCCTCAATGAATAACTAGGGCAGCATCACTCCCATCCCTGCAGGAGGATGTTCCCTTCCACATGCACAACCCAAACATGGAGCTTGGGCAAGGGGAGGGAGGTGAAGGGCCGGAATGGGGAAGAGCTGGTGGTGCCCACCAGGCTGCTGACAGATCCCACCTGCTCCTGCTCCTGCTCCCAGCCCGTGTCAGGGAGCAAACTGAGCTGGGGCAGTCACAAGCTGCTGGCATCACCCCTTCCCCAAAGGTCTCTCCAACACGTAATCAGGCATCTGGGAAGGCACAAATGCCTTTGCCCAATGACGCACAGGGCTGTGACACAGCTCATGCCCACACTGGATCCTGCCCAAGGCACTGGATGCAGAACAGGCAGAGCAGAGCACGCTGGACTCTCCATCAAGGGCCGCCTACCCAGATCCATCATCTCAGGAGAGAGGAACAAGGGGAGAGGGGGCTCTTCATAGGTCTGGAAGATGTTTGATAAACACCTCTGCTCCTTTGTTATTAAAGAAAGATGGACAACCAGCTCTAATGTGGATGTCCAGGAGAGATCCCCCTCATCCTCACAATCACAGACTCACAGAATGGTTTAGGTTAGAGGTGACCTGAAAGACAATCTCGTTCCAAACCTCTGCCATGGGCAGGGACACCTTCCACCAGACCAGGTTGTTCCAAGCCCCATCCAACCTGGCCATGAACACTGCCAGGGCTGGGGCAGCCACAGCTTCTCTGGGCAACCTGTGCCAGGGCCTCACCACCCTCATCATAAACATTTCTACCTTATGTCCAACCTAAATCTACCCTCTTTCAGTTTAAAACCCTCACCCTTTGTCCTCCATGGCAAGAGTCTCTCTGTAAGGCTGGCATGAGGGTGACAGTGACCCTCCCTGGCACTAGCTGGGGGCACCAAGGCTCTTCAGCACAGCCTCTCTGGATGGAGGACAGCTCTGATGAGTCCAATCCCAACTATCTACGGCCTTCATGTGACCTACAGCTCTGCAGACAAGCCCCCGGTGACCTGTGCAGGGCTGGCCAGCAGCCCCCATGGCACCAGCCGGGGTTGCTGGGGCTGGCAGAGCCCAGAGGAGCCTGGTGAGTGCAGGGTCGTGCTGCTCCCTGCTCCCAACACCCGACCTGCCTGGCCGGTCTGAGAGCCCCAGGCAGCCCCACGGCAGTGGGACACCAGCAGTGACCGGTTCTGCGAGCTCTGTAGATGTGCAGATAAAGCTTAACGGCGGCTGAGGGATTTAGCCCGGGTTTTTATGCCACCATAAAGGTTTAATTCTATTTTTTTTTACCGCTTGATTTTAGATCAACGTTTAATCACAGCTGTGGCCCCTGTCCCGGCTCTCTGAGGACGTTCCTCTGGATGCACAGGGCTGGCAGGACAGAGCCACCGTCCTTCTCCTGGGCAATGGCACTGCCCCCCACAGACAGGGACGGTGCTTCACAAAGCCATGTGAATGTTTCAGCCCCGTATAAAGGGCCACTGAATGGCCCCTTCTGTCCCAGTATCAAGCACAGTGGTGTGATGGCACCCCACCAGGACCAGCAATCCATGGAACTCTGCATCCCCAGCCAGGTCTCCATCACAAAGTAGGTGCTGATGGTTGCCCTACAGCTGGCCCAACACAACTTGTGACCAAGGCTGGTTGATATAAGGTTAGGTTTAACGACCAGCCATTGACCCAGGTGGACCCTGGGACATCAGCCGGGGTCATGGTGTCCCTGTCCCAGCCACAATCTTGTACAACCCTACCAAGGTCAACACACAGCACAAGTGGATGTTCTGAGAGAGGGGAGGATGTGTCATGAGAAGGGGATGGTGATGCCCTGGAGCACCCCACAGCTGCCCAGGCATCCATCCCACCAGCACAACATCTCTCTTGAGCCTCAACACACCTATGGTTGTGCCCAAGAGGGATGGGGATTCATCTCTGGTGGGGCCTAACTCTATCACATGAAGAACCCTATCTCAGTGGCCCCAATTTCCCAGCCAGCAGACAGATGAAGAAATCAATCACAGGGGTGACTGTTCCATGGGTTCCTGGTGCTATTTATCACCCCCAGACCCAGCACAGTGCTGGGAGAAGGGAATGACTCCTCTGCCTGCTGCGAGCTCTGAGTCTATTGACCCGCTTTAGGACTCTTTGGAAGAAATGAACTTTTTTTTTCCCTTTCTCCCTTTTTCCAGATCACTGACTCAGCAAATTAGAACAAGAATATAATTTAGCAATACAGCGGTTTTTGAAAGACACAGTCCCCCTCTCCTCATCCCCACCGCCCAAATAGATTTTTTTTCCCCTTCAGTATTCATTCAGAGCTGATGCTAATTGAAAAACGTAGAACGTGGCTAAGGGAGCAGCGGGGTTTGGTTGCATTGGGACCATCAGAGGACGGGCAAAGCCCTCGTGCCAGGATGCAGGATCCAGCTGATGTCCAGGTGACTTTTTGGCCTCTGCTGGCTCTGGGGATGTGCTCACCAGAAGGAGGAAGCACAGCTGACAGTGGGATCAGCTCACAGAAAAATCGAACCTGGCTTAAGCACAACTTGCTGGGCACCCTGCAGACAGGTCTTGGCCCAGAGCACTCACGTGTGTGCAGGAAGAGGGAGGCTCTGCCAGAGTGGAGTGTCCACAGGACACCCCTGCCCTGCTGGCACGAGCCCCCACCCACACCACACCACCAGAAGCTGCCCCTGGCCCCAGATGAATTTCAGGCCCACACAACCCAGACTTGCCCTGTGGTCCCCACATGAATGTCACACCTCCCCAGTGGATTTGGCAAGGTGGCATACCAACCCAATGGCTCTCCTCCAAAGCCAAGGGCAACACCCACAAGCAGGCCATGGTGGGCAGTGACAGCCCTAGCACCATCCAAAGGCTCACACCAGGGCACCTGGGCATTCCCAGCAGGAGCAGGGATGCTCCTGGCTCTGTTGGGCACTGAAACAGGCACACTGTTGGTGAGGAATGCAGCACTGCTGCCTCTGGGAAATGCAGCTGGTGCCTTATGGACTCATCCTGACCACCCTAGATGGATGCTGGCCCAGGGAGACCCAGCACAGCCACACCACTGTGGAGGCTGCCCAGCCCACACTGCAGCAGTTTCCTCCCACAAGCAGGGACCACTGTGCTCCTGCTCAGAGCGGAGTGAGCTGAGGGGCTGGGCTTTGGCTGCACTATGGCCACAGGTTTCATCATCACCCCAAGCTCTGCCCCAAAATGTCATGCCCATCCTCTGGGGTTAGATGCTGCTCTCCAGCTCAGGGAGCTGCCACCCACTCAGGACAAGGGATGCTGTCACCCAAACCCCAGCAGAGCCCCCCTGCTGCCTGTGCTTGCAAAGGGGAATGGAGTCCAGTGTGCCCAGGGACCCCAGGGAGGGACCCCAGGGAGAGACCCCAGTGCTCCTCCCCACACCAATCAACCCCAGTACCTAACAGGGGGTGGGGACTGGGAGCCCTGGGCAAAGCACACATCTCAGGGTGAGAGTTGTTAATGGAAAAGGGAAAAATAAAAAAAAGTAAGAAGTACCAGGTGTTTTATTATCTAGGGCAAGATCCGAACCCAGGAGCGCAGCCCGAGGAGGGGTTAGGGTGCCTGAGAGGGGCCGGTTACCTCCAGTGCTGCAGAAGGCTTCTTTTTGAGTTCTTCACATTTTCGGAATTTGCAAATCTGGTGGCCAGTTTTGCGATTCCTACAACTGCTGCACTGCTCGCAGTTTATCCGTCTTCGGCAGGGCGGGCACATGCCGCATCTTTTCCGTTTCTTTTTCCCCGAATTGATGGCAGATGCCAACTCATTCTGCATGGGATACTCTGCCAAGCCAGCCATATGGAGCGCGCTCTCTGCCAGAAACACGCCGGCAGGGGTCATAATGAAAAGGCCTGGGTTGATGGGAAAAGCCCCCAGGTAAGGAAAATCAGAGGGGCCGTTCATTGTCTCTGCAGCTGAGACTGCCTCCATGTCAGAGATACCAGTCCCGTGCTCGCTTGCTAGAGGAAGATGCTCCTGTACCACTCTTTTGAGCATTTCTGTCGACTGAGCAAACTGTTGGAGGGCGGTCTGTCCTTCTGAGGAGAGCTCCGACATCCGGTCTAATTTGCTCAGCATACTAGAGATGTTTTTGTGCTTTGAGGTAGAATGACTTTTATCCACAGTCGCATCGTTGCCATTAGCTAAGGGGTTGCCTTTCTCTGAATGTTCGCTTACCGAGCTGCTGCTACCAAAGGTGGAATAGTGGGAGAGTGGACGGGACTTCTTAAGACTTTTGTTCAAAGGTTCACTTATTATTCCACTTTTGTTCCTCCTCTCGGAGTTGACGGGGGGTTGAGAGTCATCTTGGTTATTTTTTTCCGTCTCTGGCTTGTTCCCAGTGTCTTGATGGGAGCCCGAATTTGACATGGTGCCCGGAGCNAAAAAAAAAAACCCAAAAACCCACCCCCGACGCCAAAGCGAAAGACCCCCAAAGCCCTTCTGGGTAGCACCAGCCCGCCGGCCACCGGGGACGCTCAGACGGGAGCGCGCATCAACGGGGCGTCTCCTCCCGCGCCGGCTGCGGAGGACTCAGGGTGCTCTCAGTGCACAGACATACTCTGCGGCTCTGGGACACACCACGCGGCTCTGGAAGGAGAAAAGAAAAGAGAGTTAGTGCTGGCAAGAGCCAACGGGCTTTTCAAAGCGGCTCTTCCTCCCCCTGCCATGAAAATCTCAGCGTCGCGAACAAAGGAACTCCAGGGAACGGACCTCGGTGGAGATCCGTTCCGCTGCTCTCTAAAAGGGTCGCCATCCAGACAGAAGTGGGGGGTCACAGGGGAAGTCCTGGCCTGGTAGCAATGGCAGTCCGATGCTTAAAGACTCTCTGTGCCCAGCTCTCCTCCCCCAGGGACAGCAGCCCCAGGGAAGTCACGGGGCTCATCTCCTGCTCCGCTCCAGCGGCGTGCGGCCCCACGCCGGATGGGACCGCAGGCGCCAGCAGGATGCTCCCGGGCCAGGAGCAGGAGCTCATGCAAGGGGCGCCTGGTTCCCACCCCGCAGCTGTCCATGTTCCCCAGGCCGGGTGCCATGGAGGCAACATCCCAGCTCCCACCGCCCCAGGGATGCCGCTCACCCAGCTCAGGCCAGGCTGCACCCCTCCTCCTCCTCTTTCTCCTCCTGGATCACTGTCCCTGAGCCAGCACTGGGCAGGGGAAGGAAGCCACATGGAGAGTGGCAGCGTCCATCTCCACACCCCACAGGGATCCACAGCATCCTCCTCCAAACCCCACCAACAGCTGCAGTGTCCACTTCAAATCCCATGGGGAACTGCAGCATCCAATTCTGAGCCACTTTCAGCATCCACTTGCAAATTCCATGGGCAGCTATGGTGTTCACCTCCAAATCCCTCTCAGAGCTGCAACATCCACTTCCAAATCCCACGGGCAGCCATGGTGTCCACCTCCAAACCCCACCAAGGACTGTAGTGACCATCTCCAAACCAAACAGGGAGCTGCAGCATCCACCTCCAAGCCCCATGAGGAGCTACAGCATCCACCTTCAACCCAATAGGGAGCCACGGCATCCACCTCCAAGCGCCAGTGCTGACCTCCTGCCACGGGCCGGCATGCCCAGCACACATGCCCGGCTGCTCCGGTGGAGCCATGAGCTCAGCAGTGACAGCGAGAGCCTTCCTGGAGCGGATGCGATGCCGCTGTCCCCGGGGCGACGCCGGGGCAGCTGGGCCCAGTGTGGCTGCAAACACTTGTTGTTGTGAAATTCCTCCTCCTCCTCCCTCCCGAGCACGCACGCACACAGGCACCGCCAAGTAATCAGGCTTTAGAGGAGAAAAGCTGCAGGGCTTAGTGGAGCAGGAACCCACGTCCCCACCCCGGCGGCAGTTGGGGGAGGGCGGCACTGGGAGGAGGCCCCTCGCCCACCCTATCCCTCCATCCTGGCTATCCCGGCAGCCTCCTCTCCGGAGCCCAGACAGGGATGTGGCCATGTGTGGAGAGCTCTGCTGCAACCCTCACTCCTGCGCAGGGGTGATGCAGCAGAGCAAGGGGCATCCCTGCACCCCCCACACCCCCCACACCCCACTGCTGCTCATCCATCATCCTTTGGGTCCTGCAACCGCAGGAACCCCACAATAGCCCAGGACCCTTTCCCAGGGACACAGCTTGGGCATCGCCGTTAAAACGCTGATGGGGGCACGGTTCTTGTGCCAACCACCGCGGTACCGGCTGCGGAAGCAGCCCCGGTGTCTCACTCCGGTGCCAGAGCCGGCTCGCCCACGGAGAAACCCCCCCCCGCCCTGGCGCTGAAAACCGCTTGCTTCAGCTGCTGCGGGATTTAAGATGCAGCGCGGATCGATGCAGGGCTTGGGCTCCAGCCGGGAGCTCGCCAGGCCACGTGGGGAGGGAGGGCTGCGGCGGCAGGACGGGCTGCCCTTCCCCGGCATGCCGCTCCACGCCAGGCGGGGGGATGCTGGGCAGCGGTGAGGTGGGGTGCACCCCAAAGGGGTGACGGGGTGCTGGGAGGATGGGCGAGCTGCTGCCATGCAGCTGAATCACCCGTGCCCTCTGCCAGGGAGGTGGGGGACCTGTCCCTGGAGACCTTCGGACGGGTCACACCTCAGTGCCGAAAGCAACGGGCGCGGGGGCCGGAGCGGGGAGCGCGGCAGGAAAAGCACCGGACGGGAGGATGTGAGATAAACGCCCGGTGGTGTTATCTCACGCCTGCCCGCGGCCGCCTTTCCTGCGGCCCTGCGCCTCTTCCGCCCGCCCCGCGCCATGCAGGGAGCCAAGCGCCGGCCGCATCGGCCCGGGACCTGCCACCCTGCCCGCTCGCCCCGTG